>VXAD01002262.1:617992-794119 GCA_013399195.1 Dicrurus megarhynchus | reverse complement strand
CCTAAAGTTGCACTTTTACTTGACCGCAAATCATACAATACAAAACTGTATTTTGGATTAAAAAAACTTCCTCTATTAAAATCAATCATTTTAAGCTTTGTAAGTGTTACTTGCTGAGGTTAAAATCTAGTTAAAAGCCTAGGTAAGCTTTCTAATGTCCTACTTCCTCAGCTCATCCTTCTAATATGAGTCTCAGTGCTAGGAAAACAATTAACTGGTTTTCCCTCTAGTTTGTTCCCCTTTTCCTGATGCTCTTGCCTTCTCCTATCACTTCTGAAGTATTTGTCAAAATGTATGTGCTTTGCTAAAAGAGTTCAGCTCTGAATATCTTCTGAGATTTATCACAAGAGCTGATACTTGAACTTAAAATTTTAATGGCACATTTACAGTCTTCTAATTCGGAGATAATTTCATTGAGGGTGATTCACTAATATCAATCAGATCTAAAAAAAGATAGGGTGGAGAAAGAAAAAATGAAACTAGCAAGTAATGTACGAATGAGACACTCTTTAACAGAACACCTTTCATTAATTCAAATTTCTAATTAACTACTGAACGCTCACAAATCATGGACAATGAACATCTACAAATCAAGCAAAAGAAAAAAGCCACTGAGCTTGCCATGGAGACCACCATTAGGCTGTGTAATCTGACTTAACAAACTATATGCAGATGTTTCTGTGTGTGTAGGAACTCAAACTTGAAGGTCAAATATGACCAAAGCTTTGGATTCTCATTTATAATTTTTCATGTCTGCATTAATTTTCATCTCTAAATTATCCCTCTGTGTTTACAGTAAGTTATGCAGAATGACTTCCAAGTTGAGACAAGCTCAGCAGCATCCCTGCTGGTTTTGCCAGAGGCAGGCTTTGTTCTGGCTCACCTGGAAGAGCTGTACCCATGCCTGTGCCTCGGGAAAACCGCGGGTCTCACCTCCGCTGTGGCAATGGGAATATGGTACACTGTGGAGTTTGTGAAGGATACTGTAACCCAAATTAGTACATGGTCAATCACTCCCCACTAATCATCAAAAAAGTGCTTAGAATAATTTTTCTATCATTGCTTTGTTTTGTTTTGACAACTGTAGCTTAAATTTTACCCTGGGTTTTCTTCCCCTCTTGCACTGACTAAAAGCAAAGCCACTAACATGTAGTCCTGATTTATTTAAAATTCAAAATACGAAAGGTAAAATACTCAGAAACCCAAAGTGGCCTAAGGAGAGAATAAAACTGCATTTCCTGAGCACAGAAACACATCCAAAGCCACTACAAAAGCAACACATCTCATTGCACATAACAAACACATGCAGCACAGGCTATACTTCCTACATCCACCTGGGAGGGAGAGTGGAGAATAATATTCCTGTTCAGCTCTTAGAGAATCTCCTGCATGGATGCATTCTTTTTCCTTCCTTTCTGAAGGGACTTCAGCAAAAGGCATAGCAGCTGGCCTTAGGACCTAAAACTAGAAGCATCTCTGTAGTTTTACAGTACACCTGTTTATTATTATTATTTCTGATACCGCAGGAACAGGTGCACAGTCTCACCCTGGGACGTTCCTGTTTGCACACTGGCACAGGGATACTTGTAAATAGTGATTTTTTCATATAATAACTAATGTTTTATTTAGAAAACTGAAATCATATACTCTTAGAAACTACAAACTCTGCATTTTAACAAGTGAACAGCTGTATTTTTCCCAACGGAACAGGAATTTGATGTGTCCTATAAAAAGTAAAGCATCCAGCTGTTAAGACTACGGATGATTTAATCCCATCTTGGTTATTTTTTTTAAACTCAAGAGAGAATGTGTGGCAGACTGATCTGCAGTGAGGTTAACTTCACAAACCTGTGGGATCCCTTCTCTGTGTAACTCTGCTGGAGGTGCTTTCCACAGACACACCCCCCCCCCCCCCCCCCCCCCCGCCCGCGCGCCCCGCGACCAGCAACAGNTGCTACCTGTGTAACAAGGACCCTGGCTCCGGTATCACCCAGCTGTATTGCCCTGACTCAGGTGGCTAAAAAAGACTTTTAAGAATCATAGAATGGCCTGGATTGGAAGGGACCTTAAAGATCATCTAGTTCCAACTCCTCTGCCATGGGCAGGGCCACCTTTCACTAGACTAAGGTGCTCAGAGCTTCATCCAACCTGCCCCTGAACACTTCCACGAATGGGTCATCCACAACCGCTCTGAGCAACCTGTTCAGTGATTCACCACCCTCACAGTAATGAATTTTTTATTAACATTTAATCAAAACCTATTCTCTTCCACTTTGAAACCATACCCCCTTGTCCTGTCACTATATGGCCTTGTAAAATGTTCCTCTCCATCTTTCTTGCAGGCTCCCCTCTGGCACTGGAAGGCCACAGTTAAGTCAAACCAAAGCCTCCCCTTTTCCAGGCTGAACAAACCCAATGCTCTCAGCCTTTCCTCATAGGAGAGGTGCTCCATCCCTCTGATCATCTTGGTGACCTTTCCTCTGGAAGGAAGGTCACCAGGTCCTCTGGTCCTTCCTGTGCTGGGACTCCAGTGCTGGATGCAGCACTGCAGGTGGGGTCTCACCAGAGCAGAGCAGAGGGGCAGAATCCTCTCCCTCACCCTGCTGCCCACGGGGCTTTGGATGCAGGACATGTTTGGCTTTCTGGGCTGTGAGTGCACATTGCAGGGTCATGTCCAGCCTTTCATCCACCAGCACCCCCGAGTCCTTCTCAGGACCCAAAATATCTTAATCTGGAAAGGCGAGAGGCGAGCGTCCACTACGTCCTTGGTAAATATAGCACAGTTCTAGATCTACTTTCCTGACACGGACCCTGGCTTTTCTGCCACCCACATTGCACAGGAGCCCCTTGGGATGCAGCTGCAAGATACTACAAGGTGTTAGTTCCTTCTGAGAGCTCATTGAATATGCAAATGAGTATTCATGAGAACAGATAACTGAATCTTGATCTCCCACTTCATGAGTGATTACTGTAAACAGCATGAGAGAATCATGTCTCTCTCCACTGCTGTAGCTGTTCCTTTATATATAAATAGTTAGAAAGTAATTTTAAAAAGCTTTATCAGAATATTGCTATCAGTTTCAAGTCATTGCCACTGCCCTCCCCTGCAAGACCAGAGTTCATACCTGGTACTGTCTCTTTGGTTTACTCACTTGTAACAGATCCACTTAGTGTCCTGAGCCTATGGAAAGTTTTTGGAGTGAAGAACAGAGGAAGAAAGAAGGTTGATGAAGGCAACAGTAGAAGAAAATTACCTTGTAGCTGAGACTTTAAAAGCTTTCTATGGATTTGGATGCTCAAATCACTGGTAATTCTCACAGCACCTTAAGGAAAATATTCATGCAAACCCTTTAGAAAAGCATAATCTGATTCTCTAGATATGCAGTTTGCACCACTTAATGAAGCTCAGATGAGAATCAGTGCTGAGATGAGCAAGGAAATGAACTAGAAGTTCCCTTCTGGTTTATCCATATGTCTTCTGTGCAAGCTATTTGCATTTAAGTCTGAACGTAAATTTACATTTTCCCTTTCATAGGTTGAAAATTTAAGCACAGGATATATTAAGTCATTTTTTGTAGACTATATATTAGCCCTGCAAAAGGACAAAATATCTCAGAGATGAGGAAAATGACAGCATTCAGCAGTATAATATCCCACTCAGTTTTATGGTGATGAAAAGGTAAGTTATATCACAATATAAATGATGTGATTTTAACAGATAACATTTGAAGGTACAATAATGGACTAAACAACAGAATTCCTCTCAGATCCTTACAACATTATTGGTAATACTTATTAGTAAAAGGCATTGGTAATATGTGGTTACATCGTTATACTTAGGGGTTTAATGCAAGTGACATGGAAAGCACTATTTAAGGCTACTAAGATCAATACCCTAATGAATCAATGTACTGTTGTCTGCTTTTAAAGTAAATGAAATTACATTTTAATCTCTTCTTCTTCATATATGTTTGTACTCAGAATGCTGCATTTGATATGCTGTCTAGCACTTGGTTCTCTAGGAGTATTTATTTACTGTTTAGCTGAGAGCAAACTACTGCCTGCTGTTATTTCCCAAGCGCGCCTCAGCTGTTGTCATTCCCTCCAACAAGCAGATGGAACCTCTTGCATTGACACAGCCAGCACTCACCTCAAGACCACCTGGTAAAGGATGCTTTGGAAGATACCCAGTTCTAACCCACGGGAAACAGCTGCAGGTTAAGCTGCAGTAAATCAGTGACAGTAACAGGCAGTTATTGCTGCAAAGCTCTGAGTTTGAAACACACAGTTCTACAGGGTGAGAGCCAGCCCAAGTATCAGGCCAGAGCCACACAAGTTTCAGCTCAAGATGCCTCCAGAAGGCTTTCTCCTGGGGCACATCCAGATGGCAAGCTATAAACCAACCTACCCTATGAGTCAGTCAGGAAAGGAAATTCTCAGTCAGACCTTGCTCAGAGCAGGCCATGGGCGACCAAGGCTTCTCCGGGAAAGACTTTGGCCAGTCAGTCTTTTGGGTGTCACACTTAGGATGTCACTCACATTGTGAGCCACACTGTCAGCTACCACGATCACAAATCACAGCTGGTTTATGTGATCAGTAAGGTATAGCTGACTAATGGCTATTCCTTGATGAGGTTCAGAATTGACAGGAATTCTCAGGATCCCACCAGCTGGGCAACAGAGTAATTTGCTTTTCTGACTCCTTTCAGCAATTCTACCCAGTCACTGTGCAATTTCTTCATGTTACGTATCAGAGTAATCATTGCTAATTTCCCATAATTGAGTCCTGTATCGTCTTCAGGCTGGGTGTTCCATTAATGTCTTTTCCCAATCAAACTCAAAAATCAAACTATGAAATAATTACCAGTCATGAGGATGTTACGGTTAATATGAAAGGAAATTTTAGTCAAAATGGAAACACTCACTTGCGGTATCTTTTGAAAAATCATATCCAAACTATAAAAAGACCTTTATGTGCTACAAAAGAACCAACCAAACAAAACATTTATTTTTCTTCTTATCCTTTGTCCTGACCTATTTACGGCCCTTCTTGCAATAAAGTTTCAGTTACCTGTGCAGCTACACATTATTAACAAGATATGAACCACAGGCATTTGTACCCTTTATCAATGGCACAAAAAGAATGCTTAGACCAGGGAGAAGCAGTACCTGCAGGACCCTGCTGTGTCTACACTGGTTTTTTAACCAACCTAAACTGTGATACTGAAACATTTTGAGCAAGAGTGTAACTTTTAAGTATCTCTCTCCTTTAAGTAAGTACCTTTCAGCAGAACAGTGACAGTCCAAATTTCAATTGAATTTTAGCTGTAAAAATGAATCCAGAAAATGTCAAAAGCATCCATCTCTTTATGACTGCATCAACATTATCACATGGTAATTCTCCTATACGTGGATTCCATACGTCATTGGAACCACCTTCTATGAAAGCCACATGACAAACTCGGCCTTACCTAAATATTGAAGTTATTTCATCAGAAACAACCTCATCTCACCTCAAGACATTTGGGTAAACTTACCAGAAAAAAAAAAAAAGACAAGAAGTATGTGCACTGCTGAGCAACAGCAGTCCCATTACAGTGAGGAATGCTACAATGTCAGCTCCTCTGTTCTCCCTGCTCCAAATCTGTCAATCAGACATGTCTGGTCTGTCATGTAAACTGGAACAGAACTCAACTGGTCTGTGTTGGTGAAACACAGACTGTGATATTACCCAGTGTCATATTTTAAAGCCAATGTAGGAAAAGAAATATTTGAAAACCCGAAGACTTTTTTTTTTAAAGCTTCTGTGACAACATCTAGAAATAAAAATATAAAGGGATTTTTCACAGCATATTTTAAGGTGAACAAGAACAATTTTAAACAATCTAAGCTTGGGAAGCACCAAGTTAAAAAAAAATTAATTATCTGTCTTGCCTTTTGGGGCAGTTAGATTCTACTAACTAAAGATAACCTAAGAAATGTTTGTGTGACTCTGCATATTAAAATACAGCATCTTGATACCACATGTGAGGTAGTGCTCATGTAATTTGAAATTCAGAGTATTTTGTTAATAGAAGAAAAAACCTCAATGTCCAACAATTAAACAACTATTTCACTCTTCCATGCAGACTGAGGTACTTTCACGCAATTTCACAAACTGCACTCAGCCCACAGAAAAAAAAACATTGCAGCAAAGTAGAGAGAATAGTGACAATAAATGAAACATGCAAGGAACAGAAGAAAAAATCATTAACACTGCATTTTTATAAACATAATTAGATAATGAGGTCCAAAACACCTTAATTACATGACAATGTCACCGGGGAAGCCTGTAGCAAACCTGAGATGTTAACAAAGACACACCAAATCCCAGTTTGGTACCCCACCATGTGTAAGTTTCCTATCTCTAAGCTTATACCTGTGCAGACCTTGAGAGAAGTAGTTTAAATTAAGAGGAAAATCGAAATCCAAACATTAAGTTGTTCAGCCTGGACAGTGTATTAGATACAGCTTATCCTGCATTGCTTGAATACTCCTTTTATTTTGCTTTAAAACACCTGTTTCACGAGAGTCCATTTCCACTGTAACCAATCAGATCAGGAAGGGGTTTTATTAAATAGCTCTAAGTGTAGGAAAAAAAATAAAATCCTACATTACTCAGCCTGCCTGAGCAGATACTGTTAGCTCCTTGTTTAAATAGGCAGACAGAAAGAACTGCTCATACTTGTTATTCAGTGGGAAAAAGAGAATAATGCTAACTTGTGCCAGATCTTTTTCAGTGTTATGAATTTACATCAGCTCAGAAGTACATGCCTCTGAACACTGAATTTTAAAGTGGGTTAGATTTTTCTTCTGTTCCTTAAAATGATTTTTCTTCACTATAAAAACATGTCACAGAGGGAAAATGAAAATACAACAGACTGACTTTTGTAATCCAGTATGCGTGACAGTTAAACCTTCATGATGAAAGCTGCAAACTGGTGTTTGCTTATGTTAAAATGACTTTTAAGTCTTGTCTATGAACACCACCAGTTCTGATAATTCTGAGGCAGAAATGTTACCTAGATGAAATGACAGATACTAAGATGTTCCTTGTTTCTCCTCCCATTTAATCTTGAAAATAAAGTCCTTTTTATCTTGCTCCACTGTCACAAAAAAAAAGTTTCCCTATTATTTACTCTGCAGCTCCTTCTGTAATCAGTATCAAAGATGCAGTATGTCAGTCCTATGATGAGATCCAGCCACTTTGAGAACGACAGTGTTTAAAACCTTACGTAGATATACAAAATAAACCTGGTTTTTAGCTGGCATCTTTGCTGTGAACGTTGAAAAGGTAAACACCAGTGTGGATAATGGATGATCTAAAAAAAGTGCATACTGGCTGCTGAAAACACCTATAGAGCCAAAAAGAAAACTGGGAACTGAAACCAATGAAAGAATTAAGAAATGCACTCAAAAATGTCAATCGAACAATGAATGCAACATGTGACAGGGTTAAAACAAGTTTTGATTCTAGAGAAACATATTAGCACAACAGTGACTGTTTTTTGGGGGTTTTTTGACTGATACGGGAAGTATTTCTATAGGAAAAAAATTATTTTCTAGGTAAATATGGAGAATAGAGCTCCAAAAGAAAAGCTATTATATAGCTGAGGTTTTCTGCAGTTTTAGTATTTTAGTTTCATCTCTTACAAAGGCAATTCATAATGAAAAACAAAATGCAGCCATACATAATAGAAACCTCCTATGTTTTTAATAGCCTAAATAGTTCCAAACTTCAGCTCAATTCCCTGGGAAAAAGGGGATGGCAGGCAGTAATCCTTTCTGCACGCTGCTTGCATGACAGGAGATGGGAACTGCATTATGCCAGCTGTTTTGCTCAGGAATGAATCAATATTGGCAGAAGGGTCAGACTAATATACTGAGATGATACTTATTCTCCTATCTGTCATTCTCCTCTGTCCCCTCTCGCAGCCAAAGCTCAGTAAGGCTGGTGAATCACAGCGAACGTATCCGTGAGGCTGATGTCACCAGACACAATTCAAAGCCAAAGCAGGTGCTAAAGTAGCACTGCTCACCCTGGAAGGTGCCTTCGGCTGTGTCCCTCTCCCTCCCATTCCCACACCTACCCAGTCTAAAGGAGCCTCCACCTGTTTCATTTTCAGATGATCTAATTTCTGAGATCATAAGTTAGAGCAAATGAGGCTGACAGGTGAAATGGAAGCATAGTTTTGGTTTTTTCTTAAATTGCCTTATATTTTTTTTTTTAATTACTATGTTGTGGGGGTTACACATTTTGTAGATCTGTTATGTTTCTATTTAGAATTTTTTTTGCATTTATTTAATGGCCTGACGCCAACAACAGATAAGACTGCAAGCAAACATAACAACCACAAACAAAAATATGCAACCTGTGCTGCAAAAACTAAGCAACCCTTTCAGAAGCATTTTGGTGTCAGGTAAATACATACTTTATGGCCATTTTATAAAATATGACAGCACCTTGATGCTGCAGGGTGACAGAGACAGCAACCCCAGATGCTTGCTTACGTGCAGTGTTGAAAGTTTACTAACTTGCTTCCACAGCTCCACAGTAAACATGCACACTACTGTTCAGCAGAGAATCTTCTCTCTGCAGAAGCTTGTTGCTGTAGCAACTTGTTGGAACACCTGGAATGCCGAAGTGACCACAGGAGTATGTGCACACAACACACAAGAGTTCACAGAACTGTTAAGGTTGGAAACGACCTCTTGGATTATTGAGTCCAGCGATTCTCCAGTTCCAGGAGAGCCAAGCTGAAACAACAGGAAAGTCCCTCTGCAGCACTGCCGAATGGAGCATTTCTGCAATTTTATATCCACCAAGAATGAGTCTCCTTATACCAATGAGAAAATTAGAAGACCTTAAATAGATGGGAATTGGCATAAGAGCAGTCTATTAATTTCTGGTGATTTTCACCCCCCTCCCCCCCCACTATAAAATGTTATTCTAGGTGCTCTTTGCAGGCATGTTTTCAAGTGACCTTGGCTATGTCATAGCTATGGCATACTTCCAATGCTAAGTTTGAATGTTTGGGTATTTACTAGAAATATTTCCTTTTTATAATGAAGTACCAGGTTAATTTGTACATTAATTAATTAAACACAGCAAAAGGAATGTTCAAGTGCTGGAAACTAGGATCAGTATAATACACATGACAAAAACAATTCATATCCTTCATGTACTGGCCAGTATAGTTACAAATCCATATATGTGCATTCCTCAAGTTCAGTAAACTTAGATACAAAACCCTTTCTAAAACAGTGACTCCTTAAAAATTCTGGCAGCATTCTGCACAATCTCCCTTCCCCGTCTCTTCTTCAATCCACACGTGCTGGAGTTTTGCAGGTATTTTTTACTAGTTGGATTACCTCACTCTGTCCCACTGATCATGACATCCAAGAGAAACGCTTCCAGATGTTCAGAGGGAACCTCTTCTGTTTCAAATTATGCCCATTGCCTCTGTTTCTGCCCCTGAGCGCTCTTGAAAAGAGCCTGGCTATGCACTCTCCCTTCAGGTATTTAGATTCCCCTTGAGCCTTCTCTAGGTTCCCAAGCTCAGCCTCAGCCTTTCCTCATAGGATAGATGCTCCAGTCCCTTCACCGGACACTTTTCAATATGTCTGTGTCTCTCTTGCACTGGGGAGCCCAGGACTGCTCCCAGCCCTGCAGATGTGGCCTCACCAGTGCTGAGCAGACAGAAGGATCCCCTGCCTCGCCTAAGCCTTCATTGCATTCTCCCCCTTGCTGGTTATGGCACATTGCTGGCTCACAGTCAGCCTGGGTACACGGGGACCCCCAGGTGCTTCCCTGCCAAGCTGCTTTCTGTATGTCACCTCCCCAGTTGCCACAGTCACTCAGAGATCACTGAGAGTGGCCTCACAGTGACAACATCATCTCACTCAGCACCTGTGGATGCATCACATCAAGGCCCGTGGGGTTCTCTACTTTCAGTCTGCTCAGGTGTTCTCTGATACTCTTCTACCAAGGGTAGCAGTTGCAGCGAATTAGTCACGCAGGGAAAATTTAGTGGATGTATTCATAACATGTACCTTTGTACAGATCAGAAACTAAATCACAGGCTACAGAAGATACCTAAATTTAAAACAAAACCAAACCAAAAGCAGAAGTGGTGTTTTAACCCAAAAAAAGAGTCCCAACCTTCTGCCCTTCAGGTACTGAAGGTACTTCCCTTCAGGCAGCAGAACAGACTTTAATCTGGAATTCAGCAGCATGGTTCCTTTTCTTGCTCACAACATTTTTGTTCTGTATTTTTTTAATCAATAGATTCATTTTATGTAACAGAACACAATCTGGACTTTTAACGAAGCTGATTTAAGTCCCCACGTTAAATTATAAGCAGATAAACTATCATAACCAATGGAACTTACAGGAAGTATAAAAGCTTAATCTGACTAATTTTCTTCCTAAACCAAAAATGTTGTCTTTTCTATCTTATTTTGCATTGCACTAGCCTCAACATCTGTACACCCAGGAAATATTTTCATGTCAATATTTTAATAACATTAAAATCTCGCTTAATTATAGCAGCAAAGATCAGTTTTTCCCTGAATTGTATTACCAAAAATGTTTCTCAAGCATCACTACCAAATGGCTTGTCAAAAGCTCCACAGAAAGGGCACTGCTCATTGAGAAACAGTGTCAGATCTTTGCTGTCAGAATTATCCACAGGGGACACATTTTGCCATCTCATAATGTTTCTAAACCTTTTGAATCACTTCTGTGGTCTCATAAAGATTTCCCTTGATACCCTGTAAACAAAAGGTCAGATCTGCATTTACCCAGGTTCCACAGTTATGGGAGATTTATCACTGCATTATCTGAAGATATGGCATGGGCAAGCAAGCTGGAGCACTGTATTTCATTTCAAGCAGACAAGGCCTCCAGTTCTTATTTTGCCTTTTTTGATGTTCTTTTTTCTCCTCTTACCAGAACTGAAACAAGGCTCAACAGAACATTTTGGCTTGTTTTCCAGGTCACCTAAACCATTCAATTAAATAATTAAGACATAAAATAAGCTATTCATGTAAAGAAGCACCAACAAGAAATTTTGATTCTTTTGCTAGGTTTGGCTGATGAGCAGTCTTGAAGTAAACAAGCTATCTGGAGACACATTTTTGGCACAGAAATTAGTCCTGATTATCCAGCATTGAAGGAACAGCAACAGTTTAAACATCCTAAGTGAGCCTGGAGAAGCTTTACATAATACAGTACAGTTATTCTAAATCAAATAGCAGTGAAAAAATATTTGCTTCCCATTTGTTTACCTTGGGCATTTGACAGAACTTTCTGTGCAGATTGTTTTCTCTGCAGTGCCAATTCTCTCTGCTGTCTCTACGGTCAGACAGCACCAGGCACAAGCACAGGACCAGAAGCTATTTTAAAGTTTTTGCTTCCATCCCTCTCTTTGCTTCCCTTAATTAGCTAGGTTCATGTCCACATTTTCCCTTTAAGCTAGAAATTGCTTGAGTTCTTAGTGCGAGGTTTTAGCAACAGATGGTACACTTCCCTCTGAGTTAATTCTGAACTAGTATCTCAGGGTTGAGATTGCTAGAGGTGTTATCTTTCAGCAGAGATCCTGATTTTATAATCATTACCCATCCAAAGCCTGCTTAAAAAAAAAAAAAAAAAAAGTTGTCAAGCTCTGCTGTGGCATTATTCTGTGTCAAACAGCTGCTTCAATGCATCTAAGAGAAATATGCCACCAGAATGCTGAAGATGCAAGAGTGAAATAGGGTATTAAATGCAGAGTGGTTCACTACATTGAGTAAAATACCCTCTCTCTCAAGCTCTTACACAAATGACATCCACGTTTCTGCAAGTTCTTGCCAATGCAACAGCTTTCCTCTACCTGGGGTGAAGGCAAAAGTAATAAAATAAAATTAGAACAAAGAGAAGAGAAGATTAAGACAATTTGATAAATTTAAAAGGGAAACAGGAGATAGTTCTTGGCCAATAAAGATAGGAAGTGCAGCGTAAGGAATCCATGGAAGCCTGAGCAGATGAGTAAAACTGTGCAAGAAAGAAAGCAGCAATGGGAAGGGCAGAGAAGACAAAATTGCCTAGTCAGGAAAATGTCACTAGACCAAACTGTGCAACTGAGATCTGATGACAGGAAATTCAATAAACTCTAGGAAGATGTCAGGAATTTAGCAGATGGACACAACAAATACGTATTTTTAATTTAACATGTTTTTACAATAGTTCCAGTATTAGCATCATGGGTCATGAATTTATTAAAAATATGGAAATAAAGGGAAAATGAAAGGAAATTAGCACGGCTCTCAGTACTCTTGATTCCTTGCATGAAGAGCAAAATTCAATTGAAATGTTTCCTGAGGCAGAGAAAGATTAAAAGAAAAATTAATGGTACTGTATGGGCACAAATAACATTTCCTAGGGTATGTCTGTGGTGATCATAGCTGAAGGCTAAATGAAATATTAAGTCTGAGTAAAAGTTTGAACATATGATATGCAGTTGTTTTTACTCCTTGTTGCCTAAATAAATTCCATTGCACCAATGAATAAAGAGCTGAAACTGTAAAGAGTCCTACTATTTTAGTCACTGACCAAAACCTCTACATTTAGGCATCAAAAGGTTAGATAACCTGTTTGGCTAGAGGGTTTTTTTCCTCCCCAAGAGGTGCTGAAGATACTTAATTTACACAGATCTTTTATACAGCAGCCTCTGAATTCTCCCAAAGGTAATCTCACTCGCCCTTCAGCTGCTGTCTTTTGAACACATTGACCTTCATCCTTATTTATGCCCAATACTTTCAAACTAGCATAAAGTTGTGCAGAACT
Organism: Dicrurus megarhynchus; assembly: GCA_013399195.1. NCBI lineage: Eukaryota > Metazoa > Chordata > Aves > Passeriformes > Dicruridae > Dicrurus > Dicrurus megarhynchus. Next base: position 781,254 of record VXAD01002262.1, on the reverse strand, counting down.
TATTTTGTAAGGGATCCTTGAATTTGTCTGCAAGTAGAACATATGTCTACAGTAACTTAAAACCAAAATTCAACCACTTATTCCCCTTAATTATATCTGTGGAACAACTGGGGACTATTAGAACATGTATGGCATAGCAAATAACTTTTGTTCTAAACCTTATTCTTTGGTCTCATCTACTCCTTTCAAGCCAAAATTCACTTCAGGAGGAGTCCTCTTCATCTCCCTCCCTCCCCTGTTCATAAATTCTGTAATTCATGTCCTACAAAAAGTTCTGCTTATTTTCTACATGACATATAACTCAGAACAAATTCCCCCCAAAAATACACAGAAGAAGACAAATATATTGTTGCCTGTGATTAGCATGGACCTGACTGTTAGCTTGCTTCTTATCATGCAGGGTCTGATAGTTTTCTAAGAGTAACAAATCTCTGAAGTCATTGACATTTTCTGATGTAAATTGTTAAAATAACTATATTATTCTTGGCAAAAAAGTGAAGATCCAAGCAGTGTTAAAAATACAGACTATAAACCAACATTACAGCTACTGTACAAAACCAGAGGGATTCAACTATGCTTCTTTTGCTCAGCCACATAAGCTCTTGTGCTGTTTCTCTCTAGAAAATATGAAAAGCAGGGAAGGTTTTTTTGGCCCTGAAGCACATATAAGCTCCTGGCCTTAGAGGACAGGATTAGGAACACACCATCTGTCTGACAGCTCATTCCCATGGGAGGCAAGCAGGGCACACAGGCTGGAAGAGAGCTAAAAATCAGTGTAAGAGGTTCTCCACTCAGGCAAATGGGGACAAGGGTGGCACAGTACCAGGCATCTATCCTGAAGGGTAGACACAGCCTCAGAGCACCAAATTATCTGCTGGTGTTCAACAGTGATGTTCTACCACTAAGCAATTTCATCCAGAATGAGTTCATTAGTTTTTCTCCAAAGATGTTTACAAGACGAACAGGCTAATGGTTTATTAAATCAGCACTTACAGCTTATATACTTGCTTTTAAATTCAGTCTGTACTCCAGCCTGACCATTTTCCATTTAAAATGCAAACCCTTTGGGGAATAAATAAAAAAAATAAAAATATAAAAACCAAAAACCAGAAAAAGTGTGGCACAAAATACTTAGAAATATTTTTCCCAAATCAAGTTCAGCTTTGATCTCCCTGTTTATCCCTCTACTTTATTTCCTAGTTATGTACAAATTGCATGATGATATACTTCAAACACAGAACTGCATTTATGGAGCACCAGACAACACCCCAGTCCTATTCCCCAGAAGCACTTAAGGGCCATCACAGTATGAAATCTTAAAATTTAAGTGTTTTCAATGCTTTTCTGTGTATCTTATCATAGCACTGCTGAAGAAGGCTGTGATCCTCTTCAGCAGATCTCCCTAGAAACCAGATGTGTGTTGAGGTTTTAAATTGTTACTTATTGTATCACACTAAAGATTTCATGCTGTGAGAAATGTATAATGCACTTGATGTGTGTGCTTGTCCCCTGGCATCTGCTGACTGAACCAGGATCCCTAAGTGCTTTCTAATTAGCATTTACTTTGAAAACAGCAGCAAGAAATAAAAGAAATATACTCCTTAACTCATCATTTGGGATTAAACAGATTAAGGAGTATTTTTGTTTAGCTCTGACTTCCTTTAAAGACATCTAGGTCTATTTCTGTTGTTCTGTCTGGAGCTAGAAGATAATTAGGTGGATGAGAACTTTTCACTGAGTAAGATACTTATCCTGGACAGGAATTTTTTTCATTCAAGAAACCTTTCAGCTTGCAAGTTTTGACCTCTTCTGTACTGAGGGTTTGAGTTAGAGTTGACAGTGTCTGGCCTGCGGTCAATACAACACAATGTGCTTGACAGAAGTCGAGAAGCTTTCTGGATTTGTGAGCAAGTAATATTGCCCAATGAGCTATGCACGATGCAGTAAAGAGTTACATTAGAGTTCAAACCTCTTTTTTTTCAAAGGCAACAAACAAGGTGTGCATCAGTAGTGCCTGTCATGGATAGTAACAGCCTGTTCCAAAGCAACATTTCTTTTTTGAAGTGAAGATGCAGGAATAGAGCAATGCAGGTGCACCAACAAACATCAGCCAAGATTACTTCAGTCAGGTAGAAAAGATCTCTCAAAGTTATAAAGCTAAAACCTCTTATTGGTGGAAGTGGGTAATACTTGTTCACTTTAAAATAAGGTCTACTTATTTTAATAGGAGATAATCACAGCATTCTGGAAACATATTAGTGTAGAATATATCATATAATTTTCCCTTGCATATGGAAAACTACTTAAGAATTAGCTCAGCTTCACAACCCTCTCCACCAAAATCTTAAAAGTAGCTTTTTCACTGCTTAAGAGCCAGGTTTTGTCATGAAAACCTTCTCAGCTTCTTACGGCAGCTCTCTCAAGGCTGACTATGTCTCCTCCCTGTATGTTGAACTTTATGTCTAAATGCTTTAGAAAAAGTTCTGAGTATTTAAACAGAGCAGAAGAACCAAGTGGACAACAAGCAGTGCTTAACAATTTTGGCCTCAGTAGTATGTACAACAACCTTATTCACCCTACATTTAGCACTGCCTCAGTCCTAAAGGTCTCCAATCCTGGAATGAACATCTCATCCAACTGGTGTTCCCAGAATGTAAGTAGAAATAAGTAAGAAAATACATTAGATTAAACTATTTCTCAAATCTCATATGCTTTGAATCCAATATGGACTTTAATTCCACTATACTCCCAAGAGATTATTTTACTCTTTCACAGGTTGACAAACAATGTGAGATCTGGAGTCTTAATAAGTAGAGCAAAGCAAAGGTAAAGAAAAGAGGAATGTCACATCCAAGGAGAACGTGGAGAATGTCTCCAGACTGTTTGGATAGACTGCAAGCTGCATTTAAGCTGCACAGGACAGACAAGCTCAGCTCTTTGAAACTAATCTCACCTTTCATGTAACAAGGCCTCACTTCTGAAGACGTTTAAGTACTTTGCTCCCAGTAAAATCACAGATCACAGTAGTGCTCAAAAGGCCTTTACAGATGTATGTAGTTGCCAGCAATGTAACGGAGTAAGCCTACAGGCTTTTTGCTGAGGATGTGAAATAGGACAAATATCAGGATGAAATGCACAAAAGGCAGGGTGCTGAATAAAATGTTTCTTCCAGCAGAAACTGGGAGGCATTAGCCTGAACCCTAAGAACTCACAACCAAAATTTATGCTCCTAGAACATGCACCCAGAATGTTAGAAAACAGTTTGATTTCCCTATTCAGACTCAGGAGATTCGATTCTCCCAGCAGGGTGCTCTAATTAGCAAGCTGTCCCCTATTGTGGAGTGGGAAGCTTTAATCTTTCCCACTGAAGCTATTTGACTTTTCAGAGAACGGGAACACTGGAGCCGCACTGTGCAGAGACACAAGAGTTCCTGACCCTGCTCCAATGGCTGCTCAATACAGCTGAAATGCATTAAAGCATAGACCACACCTTTCATTCCCTCTCCCAGGCATGTGTCTCAATGGCTCCAGTGACAGAATCACAGAAAAATCTGGGTTGGAAGAGACCTTTTACAATTTGACCCTCCTCAAGCAAGCAGGAAAATCTTCAAGTAGATCAAGTTGCTCAGAGCCCCAGCCAACATAACCATAATGTTTCCAGGGATTAGGCACTTACCACCTCTCTGGGCAACCTGTTCCAGGGTTTCAAAACCCTTATTGTAAAAAATATTTTCCTCATATCTAGTCTGAAAATTCACAAATTCTCTACAACTGCTTCAACAGAGGGTCTGGTTGGGAGTGTCAGAGACACCCTGTAGGCTGGTGGGTGGGTCACCTTCTGGAAGGTAAGTGATGGGCAGCCTCAGCTCCTCAATCAGGAAGGTGCATGGATACTTGGTTTCCTGGATCCTTGATATCTAAGGATATGAATCTCTGGATTTTTCGGGTACGGATTGCTTAGCCAAGGATGTAAGAATGGTTTGACTTCTTTTGATTGAAGATAAAAGGAGACACCTGCATTAATCACACTGATGCAAAAATGCCAATGACCCTTTGTGTTTCATAAGACAACATATACACCACGTGTTTATGAAGGCAAAACCAAGGTTCTCATCTTGGAGCCCTTCTGACAGGTATGGATTATGCAGACACACACATGATTGTGTGATCATGACCCTAGGGGAACTATAACAAACAAGTATTAACAACTAACACGTCTCTTAAATATAAGCAAACATCGTGCAATTAGTGATAAAACTTTTAAACATCACCACATGTACCAATGTTTTTGATCTGCTTTTCCTGTTTCACATTGTTTTCTTTCTTTTTCTATGCCAAGAAACTGAAACTGGCTTTGTAGTTTGACATCTGAAGAGTCACTTTCAAACTTGAACTCCTTTAATTGTTATTCAACACTGTAGGAACCAACCTGGCTTGCAAAGGAGGCCAGGTGAATCCCCAAGGTTCAGTGTTCTGTTTCATTTCTACACCCGGTCACTAACTGTGAGACCATTTGGCAGCAGCAGTCTTTAAACTTCCAAATAATTAGTTCTTGCAAAGGTAGGTGGAGACTGCAGAAAGAATATGATATGGAAGACTATAACAAAAAAAACCAAAACAAAAATCCCCAAACTCAACAATCCACACTTCTGCAATGTGTCCTACTTGGAATCGCTTGAAGAAAAGTTTGTCAGCTAAGTTTTTACCTTTATATACCCTTATATTCCAATTAAAAGCTCTGCAAGAGAAAGAAAAACCTCTCAGAACTGAATTGGGGTGAGAACAAAGGAAAAAAACAATTAATCTCAGCAATTAAAATTGGCTGTAAACAAAAGAGAATCGGGGGTGTGTGTGCAATTTTCTTATTAAATATTCTGTAGAGGTCCACAATAGTATTTTCAAAGATCACTTTGAAGAAATGTTAACATAAAGAGACATATTTTAAAAGCATCTTTAAAAAACTTTTACTTGCCTAAAAAATAGAAGAGTGGTAAGATTCTCCCACCATCAGATCTGTGGTGTGTTTGTGCATCTGTTTGTGGTTTTTTGATCAATATTTTCAGTACTCCTTTATGGCCAAGAAGAAACACAGTTTTTCTGATATCATGGCTCTGCTGGAAGTCAGATCTCATACCTGTATCTCAGACTCTGAGTTCTGAAGGAACTGTCTTTAATGACAGCAGCCCTGAATTGAGTATATCTCAATGGTAAACAGAGAAGTTGGAGGACTGGGGATAACAAGAACGAACAATCCACCAGCTGATCTTTACATCTTCAAAATTACCTGTGGGACCTGAGAGTAGCATCTAGGTTTTGTCAGGCGCTGAGAGATTGCAGATGGGAAAAAGGGTCTTGCAAAACTACACATTTGCCTGCAAATGGTTTCAGAAGCTGGAGGATGTTCTTTGGAACCAACTCGTTGCTTGTTTGCCTGCTAACATTTATTTCGGAGGTAAAGCTGGACCCAGCACCCTGGTGATTTGAAAACACTCTTGGAAGTTATTCCTCTCCCATACAGCCCACACTCAGTATGTGGGCAGGTTCCTTGCACCCTGAGTGTCTCCAGTAAGAACCTTTCTGGTTTTTTTTTTTAAAGTAATTCAAAATTGCTTTCCTCTATTCTTAACACTACTTTTACTCCCCTTTTCAAATCAAGAAATTATCATAGTATCTATCAAGTTACTCCTTTTTTTTTTTTCTTGGTGTTAATATTTGTCTTTTTTAAAATATTCTTAACATATTTTCTTGTGAAAAATCAGATATAGTGAAACAGAATTGCTTTGATGTATCACTAAGCTGGAAACTGCTAAGTGGAGATTTTCACAAAGACCAGATGTCCTATTTTTTTTCTTTTATGTGGAAGATAATGGAAAAGGTGAAAAGAACAAATAGTAAAGAAAAAAAATTCTTTTCCTGCTATTATTATAATATTGGTATGACTAAATTATAATCTTTCTCTTAATACAACAAATTCTAAGTCTTTGGATATAAAACAATGTCCCTGTAAAAGAAAACCCCAGCACTCCCTCTTTTCCTGTGTTCCTTCTGGACCCAGAAGCTTAACGAAATTTGATAATGCAAACCTCTTTTAAATTACACATGCAATCAAAAACAAACCTGCTCAGGAGAGGGAGGAAAAGTGTGCAAAACACACAGAAATAATGATGCTGTAATAGAAAAGTTCTTTACTATAAAGTGTTGACTGTTGCATTATCAACAGATGGCATTCTACCCATGACAAACTCATCCCGCTTAAGTCCATTTCTTACATCTTATGCTTCCAGTTATAAATGTGTTTTTAAAAAGTACAGAAAAGGTATTCTAGGTATTAAAAATTTTAATTTTAGTTTATGTTTAGATAAGTTTAGGAAATAAAGATATTTCACTCTGATGTTTGGAGCTGAGACGTAGTGAAAGGCCTGAATTATGATAATTGTACAACTTAACCCTTCCCATATATTTCACAGCAGCTAATAGCCAACAATATACAATTAAACATCCTATGGGTGATATAATAAAAATTAATGCACATTATTCAATTACTAACTAATTAGAAGCATTTACTGGGTTTAACTACCACACTGTGTGATAGCAGAGTGGTGATTTCAGTGAATGCACTAACATTTTATTAATCACATGGCAATTATTGTAATAAACTTAAATAAAAGTGGTATTAAGGGACCATAATTCTAATCACAATCCTTTATTAAAATCCTTGTTAAAGTCAGACAATTAGCAACAATCAAGAGGAGATACTCTGCCTATTGCTCATGGTGGAAACATTGTATGATTCCACAAAAATCAGAATACAGGGATGATGTGGGAGCATCTCCTGCCTCTCCAGAAGTTTCTGAGGGGAAGGCAGCTACAGGTGGTGACAGTGGCTATGAAGTACCTGGCTCCTGCTCCTCAACAAGGACAGGGAGCTCATCTGAGCAGGGATGAGACTCCTAACAATTTCATGTTACCAGGCCCACAAGACTATGACCCCCAGCACCACCTTTATTTGCTTAGTACCCCTGTAGATCATCAGTGCTAAAGGACAACAAAACAGGTCCTAGAAGGTCTAGGAAAGTAACTCTTCAGGCTCATGTCAGCAAAAAAACCTGCAATTACCAAAAATTAGGACTTGAAGCAACACTTATTTTGATAGCAAACCTTGCATCTCCATGAAATTTTGCTGCCTTCAGGTGAACACAGATCTGGCCATAGAGCTGTGATTTTATCTTGCTTTAGAGATGGCAGGCTCCAGCAGAAAAACTACAGTGCTTTTAATCTACATGAGGTTGTACTACAGCTCTACACAAAGCTTTCACACAATAAATAAATGCAAACAATCATATTTATGTAGCCATTCCCATGGTCCTAAAATGAAGCTGTTTGCAAACACCACTCTTTCTCTGCTAAAGAGTCTGATGGGACAGGGTCAGATTTTGCCAGCTTGATGGCCCTTGCTTAGTTGCAAGTACTTGGCAGAGTTTGGTTTGGGTAGCCGGTGCAAAACACAGGAGGGAGCTAAAAATGAGAGAGATATTCAAAGGGACAGGAGCAGAGCTCAGCAGGTGTGTGCCACGTTCTCCCAGAGAGCAGTAAGAAGTGCACACAGGTACAATTTACACGTGCAATTTGTTATCAGTGTGCTTTGTCTCCCATGCATCCCAGTCTCACAACCCAGCAATTAACGGAAACCTCCAGGATTTCTGCATCATAAGCTATTAGAATGCCATACTGTGTGAAAAAACCTTAAAAGAACTCACAGTAGTAACAACTATGGGCTCATTGGTCTTCACCAAAGTTTTAAGTCACAACAGCACGGAACCGGTGTAAGCTACAGGGAGTGATGCTCCCTTTTAAGATACAGTAATTCAGGAAAATCCATGAAAAATAAAACACAGTATTACTAGGAATACATGACTGCCATTGTACTGTAATGATGCATTCAATAACTGCTTATGCTTTAGTATTAATTTTGTGCTAAGTGTTTAGAAAAATATCATAAGTGATGTGGTTTCTCTCTGTATAAAGCTTAGTGCAAGACATTAAGATTGTAGATCCGCAGCAAAATTAGGGAACAAAAGAAATATCCAATTACTTGTTCTAAGGAACAAAGGTTGACTCAGAAAAAAAATACACCTCTTACATAGTTAAATTACTGTAATAAATATCTATTTTAAGAAGATAGAGACATTTATCTTAAAGTCACTCTATGTTTCTTATTTTTAAATTAACTGAATCTGTTTGCAGTCACATACTTAGATGGATTTCTTTGTTTTAAGTGAGCAGATGCAACATACATTTAATAGAAAAAAGCCAAACGTTTTCAACCTGTGGTATACTTCCTCTGTAGAGAAGCAAATTACCTAACCCTTAGCTACACAGCAGCTGGGATTTACTTTTCTAAACAGAAATTTGATGCTGGCACCATCAGTTCTGCTTCATTTCTGATAGACCCACAGATTTTATCTTTCTCCTATGAAAACAATGAAAACGGAACACCTGGCGGCATGTCATTGTCAAAACAATGTACTGCAGCCCATGGCAACCTCCATACCTAGGGATTTCTTGCATAATGACATGGGAACTCCTCAGTTCTAGTCCTCTCCTCCTCTTGCAGAGATTTTATACATTTTATAGATAATTTTATACATTATTGCCCCACTACTGACCCATTCTAAATTTTCATCCAGTAACAAACACAAGAGAAAAACGGTTCCATTGAGTCAGATGCTTGTAATTCTTCAAAAAATTTGTCTCCTATACCCCTCAATTTATGTGTTTACAAGTCCGTAAGAACTATTTAAAACATATTCCTACGCACAATTACTTGTTTCCAAAAAAACCCCAACCCATCACTTAGGGATGCAGAAAAGCTCCAAATAAGAAAGCAGAAAGCAGAATTTACACCAACTGTGACTCAAACAGTAGCCCCTGCCCATGGGGGGAACCTCAAGTGACCCCACCCAGGGACTCCAATGACCTCAAAAAACTCAGAACGACCTCAAGTGACCCCACCCAGGGACTCCAATGACCTCAAAAAACTCAGAACGACCTCAAGTGACCCCACCCAGGGACTCCAATGACCTCAAGTAACCTCTCCCAGGGACGTCAATGACCTCAAGTAACCCCAGATGACCTCAAGTAACCTCACCCAGGGATGCCAATGACCTCAAGTACCCGCAGATGACCTCAAGTGACCCCACCCAGAGACTCCAATGACCTCAAGTAACCCCAGATGACCTCAAGTGACCCCACCCAGAGACTCCAATTACCTCAAGTGACCCCTCCCAGGGACTCCAAGGACCTCAAGTAACCCCTGTGACCTGAAGCAGCCCCCGCAGTTCTGCACCCTCAGCTCTCAGGGGGAGCAGCCTGCAGCACCCCACAGCAGCACACCATAACCAGGCTGGCAGGGGAAGGGATGTGAAGCAGAGCCTCCCCCAGCTTCCTTCCCAGCCTGGTTCCTCCATTCACCTCCTTGAGGAGCTGGCTCCTCAGCACCAGGATCTGAGCAAGCCAGGGAACTCCCCTGGCTCGTGGTAGCCCTTCTATCTTGCTGCACACAGTCAGTACAGAGTCTTAAACTTTGCTAAAAAAACCTAAAAGCGATTAATATTGTTATGCACAGAAAAAGTATAAAACAACTCCGTGGACGCGAGCCAACTTACTGTTCATGTCTCATTGCTCCTGGCCTCTCCCAGCCCTGTACAAAGCGTTTGAAGGGAATGGCCAAAGGCAGCTACAAACACACACAGCAGTAATTCACATACACACACACGCATTCACCAATAGTGGTTGAATAAAATGCACCTGCTCATCTTTCCCACTCATCAAAAGAACATTCGAACAGTTGTTCCCCCTTTGGCATAACATTCCAATCAGACAGAGAAGGTCCCATGTCTGCTCAGAAACACACCTCTCACCTCACCTCCAGTGTGGTGAGCCCCCGGTAGGATAGCAGATCCTGACACCCTTAACAATCAGTTTCTACTGCTCTTTTTTACCAATGGCACACTGATTCCTTCCCAATCGCTGTCCTGGTGGCCACCCCCTTCCCTTTAGTCCTGGGGCTCCCTGCACTTTTTCCCATCAGGGGCTGTAAAAACTGTGCCATTATCCTTGCCTGGATCTTTACCTTTTCTTCATCCCTTCTTCCACATATTTTCCATACCTGAGATGCCTTTCTAACCAGTTCCTGCGAGGGCCCACTCGGCCACCTCTCCAGCCCCTCTTCCTGCTGCCTGTGGGCTCTTACCCTCCCACAGCCACCAAATTCTTTGCAAAATCACCCACCCTGTTTGTCCTTGGCTTGGTCCCACACCTCCCCCACAGGTCTCCAGCCCATGCCACTGGTCCTGTACTCTCACACCAGGCCTCGGCACTCCGCACCATAGAGCAATCCCCTAAAGCCCTGAGTAGTAAGCGGACAAACCCAAATCCACCCTGGCTCCATAACGGCCTGGGAAGGGGTGTCGGTGTAGGAACAATACCTCCCTGTTCTCCCTCTCCTGGAAGCTGGGAATACAAAAGACTTGCAGCTGGCCCTGTATTAGACTGCAGATTTTGAAGATAAGGCAGAGAACTTCCCAGTCTTCACTGTTCTTTCCTTATCACGTGGCCTCCTGCTGCTATTTGCCTTAATCATATTTCTTCACACTCCCCTTCAACCAATCCTTTCCCAAACTAACATCATATTGCCCCCTCTGGGCGTGGGTTGCTGAGACCTTTTCTTGGCACCTCTTATTGCCCCCTCTGGGCATCCATGTCCTTAACAATCTCTGGGAGAATGTGCAAACCATCTCAACATTCTCCCAAAGGACACTTTGGAGGTATTTTGGGATCGTCATCCCAATACTCAAGACCCTTTTTCGACTTTCCTTTGTTGCCCACCCTGGGCCTCCTGCCATGTTTTACTCCCTGAAGTTGTACTCACTGGTGAGATTTGCCAAGACCCTTTTTGACTCGCCCTTACTGACCTCTCTGGGCATCCATATCCTGTGGACTCTGCACAGACCCCCCTGGTCTGCCTCTGGTCTGCCTCCTGGACAGTCTCGGGCACCCAATCAACTGCCCAGGGCCAGCCAGTCCCTAAGGCAGCCGCTCACCTGAAAACTGGGAGAGGCGTGGCTCCAGCTCCTCTTGCCACATGCCGGTGAAAGGATCCTGGACAAGCTCCCAATTGTCAGGAAAACCCACAAACGCCAGAGGTTTATGTCCAAAAAAGAGACAGAGGAGTCCTGCAACTTTTTTCAAATAAAGGGAGAGAGTCCACTGGGGCACACACCCACGAGGTTTTCTCTCTTGAGGTTTGGGAGGGCGCAGCCTCCTTTTGTCCTAAACTCCCGGCCGCATGTTGCCCTCTTCCTTTCCCCGTTGGCTGAGGTACAGGGAAGGTACAGCTTGTGCAGAGCAGTAGGAATCAGCTTTCCAGTTCTCTTCAGATCTGTATTCACCAACAACTAGGTGACCTTCACAGGTTCATTTCCAAGTTAATTCTAGGGAAACTGTCCACTGAGAAGCCACGAGAACATCAAGACAAAACTAATAACATGGACCTTAACATTGAAAACTACTTAAATGAGTGTAGAATGCTGAAAGACAAACTCCTTCACAAGGCTTTTAGGGATAACTGCAAATACACCTGAAAGGTGTGTTTCACCCTCCTTTTGAAAGAAATCAGCAGCTCCAATTGTTAACTGCAATTTAAAAGTAACCAATTTATATTCTTTTGTTCAATCCTAGGACAATACAATCTGTCATTAGTTTAAAGTGTGCAATGAAATCCTGAGTCACATTAATGCATCCTTCAGAAAGAACTTGAATTCCTAGTTCTTATTGTTTTATACATTCCCTCACTGATATTTCCCCCATGTGCAAAGAGATATCATCTTAAAATGTGTTTGCATAGGGCAAAGAACAAAACACAGTACAGAAAATAAAGAATCAGACCTCAAAAATCAGAATTACCATCTAAATTAATTCTTACATTCAGAGGCATCAGCAACACAAGTCATCTCACTTCAGCGTGACACCATTCTAATGTTCCCTCCAATGCTCTTCTTGCTCTGATGCCAATGCAATTAGCATCTAACACAATAAATATTTCACCCACTGCTGGATTTCAAACTCCTCTCTCCCCTGCCTTTGGCATGTATAATTTCCTTAATCCAAAATGCAACAGATAATACAGAGGAAATACTGCTTCTAACCCACTGCTGAGTTCCTTGATGAAGCACCTGGAACAACGCTCTCTCTTGAGAACATCTCTGTCAGGCAGCATTCATTTGACTGATTCTCCAACAAAAAAACCCAGACAATTTAACCTACCTCATTTTCCCAGTATTTTGCCAGAACTGATTAAAAAAATCCTCAATCAATCCATAAGTGAACAACCCTACTCTATTTTACTTTATAAACCCTTAAATGAAATACCTACTGCTCAGGGGATTAAGCTTTCAGGAATACCTGTGTATTCATGACTCACCGTGTGCATTTGTAATACAGGTGTGCTTTAGCCTCATGACTTTACTGGGGTCAACTGCCCAAAAAACCCCCACTGTAAAGTCCAATACCATCATCAGCTTCATAAGAAAACACATTGCAGCTGTAAACACAAAAAGAGCTTGAATGATATGAGATCCCATGATGGTGCCTCGGCTATGCACTCCTTTTCTAAAACAGATATCCACTGATACACAAAATATTTAAAGACTTATTATGAGATCCATTCATTACATTTTTTTCCCCAGGAACTGAAGACAACGTCAAAGACATCTATGTAAAGTACTGTATATTCCCAACAAATGAGACCTCATTTAGTAGAGAGGAAAAAGGAGATTTCTTAGGATTGATGACTGCTTTCAAAAGGAAGTTTAATAAAATTCTCTCTCTAACACATATATCAGTCTTTCTTTAGCAGGTGTCTTTGAATAACATTTAATAGTTAATCTAGTGTTTCTCTCATTTGCTTCATGCTCCTGTTATTTTTAAGTGGCAAAATTTCTTATGGGACAGTGGTATGAAAGATGGCATTTTGTTATATTATAGCAGCATTTTAATTTCAAACAAAGAAGAGAGAGGGTAGAAAATATATAAAGAGGGCAGCATTCTACACTAAAAATGTCTATGGTTCATGAATAGATACATGATCTGACAAGAGATTTATCTGCACTTATGAAGACTGAGTAACACTACTGGGGTTACCCTCTTTTGCACAGTTAGACTCTGGAAAAAAAGAGTAAGAAAACTTCTATTTTTAATTTCAAATTGTTTCTGTCTTGTACCACAACCAATTATTTAGCTTGGCACAATAAAAATTATATTTTTAATGAGTTAAAAAAAAAAAAAAGTTAGAAAATATTTAGTTATGCTATACACAATCATACATGAAAAGGTTAAATGTATGTTATAAAAAAAATCAAAGTTAATGTTGAAGCTACTCAAATTATGATAACATAGCTAAATGTTTCTTTTTCATGCTCTTTTTGTAGAGCTCTCAGTATGGATTCTGTTCTCAAAGTAGTAATCTGATTCACTGCCAAACTCATTAGTAATTTATTACAGATCTACTTTTTCTAAAGAATCCTGATTTCTTGATCAGATTAAATGAAATGTATATAACTCTGATTAAGCTTTCATTACATGCTTATGAATGACTATTCTGATTATAGGATGTGAGTTAGAGAATGTCACAAGATCCATAGGCTAAAGATAAGAATTTATTAGAAATTAAGAACTCTCTTCATCTGTCATTGATCTAGGATAAGTAATTTACTTTATCTCTACCACTATTTAACCATCTGTAATAATGTGTGTACATAGTCACAAATTTCCTTTCATCTAACCCTTAGTTTTGCAAATCCCTCCTATGCGGTCCTCGACATAATTTGGAGATACTTCTTACAAGTGATTTCCTCCCCCAGGCCTAGAAACTATTAGAATTGACAAAATATCTTTAAAATCCTGGAAAAAAATATTCAACTTGTACTTGAATGGTAAAAGTAAAAATTCAATTAAATGCATGAAATAAGTTTCCAAATTAAATACATCCTCAGCCTCTCCTTGTTTAAGAACAGGATTAGGAAAGGATTCATCAAGTCACTCAAACTAATACTTTAATGCTTTCCTGAACTGTAGCGCCTGGGCTACAAACCTTCCTTTACTTAGATGTGTCACTACTCAACTCAACCCAATGACAGGCCATGGAATCTATCATGTTCATAAAGCATTATTTATAAAAACATTCAGCTAATGGGATCACATCAATTATGCACAGACTTTAGGCTTCAGCCCTCAAATGGGGATAAATAAATGCAGAAGCACAGTGTGTTTTGCAAAATGATGTTTATACAACAGTTTATGCTGCCGTCTTCAAGCAGAACAAGGCTGACAAGCACCAGCCTGGGAAACGCTCCCTTTTTGAGACTGAGGTTTATTTTTATTTCTATGTTGTAAGACATCTTGGAGAATAAAAATAATGTTTGCTAAGCTCATGACTAGTCTGTGCCAATTTATTTTGAAACAGGTCCGAAATGAAATTACTGCCTAATTTATCTTCTAAACCATAATTTACAGCTTTGGGGGACAGTGTCCTTTACAAACACACAGTATTTGTGATACAGGGAATATTTAGATGCACGCATGTGCACATATACAGCTACAAACACCCTTCAAGGAAACAAGATGGCACTAGGGGACAGACAAACCAAATGTTAGCAAGAATGACAGGGTAAAAATATCTCATATTGGAAAGTCTCACACAATTAAAAAAAATTAGAAACCTCCTTCATATCCCTTCACGTGAAGGACAGTTTTATGGCTCCTCATACTCTTCTGTCCTTGTCCTTGCCCTGCAGATAGGAATGGAGGCTGTCAGAGGCTGGCACTGCATTGCTGCCTGCAACAGAGTCACACAGATTTATTTGTGACCTGCTGCTCTTCAGTTCTTTCCCTGTTCAGGGTTTTAATTATCACTCCTGTGCTCACGATTGGAAAATTCAGTCCTTCTCTATTGTCACTGCTTGTACATTATTTCTCCATGTTTATAGCTCAAACATAAATTTTATAAACATCCTGCCACCCAACAACCACATTAAATTATAACAACATTGCAGTATGTATAGTGAGGTAAAAAGGAGCACCAGATAGAGAGTTTATCTGCTAGCATTATCTGACCTGGGGGAAAAAAAAAAAGAAGCTGCAGAAACCAAATAGAAAAAATAAATATTTTAATCTCACTCATCAGTGAATTTCAAATTAAACTGAGTCATGCAAAAAAAAAGTTATTGTTACTGTTTTTCTTCCTGCAAAACATATTAATCATCTGTTCATTCCTTTCATTCCAAGGTCTACAATTCAGGGAATTAAGTCTCCCTGCTTTTAAAAGTACTGCATTTCCATTTTTTCTTCTGTTCCAGAGTAACTGTAAAGAAAGTCTTGTCCTGTGTGCCTGTGTCTTGATCTTCCTATTGCTTAAGCTAACAATTGTTTCTAACGTATTAAAATGTGTATTAAAGACTGTTGGATGATTAAATGATTGGCAGTGCTACTTTAAATTCATTCCTCTTAGACCAAACTCTTATCTTTCCAAGGTTGCTAATTTCAGTATCAGATCTTTTGGGAGACAATCTATATTACATTCACCAGGACTGGTGCTTTCTGCATCCATTTGCTGTGCACATATAAATAATCAGAGAACTATTACATGCATGAAGAATACAAAAAAAAAAAAAAAAAGGGTTTGATACAATTCCAGTGCCAAATGTGTCTTCTCCAGTGCAAATAGTATAAATAAATAAAAAGATAAATAAATAATATTCATAAGCCTTGCCTGTGTGTGGTAAATTTTTACAAACTATCAGTAGTTGCTAAAAAATTTGTAGCTCAAATGCAAATAGAAAAAGAAGCACATTTTTTTCCCTCCCAACAAAACAAAATACCTTTCTGTTCATTTCAAATCCTTCTCTAGAGGTTAGCTTGTATTCTATTCTGCCTTTTTTCTTTGAAATCTATTCATGAAATGAGACAAAACATAATGAAATAAAGACCTTTTCCAAAACCACGCTGAAAGAATGTTACTTTCATGAGTTCTTACGCTTGATGCATCACTGCCAGCACATTTCACAGTAGGTTAAAAGGACACACGTGAAAATGCAATTATAGGGATTTTTAGCATAAAACAGAGCACTGTTTGGACGTACTGCATTAAAAGACTGCAGTGCAAACCCTGCACCACCGGATATTTTCCAGTTCACTAAGGTGATGTCAAGAATTGCACTAAGTCCTACATCTATGGGGGAGGTTTAGGATATATTGTGGTGACAAACCCACACATGGACAAGGTGTGACAAGGAAATTGTAGGAACATGAACAGCACACGGAAGGGACGCTGCTCTAAGATCAGGTTCATACGAGCTGGGCTCCAGGTAAAAGCCAAACACATGCTTGAACATTTCCTCCAGGAAACTTAAATAAGTATCTTCGACTTTCCTCATTATTGCCCAATAAACTATTCTTTTTATTACACATAACTTCCAGCTAATGGTGTGCAAAAACATGGCTTCTCACTTCAAACAGGAGACTTTAAAACTGTTTAATAGCCTTTAGAACTTTATGATAGGTATTAACTCAGAAAGTCCTTACAAAGTTTTAAATTCTTACCAAGTTGGGTATAACCAAGGAAAAATAAAAAAACCTGACCAGTCAGTGTATTTGTTGCTGGTTGACTTCTGTTGGTTTTCTTTTTACAACTACTTGAATTTTTTAAAAGCCACCTATAGAATCTGAAGCCCTGTAATCCTGGGCTATCATGCTAGCAATGCTTTAGGCTTGTGGACTGTAAGGCCAGAAGGACACAGTGGTTTTGCTGTGAGTGTTTAAGCAACTACAACCATTTCAATATATTGAAAAGAATATGTGCAGTGTGAAAAGTATAGATAATTCATCAAATTTCTTCATTGGCAACCCCAAATAATCTACTACTGGTGCAGATACATAAGCATGATATAATCAAAGCTAGATAGCTCATAATCAAACTATGTTTTGGGGAGAGAAGTTCACAGTATGCAAGTGGAAGGTAAAAAGACACAGTGACTGAAAAAAAAATTAAAAAGTACATCTTTTCTCATTGGATAGTACATCTTGGTTAACCATAAATAAAGTAAATGGGAGGGATGATGGTTATCTCTTAAGAGCCAAGATAACATTCTAAAGCATTATGGCTCCATTTCTAGCTCTGCTATAAATTTCCATTCCTGCCTGAGGATGGATAGTTTAGTGCTTCCATTCCAACTCAACGAAACTCCAGAGTGTGTGCACTTCTGCCTAGCTTAGGTTTCTACAAAATGAAAACAGGTTATAAATATATTAAATATGTTACTCAATTACATACTCTGTTTCTCAGAGACTTCTCCTACCTCTCTGGGCCTTTTAAGGGCTTAATGAGCAAGCATACACGAACACCCTCAACCCATCTCAGTTTTCATACATACATAACTGAATAATCATTTTCTCAGAGAAAAGACAAGCATTTAACATATCTGCAAGACAGACAAATACTGTTGTTTCAAATTTAGAAAGCTGCAGCTGTTAAAAAATCAGAGAAGGGACAGTATTTTGGAGCAGATAAATATAGGATCTAGACATAGATGTGGGATCAACAGTCCTTATTTGTTTGAGTCAGGTTTCTTTTATTCAGAGGAGAAAAAAAGGTCCTGTAAATTCTGGAAACTTGCTTAGGCTGCACCAATGCACAATACTTACAAAAGGAAAAAAAGCATTTCACTGAGATTCTCCATTTTCCTGTATTTTCTTAGGTACATACTTGGATTATTGGTACTACGACAACAACAACAGCCTGGAAAATTTTGCACTTCAAATACTCCTAAGGCAATGATCAGGGTCATTGGACCTCAGACTTTGTTTGGAAGACTTCTATCTACAAAACCAGATTTTTGTATTTGCTTTCTGTCTAACTTGATGCTTTGTAAAATCTTTAATTTTCACAAGTCACTTAAAACAATGCAAAAATCTCTGGAACTGCTCATGTCCTCGATCAGAGACATTTTATTACATTTAATAAAGCAAGAAAATGTGACTGGTAAATCATGTCAGGAACTTTAACAACAAGATTGAACTAGTTTGGCTTTAATGTATCATCAGATGAATCACAACCAGGGCCAACTAATAAGTAAAAGCGATGGTAACAGAACTTCACCTGGTGTAGATGGAACATAGCCTACTCCACTAGAGGCTGGATGAGTGTTAAAGCTGCACCAGACTTCTACTAATAGTCATTAAATAAAGAAGCCATTAATTAAACCTGCAAATGATGCAGTATGTGGGAAGATTGTTAAGTGCTAGACAGATGAAAAGAAAAAGTGGGCCTATGTTAATAAGAATTACCAAATTGAGAATAAAAAAATGCTACTTAGCACCTCTAAGGGAGATAAGCTGAACTTTATGTATATAAAAGGCATTAGATTTATGTTTCTATATAAATGCAAAATAGCACTAACAATGCACTGAAAGATCTAAGATTGAAAATAGAACCAAGAGCTAAGCACCCCTCTCCTAAATATTAAAAACTGCAAAATCTACAACAGCAATTCCAAAAACTTAAAAGTAGATTGAAGTTGTACATAAGGCTGCTCCTTTGTTTGTAGCTTGGAATATATTGACAAGCTTCCCTACAAAATTTGGTTCTATTTCACAAGCTCCCTGAAGGACAAAAGTTTAGAAAAACATTGGCTGCTCTCTTCTAACTTCACCTGTAACTGATTCAGACAGACTGACTTGTGATTATCAGTCTCTGGGGGTATCTCAAGACACATAGGGTATAGTCAAACACAAACAGCCAGTGGAGACCAGTAGTTTGGCCCTCAAATTTCTGTCTTCACCAAAAATCTGTACTGTTATCATCAGCTAATGAAGCTTTAAGAAAACCCTGCTGTGCTTACGCTGTGCTGCTGAGTAGGATTCCTCCAGTGGTATTTCCTTCTGAGGATAAAGTGAACCATTCTGATACATGGACAGGCTCTCTATAAATCTCCATACAATCTACAGATCCAATATAAACAACCATGAATCAAAATTGCTGTCTTCTCATACGGGAAATCAGTTAAGTGTTTGGTTTTGTCCTTTATGGAATACAAGCTACCGGATCTAAGTAAACAAATTACTGTAGCACAGAAAATAATTCTAAGTTTAAGTTTTCTGTTATTAGTGGGGTTTTCATTGTACCTTTTTTTTTTTTGTGTGTGTGTCTTAAAGCAAAGTAAAGATTTCTTTCATTTTATTTTATGTTAATATTGCTGTCTCTTTTATGGCCTAACTCTGATTTTATAGTGTTTTTATACATAAACAGTGCTATGCTGTGACTCAGGAATAGCATCCAGATCTTCACCAATCCCCCACAGTGCCTCCCATAAAGCTGCATATTTTATCCAATCTTCCTTGCCATTCATGCCCACCCACATGAGACACATTACTCAGATCCAAAGATTATAGCATTGTTATGCTGATGATACCTAGATTTATTTCTCTATTAAACATTAATGATGCAGTATCCTGGCATAAATTCAGAGTGCATTTTCAGATGTACAAACTTGAAGACAGCCATGAAATATATCCATTTTTCTGCAAAATAAGTTTTATACTGTTAGTTAACTGCTACTATTTTACCTTGTCTCTTCCAAATACTTAACCAAAAAACCACATTTATGTCTATATTTTCAGCCAGTTCTGGTTACACTGTAAATCAGCTGAGAAAAATAACTGAAAATACTTTATAGGAATTAATACTTCTGTAAAGCTGATACAGAAATTACTTATGTACCACTTATAGTTGAAGCTTACTCTCCTGTTGGCACATTTTCTCATATCCTTTCGCAACAGAATGAGACTTTTAAAAGACACTGACATGTTTGCAACACTTTTTTCAAAAAACAAAACCAAAACACCTGGTTTTTTTCACAGGAACAGACTATTTTTATAATTCATTTAAAAATGAAACCTCCGACTTGATCAGGCACCCCAAGGACAAATGTTAGTACTTATCAACCCTCCACTACTGAGGAAAGCGACAGAAGCCATGTAAAACAGCCCAAGCTGGTTTTGGATATACCCATGTTATCTATCATTCAGCACAGCTCCCACAATTTAAACAACTGGCTGCCTCAGCAAATGGTTTGCTTACAGCTTGCAGGCTGGCTTTCATAAAGCAGCTCATGCTCTCCACCATGGGATCTGTATCACACTGGAAAAGCAGAGATCCTTGAAAAAGCAACAGAAAACTATGAAGACAACTGAAGAAAGATAAACAGGAGATTGCTGCCTCCCATAGCATTTCACATTTTTTTATCCCTAACAATTCTGTTGCAGAGGTCAATTTTGGAGTCATCACTTGCTTGAATTTTTTGATGGATACTTTTTCAGGCAAACGGTACAATTCTCACTGAGCTGGCTGTTACATTAAGATATGTACAACTACAAAATACTTTTTAACTACACAAGTATAAATGACTTCGTTTGTCATAGCAGACCTTTTTTTCATTGGGACCAAATCCTCTACAGTTCTCTATATAATGTCTTCTGGAAAGCCTATGGGCAATAAGACATAAGTGCAGGCATTAGGGTTTACATTTTACTGAAGTAATGGTATTCACACACTAGTCAAGGAAGGTGCAGTCTGAGTTGGGTGTGTGTGAAGACACAAAACAATTTCTTCTATACTTCAAGAGGAAGAAAAGAAACCCAAAATAGCACCACAGAATGGCTTGCAAAATTGAACTTGGTCTGAAATCCATACAAAGTAACCCAAGAATTGTCTACCTGCAATCAGAAAGTATTTAATGAACATGCCAGTTTATTTTGTTGATACGTTACCCAAAAAAAAAGGCACATCCTTACATCCAATCCATCAGAAGAGCAAAATATAAAAGTGCAAGTCAACTGACTGATCATCCTCAACAGAAGACAGTAGGACTCACTGATTACAAGAAAATTCTGAATTTTTGAATTGTATTTCACTTTTTCATCTGAAGTGTGATAATTTAGAAGCTGAACCTTGCTATGGAATAGTAGGCTATGGCAGCCCACAGGGAAAGTGAGACACAGAATGATGGATTTGGGAACATCACAGGGCTCATGGGATAGGTTGCTGTCCAGCTGGCCCATATTTTGTGATTCATTAATCAAAAGAGCATTGACTACAGTAGAAGTTAATCCCATCAGGGCACAGTAAAGCAGAACAAGCTGCATTCTGGCTCCATGTCATGCTCCCATACACCTTCAATGAAACACCACACACACCACTGTAGAATCCTTCACATGTGCCTTAACTGTGACTCATGCTAAATCAAGGGATGAGTGCCACAGGTATCAAGGGAGCTTTTGGGGGAAGAGTGCAAAAGTTGTTTCTGCACATGCACTTACAGGACAAAAATTTGCAGGGAATTTTTGTTTGTTTGTTTGTTTTGCAATGAGAAACCTTATTTATCAAAAGTTTCAAAATGAAGCATCCAAACCCACACAGGCAATAATCTTCACCAGACCAAGTTCTATTTTTAGAAACCTTCTGTCATTTTTCTGTAATAACAGATGAACTATGTCTTAGAAATCAGGATTAATCTCAGTACCACAGAATGTATTTTCAGACTGAAATCCTCCAGATTTATTAAAAAATAAGTATTTACCTCTGAGGCAGTAAATAACAAACTATATTGCAAAGTATCAAAATTGTAGCCCCTCTCTCCCTGAAAAAAAACCAAATACAAACAGCAGAAAAAAATTACCCATCAAAAACTTCTTGGGTTAAAGCATGTGAGTCTCTGGTAAGTATTGAAGTTCAAACAGAAGGGAAAAAAAAGAATAATCTTGATCCTTCCATTCCTGGATTGTTGAAAATTTATGATTCACTATAAATCTCACTGCACTATTTTTCAAGTTAGGTAAAGACAGAAAAGGGTTTTAAAATTGCCTATTTTGACTGTTAATAACAAGCTGAATAAATTTTGCATCATGAACACTCATTTTTACTTTGAAATGCTGACACAAAGCCATCACACTTGTTACCTCTACTAAACTGGTAGGATCACAGCAAGGCAAATACAAATATTTCATGCAAGTATCAACAAAAAAAGCTGGTACCTTTCCCTAATAAAGAGTAATTTCGGACATTCAGAGAATTCAAACCACTTCAATAAATGGCAAATAAGGAAACCAAGGTAGAGAAAGGAAAAATGACCAAGGTGAGATCATACAGGACTTCAGTGGAAGTATGAGACAGGTTTTCTGACAATTAAATTCAAGAGCCTCACTGCTAAACCATGCTGTGATTCAAAAAAGAAAAAAAGGAAAAAGGCACACATACAGAAAGGTAAAAGAAATTCCAGAACAATCCTTAAAACACTGTAACATTACAATTACATATACAAGATAAGATAGCAATGCAGATAAAGCAAAAATACCACTATTAATATATCATCAATTCATCACACCCTTTGGAGGTGTAAACATACTAAAGCATTTTATCTTCAACAACTACCTAATTACCTAGAACTACTACTGTATTTTTTTCAAATGCTATGAATTGGTTTGAGTGGTGAATGTGTAGAAAGTAAAATTTTCATGTACATCATGCTTTAGTCATAGCACCTACAACCCAGGCATGGACTACTTCTGTTCGTATAAGCTGATTTAGACTTGTGTATCATTTTAAGATGAAGAGAAATGCTCTCAACTTCAACTGCAGCATCATATAAGAATCCCTCATTCTGATACTTTATCTTTTTTAAATAATACTGTGCATGTTTGGTTGATTTGTTTTTTTTTCTTTGCCTAGCGGTGCGTAATTGTTGGGTTTTTCAAGTGCCACTTTTCAGTGTGGTGTATAAATGCTTCCATATGTCAGAAAGAATCATCATGTCACTATCCCATACCTTCAGCAGCTGCACATGAGAGATGACATCACTAAGAAGCACCTGTGTGTGCTACCAGTGAACACTCACAGCCCACAGACAGCGGGGGAAGCCAAGTGCCAGCTTTTTTCACTCTTAGTTTTCCCTGTCACAACTACAAGGTGCTGTATTCTGCCATAACCAACCTGCTGCAGGGGCAAGCTGCACTGAAAGGGAAGTCAGTGGGTTCTTACATCCCTCCACTCATTAATGCCAGCTCTAAAGATCAGGATGCTGCAGGACAAGCTGGTGCAGATGGAGCCCTCTGACCATGCCCACTGACTCACACGGTGGCTCTACGATGACCAAATCCAAAGCTACACAGAAAGCTGGAAACGCTCCAGTTAGCACCTTGCTCTTGGAGTGTCAGAAGTAGTGCAGGACTACATTATTAATGATTGCTTCTCTTCCTTCTTTCATCCAGCCTAGAAGAAAAATATTCATCTTGTCCCAGCAGATCTAGTAACAGTTGACTGAATAGCTGTCAAAAAAACCAAAGAAATCAACATTTGGAGCTAATATACTATGTAAACATCTTCTTACTCCTATACTCCAGGGGTTGCAGGATGCTTGATTAAAGATAGAGCACAAAGACACTTCAGTTGAATTTGGAGAATTTATTTAAGGAGGGGTGCTTCTGCAAACATTATGATAAATTTGTCTAGATGAAATATTGATGAACAGATATTTATCTCTCACCAGCCCTACATTATTAGCATTGAGTTTTCCTAGCAAACATAAAACCACATCTTTCAGGCTTCCCTTTCAATAGCTCCAGGGTTTCAACACTATGGTACATATGGTAACTGAACTACTTTTAATGACCCAATTGAAAACACAGTTAACAAAATTAGTACTTCCACTTCCATTTATTCAAAAAAGCAAGTCCATCCACTTACTGCATTATGTGGAAGGTTGAGATTGATTACTCACGATTTAAAACATTTCTGAAGCCTGGCAAGAGTCTGTACCCCAGGCTCGAGCCTGAGCATGCCCATACTCTTGCTATGGCTTGAACTGCAGCTATTTCCACCCCATTTAAATTTTACACTGATTTCCACTTATCTCTGTCAATTTTCAAGCCAAAGTCCTGACTTCTCCGACCCCACATTCAAAAACCTGTTGGTCTTTATCACAGAGTATCAGTTCAACTTTTTTAACAGAGTATCAGGGTAACTTTTAGTTCGGTTCTTTACACCAGTGAGCTATTACTCCTCCAGAGCACAAGAAGTCAGTCAAAGTTTGGACTCCATAGTCTTGTCCTGCAGCCCTGCCCAGTCCATCCCAAGCAGCAGCAATTGCATCCCAGGTTACTCTTGTGGTGAGCTCTCCAAGACAAGGGACCACCCAAACACCTGACAATCACTATCCACTATGGGGAAAAAGGCATGCATGCTCTCTTGTCCCTAGGCCCTCTGCTTTCATGGAAACCTTAAGTACTACACCGGCCAGCTGCAGCCTTCAGCAATGGTATTGTTGGGCCTCCTGCTGCTCCTTTCTTAAAAGAACTGGCTGGTCTCACACTCCAGGGAGCCTGGGCAGGACCTCAGTCAGTAGCACCAAACCTGATAGAGAAGTGAATGCCTTCCTGAACTGGCTCTCCAGGGTTGTCTGGGGAGAGCTAGTGCAAATTCAGTGGCAAATTGTCACTAACAGGTGTAGCTGGAGTGAATCACATCTTCAGGGAGGAGTTAGGCTTCCCTATAATCACCTACTCTTCCCAATTTCATGATATTGCCCTTGAAACTGCCAGACCTGGCTTTAAACAGCTCCCAAACTGAGACAGCCAGTAGAAAAACTGTTCACTTTTTGAAGAGTAAAGATGTAGATTCATAATATGAGTGAGCAGCTCAGCATTTCTGAAAGGGGCAGCAGGAAGACAGAAGTCGCTCTGCGATGGAACTGAATCCCAGAGTGATCCTTCTCAGGTAACCTCAGATCTGTATCACTGAAGGCTGCTTTTGCTAATAAATATTTTTTGCTTCCCAGGTTTCTATTAATAAAGAATTATTGGCATTTTTCTCTTTCCCACTTAGCTTTAATTGTCTCAACTTCACTATTGTTTATACACAACACTAAAGCTGTAGAAGAACTGATGCACAAAGTTTTTGCAGAAACTCTAAGCTTAGAGATCCATGTCAAACAGTCTCTAGTATGGTTTTCCTTAAGCTATTCAGAATCCAGCAAAATCTCTGAACAAGAGATGCTTTCTTGTGTTTTGCTCATCTCCTTCTACTTCCTTTGGACTTTCACAAATTATTAATTTCCAGTCTTGAAATGCAGCCCCCAAAACACAACAGAAATCTCAGGAAACTTTACCAGCACCCAGCTGACAAAAAGGATTATTTTGGGGTTCTAGCTGCTAAATTTCTGACCCACTTGTGTGCATATACACAGATACAAAACGCAGCAATCCCTCCCTGCAGATAACTGGTGTTGCCACCGTAATCACTCTGCTTTCTTAAGGCATTGAAAAAGATGAAATGTTTAAACACGACATTTAAGTAATTATGACAGCACAAGTGAATACCTAAATGAGGACACATGCGGAGACTCAAATTGCCTTAGCGGTGATTACTTCCAGCTCTTGCAAGTCCCTGGCAAACATTATTACATAAATTACCACTGGATCACAACTTGTGGACAGCTCTTGAAGTTCAATAGCGACATTACTTTAAGAACAACAACACATAAATGATGCAGTTTAAGGTTTAAAAATAATTGTGAAACAGGGACCTACTGAATACCTGTAAATTATCTAAATTGAATCCCAGTGAAGGGAAGGTTGTTCTATTTATGATACGATGTATTTTGATTGGAAGACTTTTGTCCAAAAAATCTTTAAACAGACAGAAGTAGACAAATTCTAGAGTAACAACTGTCAGAACGTAAAAATCAGACTTGTACTTGTGAATAAGATCCGTCTCTTTTAAAGCTAAAATTCTGAGGAAATTACACACATAATGTGAGGTAGGCAAGCACACAGAAAACTGCAGTAATTTCAGTGACACAGCAGTGTCACAATATGTGAATTTGAATTAACCTGCTTTTTGTAGACTTGGAGAATTAATAGGAGGTTAAGAGCAAAGAGCTTGATTTCAGAACTTAAAAGAAGGGAAACAACAGTCTGTGGAAGGTTAAATAGATGCAACTAGCAATTAAGACTTGCATGAACAGGATTAGGTTCAAGTTTTCTGAAATAAATGAAAACAGAAAACAATAATTTGATTAAAACATTTGAGAGAACCTTATCTTTCTACTTTGATCCTAATGATGCCTTTTTAATGAATACAAAATCTTTGTCTTCTTCTGGCCAAAAAAAAAAAACATTAAATCACAATTTTTTTTAAAAATAAGGTGTGTTAAAAAGTGTGGTAGGGTCTCAACAGCCACAGATAGATCAAGCACTGCTAAATAATCAGACCTTCAAATACCAGGTAAGCCTCAGGAGTGAGCTTCTGCTGTTCTCCCTTCAATTTTTTTTTCTGCATTTGACATGTAATGAATCACCCTCCAATAGAAGCATGTCAGAAGCTTTCCAGGGAGACTTTTTTTGAGCAATTAGTAAACAAACCAAAAGCATAGGCATGTAAAGAGTTACAATATTCATGAAAAAAACTACAAAACTGTTCCTTAAAACTGATGTCCATTTTTGATTCAGAAGAATGTGTAAGACACATTATAACCTGAAAAAAAAGATAATAAAGTTGGTAATTTTTAAAATACTACCAAGTGTAATTACAAGCCCAAAAGGTGAAATTCATGGACTGATTGACAGAAAAATGGTCCAAGGAGAAATGACACTGGATAGTCTAACTATAGCTATCACTAGCTTATTTGAATAACCTCTGAGTTAGGCTTACTGAGCAATTTCAGTTTTTATAAATGTAACTCTTCATCAGTCTGTACTGCAGCTTTCCACATATTGCATACAGATAATTTACCCACTACCACACCACTGAATTTTGTGACCAGAGGTAAAAAACAGGCTACATCTCTGACCCGCATCATATCTCACTTTATGAAGCCCAGTGTTAACACTGGCAGCAATGTCAAGACCTGCTCTGGAATCAAGTTATTTAAATTAGAAACTCACACTAATAGTGTAGAAAATACAATAACCAAAATGATAAAATGTCTCAGATCAAATGTATTTACAAGTTGGTACCAATCATAATTATTTCAGGCTTATTTATTCATACTATAGCAGGCATATCAAATAAACAAAACAACAAAAAAAAACAAAAACAACACTAAGCAGCATATAATCACCAATTACTGTTAATAGCTATGATTTTATGAGATGGTTGAAGTGTAAGGATTTCTTACCTACTGTTAATAAATGTTTATAAAAAAACATTTTTTGACTCAGGGTAGGAAACCAAAAAAAGTTAAAATTCTTTGAAAGCAGTGAATGGATTTAAATACAAGATAATGATTGGGTTTCAGCTATGGGCTTTACTTCAGTTTAGAAAGAGGTAGTTTGCAATAGACCAGCTGCAAAAATAAGATCTGCTTTTATTTTTAGCATATCATACTTGAAAATTAATACTTTGCTTTAACTACCACACTGTATAAATTACCCATTTCATCGCAATGTGTATACATACTTTTTAATCTGCCTCTGGAAACAGAACCAAAAATTAAGGCCTCTGAGAAATTTTCTTTTCCTTCAGAAATTTAGGTTGTTCAGATCTCAAAATCTTGTACATAAGAATGGACGAAAAGTGTACATATAAAAAAAAATTTCTAAGATATTTATTATTACTGTTATCACAAGACATTTGTTATACTGCATACGGACCCATGCATTTTTAGTACGCCGGGATCAAGTTTATTACTACATAAGGGTTTAACCTTCCAAGAATAAAATTCATCAATATAGTAAAAGG
Source organism: Dicrurus megarhynchus (assembly GCA_013399195.1). Lineage (NCBI taxonomy): Eukaryota > Metazoa > Chordata > Aves > Passeriformes > Dicruridae > Dicrurus > Dicrurus megarhynchus. The sequence goes on along the minus strand of VXAD01002262.1, from coordinate 753,410 downwards.
AAAAAGTTCAGAATTTCCCTCCTTTTTAAGTGCAGGCAAATTCAATTAAATCAAGAGCAATTGTTAAATAAAACACCACTATTTTAATTCATCAAAAGATGAACTTAAATACAAAATCAGGTGTGAAATGTTTGTTATTTTTCTCTGTTCAAAGAGCACTAACTTGAGTAATTAGAAAAAAACTGTTTGCAAATGTAAATACAATGAAGCAGACGTTAATTAGCACATGCAAATGTAAGTTCAGAAAATTGCTTATTATCTACAGTGTTCAAAATGTTAAGTTCTATTTACACAAATTTAGAGATTATATTCTGTGTAATTGGGTAGAAATTTTAAGGATATGATTAATCATAATTTGTCTTTGCAAATAAAATTAATTAGTGTTTGCAATAGCATATGCAAGTGAAGATTAACTATGAATCACACTTGCTCAAGTAATAGACTAAATGAAGTCAGCATCACTTTAAAAAATAAATATTTTTAAACAAAGAGAGCTATGTGCTTCAGTATAATTTCAGAAACTTTCACAGTAGAAGAAAATACACAAAAGAACTGATCATGCCCATGCAAAAGGCAGTGCAATGCACGTTTCTTATGATGGACCAGAACTCCCTGGTGGAGTGCTCCCATTTTGCACAGACCAGTGTCCCAGGGTTCAGTGTGACAGCTGAGAAAAGGTGACAGAATATTCACTTTCCTCTGCCTCAGAAGCAACAGCTGAATACTCTCACTGTGTCCCTCCATGGAACGCACTGGTTCATTACAAAATGTGGTCTGACCACAACCTAATTGAATGAGGTATAAAAGCCACATAAAACCAGAGAAAGGCATACATTTTAAATAATTTTTGAATTTGGCGAGCTAAACAAAGGAACCAACAAGCAGCTGCGGTCCCCCCTGTTTCTTGCATCTCATAAATAGCTTTTACTTCCATCTTGCTATATGTGTTCACAGGAACTGTACCAAAAAACCAAAAAAATCATACTATTGTATTTATGTTCACACAAGTAAACGAAACATAAACAATTTTAGATCCCACTTAAAAAAAGAAAAAAAAAACCCAAAACGCAACACCCAATCCCAAATCCCATCCTCCAGGCTTACAAATTATTATTTCCTCTACAACCTACCAGCTCCTCATATTTTATAAAAAATTGTGCCTGGGTCACTTACATTACAAAGATACTTAAAATTCCAACAGTTATCTTGATATGAATCCACAATCACCATTAAGGATTTTGGAGGATGTCGACTACAGCCAGTACTTAAAAACAGTTTTGTATTTGGGCCAGTGTGCAACAAATTCAGTATATAAAGGCATCTCCTAGCAAGTTCCATGTGTCTGCAAAAATCTTCAGCGCAGGTAAGGATCTGTGTACTGATCTGATCTTGCTCACTGACAAAGATACTGTTCAAGATGGAAGTTTATATTTTGCTAAAAGAAGGCCTTGTATCTTAAATATTCATTAGTGCTACCTTAGAGCCTACTGGTGTATTACACTGCTAAAACTAATTGTTTTTCTGAGACAGGGAAACTACAGTAAGATGTTGAGTTACCAAAGTTAATATTTATTGCAGAAAGCAACTTCACCCTTTTTTAAAATATAATGTTGTTAAAACAGACTCAAAAACATAGCCCTTTGGATATCTTACTTTATATTAGCCTTAGAGATCCTTTGACACTCTATGCTGTGATTTGGATTTTGTTTCCATTTAGGGCTAGAGATGAAATTGTAGTCCTTGTGTAGGTAGTGTAACCATGTACGATCATAAATTGGTTTGCCAACTTTGCCTAACCTAAGGCCTCATAAATAATTTAGATGACAAAAAGAAAAGTTTTCAAGCATGGCTATTAGTCAATCTGTGAAAGCCAGAGTTGCTACTGGCCAATTCCTACCCTGGCAAATTGATATTGAGAGGGTATCAACACCACCACACCGCTTTTTATAATCACATACCATTTAATCAATTACTTGGGAAAGGTCACACTGCATTCAAAGCACTTACAATGAGGAGGTAGCTTTTGTATATTATAGTATATCTAGTGCCTGTGTGCCACTTTTTACATGGAAAAATAGCAATTATCTAATTGGTGATTAAATAAAGCAAGCTAGAGACACATTCCGGCTCCCTTGTGGCTTTTTTCAAACCAGTCCAGGAAACAGTTTGAATCTAAGGATGAGAATCCAAACTGCCCTGTGGATTAAATTTCTCTCTCCCAAAACTTGTCCTATCCCCACAGAGCTCTGCAAAATAACTTTAAAGGAACATTTAAAAAGAAACCCGTCATGTGGGTTTTCTTGGTTGTTTTAATTCTGACTAAAGTTATGCAAAATAATAGAAATTAGTATGCAAGAAGGTGGTGTAATTAGGCAAAGAGCTCCTGCACTTCCAAGGGTCACTGCAATTCTATGACAGCTCTGCAGTTATGAAAATCAGCCCTAACTGGCGGAGCTTTTTTCCTATAGTGCAAGGACCAAAACACTGATTTAGACTCAGAAAAACCTGTTGTAAAGATTATGATTAAAAGTGCAGAGTCCATCATGTGGGTCCTCCAGTCATCAACTACAGCTGAAGCTTGCCACAGATGTTGACTCTGTAGTCAGATATCGGCTTCTAAAGTCAAAGCAGGTGAAAATGACAGCAAACAGTAGGAGAAAGTGTCAGAATATTTAAATATCCTCATTATTATTTCTGGAGTGCCTGTGCACCAGTCAAAGCTTACTTGCATCAGTAACAGTGATGTGCTAATTCAATATGCATACAGGAAATCCACACCTGATGCAGTAACTCAACACAAACCAAGAACTTGGAGAATACACTTTCAGGGGAAAAAAAGGATAAGGATTTTGACGATCTTTGATGAACTTATTTTCTTAACACGGGCACACAACCCATTTTGCAATAACTGATAGACATGTTGAGTAAGGAAAAAAAATGTTAGCAAAAATTTAGCAGTAACTTTTTCCAATTGCAAATTTTATTCTGTGCTCAGAAGTTTTCCCTCTTGGCTTCACTGGCACCTTCTTATAAACTTGCACTTCAAGACTTCCAGTTAATGGTTCTGCACTATCTATATGAATCCAAAGAAAATAAAAAAGACATATTTCAAGGAAAGATGCTGAGCAAGAATGAGAACTGCAGATGGGGAAGATGACTGTTCACAAATGAGCACAGGAGTAGCATGGAAACCAAAGTGCTGACAAAGAAAAAATCTCAGAACTAAAGGAACTAAAGGAATAAAAGAAAAGGAGGAGATACAGGGAGGAACAGAGACTTGGGAATTAGAGAATTGTAATCATCAGTGAGGCAAGCTTACAAGATTAGGAAGTGAAAGCACTGGAAGTTTCCAGGGCACATTTCAAAGAAAGATTGAATAAAAATATATATTAAAAAATTGAACATTTCATTAAATATATTGTAGACTCTTCATCCCCGATCTCCTCTCCAATGCCTCCCTCGCTTGCACCTTCCAAAAGAAAATAGTTTCCTGTAGGCAGCAGACCATTTTCAGAAATAATGTATTTGTCAACCTGTGAGAACTGACCTAGACTTCAGTCTTGGGAGAGGTGGAAGAGGGAAAAAATGTCATGCACTGTGGGAGGTTTCCCTGCTATTTATTTGAAATATCAACATCAACTTTTACACACACACAAACAGTGGAACAAATTTATGCAAATAAGGGTTAAAGAATAACATTTCACATTTCTGTTGGGGTTATATTTAATGAGTGTTGGCAATGCTTTTAGCAAAAAGAAAAAAACTTACTATGTGCAAAAGAAACCCCAAATAACTAAGAAAATGTGCAGAAGAGATTTTGAAAGACTCACCCTAAAGCCTCAGGGTAGTTCAATATAATGTTCTGGCATCCCAAATTGAACATGGAAGCTGGGTCAAGCTGCTCACGTTTCCTTGTCCTTCAATCAAAACAGAGCTTCCTCTGGCTACAGGTATTGAGCTGTACACCGTAAATATTTCTGTCGTTTGCTCAGTCTGATGGCTAAGAAAGTCTGAAGCAGCAGCAGGCTTCCCCTGGGCAAGAATGACCTGGACAACAGGACAGTTCTGTAACCTGGCCTTTGAAAGGGCTCCTGTGAAAAGGAGGTGAAATCCTGCCATGCAAAATCTTGAGTGGGTATGATTTGCCAGGTGCATTTAATGAGATTTTTATTTGGTCTTGCAATAATCTCCTCAAGTTAATACAAGAACAAGATGATTATTTTATGAACACATGGCCCCAAGTCTTTGAACATGTTTTTTTATGCTTATGCAGAAATACTGGTACTAATCACAGATTAATTAATTTTATCAGAAGTAAAGGAGCACATTATCGTCACTATTTACAACCAAAGGGCAAGAGGAGCAACAGCTGGAACAATGCAGGATAGAAAAAAGGCAGAAATGAGTGTCCTCAGAAGGAAAGCTGCCCAATGTTGTAAAGAGATTAAATTTGCCTATCTTTACTATAACATTAAGTAACTCACCCAGAGTTTTAAAGAGCTGCAAGATTTGTATGGGCATTGTGCTGATGCCATGATGATTTTTTGCCTTTTCTTTTAAACCCCTTTTAGACCTTTTTACAACTTCTGTATTCCTTAGTGCTTTTTGCCTACATTCTTGGACTTGTTTGTTAAGCTGGGAGACCAAACATTTTAGAGGTTTCGTAGCTAGGGATCAGTGTGCCCCAGACACCAAGGTCCTCTCCAGATCACATTTTGTAAACTGAGATAGAACCATCCAGGGGAAGGTTCCTTGGGGAGGGGGGGCTCATTCTAGCCTCTCATTGGGGAATTTATGATAGATATGCTAATTAGTAAAACCTATGTTATACCAGATTTTTTGGGGGAGTTGGGGGCAGTGTATTGAGGTGCATTAGACCTGGATGTAGTGCACTTAAGGATCCTTAAAATAAATACCAAGGTAAGATCCCTTTTTCCCTTCTAACAGTGTTGGACTCTTGATTTTAAGACCAGGAAAAGACATCAGTGCAAAACCAAGAACTGTGAGATCTGTTCTAAAGTCCAGGTTAGCAATATGAAAGGGGAATATCTCACATTAGCGCGCTCTTTCCATCCAATTTACTGTCCTAGGACCTTCCACAAACTTTTGACATGACAAACATGAAGAAATCATTCTGTGTTTAGCCAGAACAGTGGCATGACCTGCTGAAAATTCAATACATTATGGATACTAATGTAAAATAAGCCTTCTGACAGTCTGAAAAATTTCCTGTAGATCCCAAAAATAATCTAAAAGCATTTTAATTAATTTGTACATCTGCATGGTCAGCTGAGAATGGTTGTTCTCTATGCAGCCCAAACTGACAGCACACAGTATGACTTCCTTGATATTCCTTTCAGAGTATTTTACAAATAGTTCAAGAAAACCAAATGGTGGGTAAACAAGTTTTACAGGAATTTCTTTCTTGGTACAAGATAGAATAAACCAGTATCATTTATTAGACACTTAAAAAGATAAATAAAATTACCTTAACCTCCACAGAACTGAAAATGGCATTATTTTCTTTCCATAGATTTTGAACATAGTAGCTAGCATTCAGAATTACAAAAAAGGTATCACTTCCTAGTCCCTGAGAATTGTTCTGTATGGGTATTTTCACTTTAAATGTATTTTTTTCTCTTTTTTCTGCCTAAAAATAAGAAAAAGACTGAGGCAAAACAGGATTTACAAGAAAAAGTGTGACTTTCCGGTTTTTAGTATTGTTGAAGTTTTAGAAGCATGCTTTATGGGTGATAAAAATCATGTTTTATAGAAAATAAAGGAGAGGATGAGCCAAATGGGACTGTAATGTGGAGAGAGAATAAAAACAATACAGCAAGATAAAAGGAAATAAGCAAAGAAGCAACAGCAGGGGAAAATAATGAGCCAGAACAAAAGCCCCACCACTAACAGAGTTTGCAAATATTTCCAACAGCAAGAGAAATTTGGAGACGTGGAAACAAGAGAAAGGAAAACAGAAAAACCTGGTGTTTAGGAATGGAATCAACCAACTAATTTCTTCCCTTCCTCCTTAAGGGATGCAATGCCCAGCTTCTGTAGCGAAAAAAGAGGTCCCTTGGCCTGGGGCACCAATGGAATTCAATGGATGAATGTACAGTAGTCATAACCAACACCACCAGTCTCAGTGAATCCAGGTATTTTGGAGCAGAAGTTATGTTGTTCCACTAGTTTCTGAATTTGTTATGCAGCTAAACTCACACCTCCAATCAGCCACTTTATAATATTCATCTCTCACATGTTAACAGATCTGTAACTCCGTGGAAGCGTTTTCCCAACATAAAAAACAATTTTAGGATTATTAATGTTTGTGCCATTCAGGCCAGCTCAGGGTTTATGCTTTGCTGTTGTTTGCTTTCCCATGAGTTTATGTGGTATTGTGTTGGCAGCAGGAGGGCTGCAGGGTGGCCTCAGTGGGAAAAGATCAGGGGCTGCCCTGCGCCAGACACAAACGCTGCCAGGCAGCTCCACAACGAACCCATAGACAGGGCACAGTGAGCATCACTGCCGTGCTGGTGGCACCTCTGTGAGAACATATTAAAGAGCAAGAAAGGAACACCAGGATGCAGAGAAGTGAAGGGAAAAAAGGATAAGAAGGTGCTCCAGGCACTGAAGAAGATATCCACGCTGTGGTGTCTGGAGAGAACTGGACTGGAGCAGATGGATATGCCCTGAAGGAACTGCAGCCTGTTGAGAGCCCACACTGAGGCATCTCCTGAAGCACAGTAAGACACTCAGGTCTAGACACCAATTAAAACCAGGAAGGCACAAATGACACTATCTCTTAGCCCTGCCTTGAGTTCATTGAAATGCTCTCATAATTTCCAAAGAGTCTCATAAGTAAGATTACCTGTTGGGCTCAATGAAATAAGAAAACCATATAATTATGAGTGCCTAGCAAAAGATGCTGAGAGTATAGAAACTCTAGGCAAGATCGAGATGAAAACAAGCTTTGAGATACCAAGCCACAGTTACTGAACAACTGAAAAACAATGGTATAGCTGACTGAAACTAATCCCCTTTTGATGGAACAAAGCCCTCTGCCCACAGAAAGGTCCAAGGGTCAGAGCAGACCCTGCCAACTTGGCAGAGGGTCCAAAAAGCAGTTTTTAGGGTTTAAAATATAATGCCATATGGTAATACAATGATTCTTATAGGCTGTATGTAAATGCTATAGGATTTGTAGCTTGTTCTAGATTGGTCAATATAAGTTAGAATATTCAGCACAGAAAATGATTTATTGAGATGTAAACGGGAAAAAAGGTATTCTGTATTCTGTATTCTATTCTGTATTCTGTTCTGCATTCTGTATTGTATTCCTACTCTGCTCTGTATTCTGTGTTCTTCTTCTCTGCCTTCCAACCTGCTTTGAGCTGCGTCTGGCAGCTCCTAGCAGGTCCCCTGCTCCTTCACAATAAAACTCATGCTCTAAGATCAGACTTCAGAGATCGCCCGTCCTGTCTCATCACCGTCACAGCCGTCGTGGGCAGAACCAGACAGAAGGCAGGGAGAAAGAAAAAATCTTACAATTACCCATGGTTTCAGCTCATTTTTCATTTAAATTTGCAATTCAGCAAGCTTCTCACACAGAAAAAAATGGGCTCACTTCTGTCCAGTTATAAGAATGATTAAAAATTCCTGGATTTATTTTGCTATACATAAATGTGTGTATATATATAAAAACCAGTGTCAGGGGACACTTCCACAAGCCTTCAAAGAAACTTGTGACAGTGGGAGTATGAGCAGAAAAGCCAACTGTCTCAGAATTTTTGTTCATGTCCTGCAATTACTTGAGTGTTTTTCAGGCTACCTGGATGCTTGAAAAACATCCAGGATCTCAAAAGTTGACTTCATTGAAGCCTGACAGAACCACTGAACTGGTCCATTTGCAAATTTTATCTCTAACCAGTGAAACTTTTCTTTTTTCATGTTGTCTTTGTTTCTGTAATACCTGAAACTTGGCTATTTCTTAGGGGTTCTCTTGGCAGAATTTATTCATAACACAACAGGACTCCTGTAGCAGATTTGTCTCGCATTAATTCTTTCTCCTGAATAATTTCACAGACTGGAACATGAAATAAGAGATGTACACACATACACAAAGTTATATTCACGCAGATGCTTTTCAATACTCGCACACTGGGAAGCTCATGTATTTGATGTGTGCACTTAAAACTGTTTCATATGTTTGAGATATGAAGATCCTACTGCCTCCATCACCTGTTTCTCATGCAGTTGTGCTTTCCTCATTCTCTGCTTAAAATGTAATGTGTCAGTGCAAGTGTTGGCATTTCTCTCCAAATATTCGACAATATGCAGGCACCATTACACAATATAGATCAAGCCCCTCTATTTCAGTATCAAATACAAAGCTACCACTTAATTTCACCATTAAACTTATCATTAACAGCACCACCAAGCTCTTCCTTGGTGTTTTTAGATGAATTAAATTCTCCGTGAAAGTAATGAAGCTGGTACTGAATATAAAGTTGTAATATGGTATCTAATTCATGCCCTTTCAAATCCAGCATGATTTAATACATGTGCACACAAAAATATATCTTTGCAAGGTTTTTTTCTGGAATGCATTTGCTAGCAACCAAACAGAACTTTTTTTTCCTTTTATTGCTGGTATCCAGTAGATTCTGCTTTCAATTTAATGCCTTTTTGTACAATAGAAAAGAAACATATTACTATTTCCCAAATCTCATTTATAATCCTTTCCCGTCATGCTCCTTCTTGCTGTTTTATCATTAATGTTAATATTCTGTTGACTCTTAAGAAGTAGAAGCTTCTATTACTAAAAATGAATAAATGAATACTAAGAGAGCACTGTTTTGAAATGAAGGCTGAGTACAGAGCCTGGATATAGTTCTCACTGCACTTCTATTGAGGAAGAAATAGTAATAGGTCAGGGACAGAAACAGCACTTTCTGTTTCATTAGTAAAACATATATTATACACTGGCTTCCCTCCTAAGTTTTAACACTTATCCAAAAGTCTAAAGCATATTGAGCAGTTTAAACTAGTGAAGTGACTAAATAGTGGAAACATACCTTAAAACCACTGGTTAAAACTGGATAAACTCAGTTCCATAAGATAAGCCACTTATCTCCTCTCTACTAAACAACAACAAAATTTCCAGCCCTTTCACCATGCACACAGTACCTATGCCCACAAAAAGTCTTAATGATCACTTTACAATTTATTTTAAATGCCTTTTATAAACATGATAACCTACAGGAATTCTATATTGCCCCAAATGCATATTGAGTTACAGCAGAATAATTCCTATGCCAGTATTCACACTGTTCTGTGTGTTTTCATACTGAAATTCCTTCAGAAGATGAATTAAAAAAAAAATCCCAAAAATAAAACACTGACTGAAAAAGATATCTGCCTACAGTTCAAGCAGGATGTAACATTTATGCCTCTCTATACTACCCCAGGTTTTTTGAGACTTGTCTGCCTTTGTGACTGCTCATAACTGTTTAAATCACTTGTTCCTTCTCAGCCTTTCAACATTTACCAGAGAATATTTCCTCTAGCTGTAACATTTTTGCACCTTTGTTACTTTTAAGTTAATTCACTCAACTTCTACTTGTCCCCCTCCTGTGCTGTACAAAACAGCCTTGCGCTCGCACATTCAAAAGTCCCTGGAGGAAAGTGCAGAAAGCAAACTCAGGTTAGCTGGTACCACTTGCAAAGCATCAAATGGAGACAAACACCGTGTGCTAGTTAAAATAACAAACCTCTGCACCTGTTAAATGCCAATGCTCAGAATGAGAACAAAGTATTTTGCCAATACTGTTTTAGCGTTTGTAACTCCGTTAACACGGTGTTACCATTGCTTGGAACAAGACACAGCCTTTGGATCAAGCTAATGACATGGGCACCAAGATTTGGTTTTGCCTGGCTTACTTGGGTTATTACAGAATACTTTATTTTTGGATATTTACAGGATAATTTACTTAAGCTCTAAAGGGCAGTTACCAAATGACCAGATTACTATTACGCTTTCTGCACCAGCTGTTCAGTTTTTTATAGCTGTGTGGTGTAACACCTTTTATAGGATTTACTTGGCAAGGTTTTGGTGGTGGGGAAGAGGGCAGGGTGGCTTTGTCAGCTGGAAGTTTGTATCTTACAAATACCAGGAACAAGCACTTACTCTGTGAATGATCTTCCAATAACAAGCAGTCCAACTAATTACAGGCATTGGATGACACCAGGGGCTCCATGGCTACAAAGTTACTCACCATCAAAGGAAAGAAATCTTTGGGGAGTGGTAAAACCAGTTGTAAAGGTAACAGAGATGTCAGATAAACTTGAAATCAATGGTAAGAGCAAGGTGTACAGCATGTTAACAAACATATAAGAGAGATCCCAACTGGATTCCAGAATGAGGAGAAAGAAATGAATGTTACTATCAGACTCTGACAAGCAGTTGTGATAGCAGGTTTACTGCAGTGCTCCCACAACTGACCAGAAGCCACTGACCTTCAGATCACAAGAGGTTGTGCAAGAGTGAGCAATAAAATACATCAAAGAAAGAGATAGGTACTAGGAACATGATATATATTTAATTTTTGACTGTGTGAACTAGATGGGCTAGTATCACTCTCTATTGCAATAATAATTATTTTTAAAAAATCTTTGATCAGACTGTTAAGACTTTAATTAAACTAGCATTAAGTTCCTGCCTAGGCATACAAAGTATTGATTGCGTATCCTTGAAGTCTGAATAGTACTTGTCAATCACGATTTTTTCCAGATCATTCAAATGCTATGTGAGCAAAACACCAAACTTAAGTAATTTTTTATTGGTTCCTACTATTTTGTAAAGTTATAGAAAAATGAAAATAAACCAAAGAAATGACAAAAAAAAAAAGGCATTGGTAATTATGGGTAATTTAATGGGAAAGCTAAAAACCCAACTCATACATTCTACCCCAAAAGCTAAAGGGCTGAGTTCAGCTTTGCATTGAAATGATGGCTGCTTGCCACACCTCTATGATGCAACAGATACAGAAATAAACTAGCTCTCTTTAAAATACTCAAGTATTTTAAAGTATTCTTTCACAGACTTAGGAAGAATGGGCAAAAAGCTTCTTTATTTAGAAAGTGAAACTAATTTTCTTCTCATTGGAATCCTGAAAATATTTATTTTCTTCTACTCTTTTCCTTTCACTAACTTACACAATTTTTCACAACCCTCTCCATTATCCATATTTATTTCTTTAAGTGGAATGCAGATCTCTGTGCCAAAAAGTCACAATGAAAAATGTTCTCTCTGTCCCCTTCCAAAGAGCAGTATCTGACAGAGACTGAAAATATTACCATAATAAAGACAGTGATGAAAAAAGAAAGCATGACAGGCAGTAGCAAGAGGTAGGCATTTCTATGCTTATCAATGATTACAAAAAGGACTTTTGTCCAAGGAAAGAAGGAAGAGTGGTAACGGGTGAAGTTCAACAGGAAAGGTCAAGTTCAAAAGGAAAATATGCACATGCTTGCTTCTATTGTTTCTTTAAATTATGCATTTGCTACTTAATTGCTTTTACAAGATACTTCCAACACGTACAGTAAGAACTATGCAATTATACATGCAAAGAAATTCCAGGCAGAATTTTCTGCCTGAAATTTTCTGACCAAAAGAGCAAGAGAGGATGCTGAAGGATGACTGTTAGGACCAAAGAAAAGACAGTGTAAGACTGAGAAACAGTAACATCATCTTAAGTGATACAGAATCAGCCAACATAATGCAACATCCCCTGTGAAGAAGGTTCATTCACTTTAAAGGCTGGCATGAATATTTAGCTGAATACTTTTATTTTCAGTTCTGCTCCATTTAAGAATAACTGGCAAAATGTTATTTTTGAATGAATGCAATATGTCCTCTGTTTGAAATTAAAGCTACAGGTGCTAAACTGTTGCTCCAGTTGAGTAACTGTTCATATTATATACTGTGAGGCCTGACTGAAATGGCATAATAAACAGATTCAAGCACTGTTTCTTGCTAGTAAGAAAATATATTAGGGGGAAAGGTTAAAGAATACTGCTGGCACAAGCAGCTTCTTATCTTACCTGGTAAGGGTGGGTGTAGAGCACATGCTGGTGAATGGAGTCATTCCTAGGTAAGGTTAGACTGAAGCAAAGTGGTGAACTTCCCTGGTTTCTTGCTTAATAAAGCCCTAAACTTGGAATTACCCTTCCCCACCCACCCAACCCCTCTGAACAACTAGGACCCACTCAAGTAGCAGAGTCATGTCCAGCAAACACAATGTTTACTTTGCTCACATTGATGCTCTCTTAGTAATGTCTCTTAGAAGCTGCAGGAAAATTAGATAGAAAGTAGAGTGAAGCAGTGATTCTAATGGATTAAAAAATCAGAGTCTATGTCTGCAGGATCAGCTCTTCTGTTTCCTGGGATAAAGCTGGGTAAATTTTGACCTTCTAAAAGCTTACCAAATACCCCACAGGAATGTTTCTTGAATCCCACATAGGAATTATGTACATCATTATGAACATTTATCAGCTAGACCACATATTGAAAGGTCCTGAACTTGTATTCACAATTGGTGCAATAGTATTATTACCAGAGAAGGAAAAATACATGTTTTAAAAAATAATGGTTTCCTCAGGTTTCCAGATCTTGAAGATACATTTTTTCAATCTCAAGAGACAAGCATGACTGAAGGATTTTCTTACTTGCAGTGAATCACCAATGGATGACTAAGCGCACAAAATGATAAGAATAATTTTTTATTTCAGATAATAACTTTTTAATAGCTTACTAATAATTTATTCATAGATACACTTAATAATGAAGATACTGCCAAAAAGGTGATGTTTGACTGTTCGTAATACAAATATTATCTTAAGTAGTAGAATTTTGCCAGCAATGGTAACTTGCAGCTCATTTCATATACAGCAGTATTTAATTGTATCCATAAGTGCAGAATGTCCAGATGTTGCTTTTTAATTTAATAATGATGGAACCAATGAGATGCTGATAGGTTTGTAAACTAAGCCTTCAGAACATGGAGAGTTCCACAGGGCCTTTAAAAACAAACAAAACAAACAAATAAAAAAAAAAAAAAAAAAAAAAAAAAAAAAAAGAAAAAGAAAAGAGAAATGAAATTAAATGAAATCTTAGTGATGTATGGTTTGATGGCAACACAGAGTAAATGAAAAATGACTGTTTCTGCTGTATGCAGTCATGCAGGCAGCACGTAATAATAAAGCTTCTTTCACACTTATGATCAACACAACAATGAATCAAGTGACAATACAGAGAAAACCAGGAATATGACTGGTCAGCTTGTGCATGACACCATTCTAGTCAGAAAACCCTTATGTACAACAGATGCTGTATTTTTACTGAAAAAGGGTCACCAGGCTGAGCCAGTCTATGCTAACAGACGAAATCTACATGCAACATGCACACAACATTAAAACATTTCCACATTACAATAAAACTGTGTAAGTAGATCATTCTGTAATAAAAAGCAGTCACCCTAAATGCACTAATGTAGCAAAACCCATACATGTTGCTTATAATGCAGTGGTTATCCATGCCTCATTGCTCAATTTGGTTTGTTGATCTTTTCTTCAAGGTGAAATAAAATTTTTCTCCTTTTTAAGAAAATATAATCAAGGCCTATTGCAAAATGCTGCTATTTTTTAGAATTTTTGATTGTTATTGAGCATATTTTACTAAATTCCCAGTTCATTCTTTTGAACAATATCCAAAAGGTTTAGTGCAGCTATTTTCTGCCCTTACAAATAAGACACTGCTAGTATTCAACATAATACATGAACAGAGTCAGCAAGGTATAATCTGGTGGATAGCTTTTTTATTTCAAATAAACCTTTTCAAATACCCTGTTTGTCAGTGTCCTACTTCTTTCTATCCTTAATGTAACAGGCCAGAGTGGATGTAGTAAGAACCTGCTATTAATTCTAGGGATAGCTGCTCACTTAGTTCCTACTGAGAGTAGTCATGAACTGCTTGGCAGCACCTTTACAACAGAAATAATGCAACTCAAACATACTGAAAATACATTACTGCAAATAAATTTTGGTAAGTCATACTTGTAAGTACAGCACAAAAATTAAAGTAAAGTAAGAAAGGAGACAAAAAGTCTAGATGGATATATTTAAGTGAAAAAGTAAACTTCTGGAGAACTCTAAGGAGGAGACCGTGATGGAGCTAAAGCAGAAAAAGTGAGAAGAGTTCTGTCTTAACCCAACAAAACTTCTAGGATGAAAAATTAGGAATATCTAAAAAGCTTTCTTTGCTTCTCCTCCTATTCCCCTCCCCCACCCCAAGACATCTCAGCAAAAATTAGTAAGTTTGGTCAACACTTCAAAGTACCTTGTATTTTATTGCACTTACAAAGCAAGATAGCAGCACAACTGCAGATACGAAGACAGAAGGAGGTTATGACAGAAAAATGCAGAATAAGTAGAAAGATTTAAAACTTAAAAGGCAAGAAAAACATTGTATTGTTATTGAATATTATACTACAGGAAAACACTGTTTTTTAAAGATCCAGAAACTCCTTGTATTATATCAATTTTGGGTCTGAGAGGAAACTCAGTTACAATATTATCGTCATCTTACTACAAATATTTAAACAGCACAGAGCTTATCTATAAAAGCATCCAGAAGCCAGCTTGCATGCCACAAATCAAAACTGAAGATCATTCATACCAATTAAGCATCACTACAGAAGGCAAATGTTATTGTTCTTTACTCCTAGAGATGGCAAAATTAAATGCAGAATACCCTGTTGATAATCAGCCACAGAATGAAAGTGTCTTTTTCATGTGGCACACCTCAGTTTCTGTTCCAGAACCCATTTACTGCTGAAGCTTGTTTATGTGAAAACCTGTTATCATTTTTCATATAGCACCACAAACACCAAACCCTCAGCACAAGCATTTGTCCTCTGGCGAATTTGGCACCAGTAACTTGAACTGCTTTTCCCTGTCATGAGCAGTTGTAACAATTCATTCCTGTTCACAACTTGGTGGTTAAATGTAATTCAAACACCATGTACGTAGGGGTTTGATGGCGAAGCAGTGTGTTTCATAAGGGTTGGTGGAAGGCAATTATCAAAACCAAAAAAGTACCATCCTAGTTTGGCATCATCAAAGTTTGACAATTTGCACACACAGGACACCCTAAAACACATAGATTTTGAAGTGGTATTTTGAAGTCGTATAGCAAAAAATGGAAACTGGACATAAGGAGAGAAAATGAATGCTAAAGGAAGTTGTAGGAAAGGATGTAGCATATCAAGAACAACTTGGATATCCAGATACGAATAGGTACACATACAATCAAAGCAAATACTGAAATGGTTAATGGCTGCTTTCATTTCTAAAGGTGTTTTTAAGAAAAGTAATTTTGCATTAGGGAAAGGTATATTACGCACAAGTTTGTATTATTTCCCTGCATAAATTAGACAACAAAAGCAGAGACAAAATAAATAAATGGAAAAAAATAACCTAGAAGTAAAATACAATAGCAGATGGGCATCAGTGTCCACGGCAAGGAGTGAAGGCAGAAGCAGGATGCATTTTCCAGTTTAGGTGGCAAAACACAACTCACTTCATGCTGCAACAAACTACACAATACTGACAGCAGGAACATATTTAGATTAAAGTGGAAAGTTCAAGAAGTTCAAGTAGCTCAGTATTCTGTTCCCCAGCCTTCCTGAAGGAGAGAACACAACACAACACAGTCCCTTTACAGTACCCATAATCCATGCTGGCTGGCTGGCTGCCGGGGAGGAAATGGAGCACAGCAGGGAGGTGGATGGAAACAGTTAAAGCATCCAGCTCCATGTCTTCCACTCCCTCCTAAGGAAACACAGAAGGCAGTGCCCAGGTTTTGGGAGGTTAAGGGAGGCATGCTGTTGAAGGTAATGCACAGCAAGCTACGAAACAAATACCCTAAAAGATGTATCATTTGTAGGATTTTAATATTGCATGATTGTACAGGTGATAAAAGTCAGTGCCTTCTTATTTGCCACACAGCACTGTTATAAAACACAGTGCTGGTGATCACCAAAGAAAGGTAATTTTTGTCTGTAGCTGTGCAAACCACACTGCAGCAGACTGAGAGCAGCAGTACACAGGTGTTGTCTGAGACATCAGAAGCATCATACAAAATGTAAGGACCACTACACTGGAAAGAATGCCCATTAAATGAGGAATGAGTTTAGGACCAGTCCAAAACCTGTTGACATCAGCTTTACTCTCAGTATGAAAGACAAAGAACAAACAGAATAGTAGTTCTGAGATATGAAACCTATAATATCAGCAGAAGGCAAACACAGAAAAGACATTGCAGAAATCATGTCAGGTCTTAGGAATTTCTACTTTGTGGAGCATAAAACTAAGTACAAACTCTTTTAATCCAAAGGCTGATAAAGATTGACAAAGTGGTGCTGAGTTGTACTTCACTTGGTGACAGAACTAAGAATTGTCTTATGATTGCTTAATTCTGTTTTGAGACACATTTTAATGAAAACTAATCAGCAGTGGCACATGCTGCAGAGTGCTTGTGTGATGCCTGTATGGTACTTTGGACTACCTGTTTCGCTAGCCGCCATTATTAGATTTGTATCCCTTAACATGGTCTTGTAATCAGCCCCAGTGCTAGCTGCCTGCATCTATTCCTCTTCCATTTTAGCAACCTGATTGACATGAAAGAAATTATTCCTTGATCTCTCAATAGAAGAAGACTTTGCAAGCACAGGAAGGTGAAGGAGGTTAAACTGGCATTGATTATTGAAAACACATGAATAATTTATTATTTAGCAGCCTCGATGTCAATCTGTTGTGCACATAGCTCTTTCTGCAAGCCTCCCAAGATGTTTTAAATGATTCTCAGTACACATACTGGAAAACAGAATAAATTTAGGACTATCATAAGATGAAGATTCCTTGACATGCTGCACTGGAAAGCAACTAGCCTTTATAGAAACCCTGAGTACCTTCCAATGTCTTCCCTGGAATACATGCAGTAGTTGTGTTGTTATTTTACTTTCAATGTCCTCAAGTAGTAATACGGTCATGTTAATCACTTAAGGACACTGTAGCATTTCTCATCATGGAAGACCCTCTTTTGTCCTTATCAAAAATTATTTTAAGCTTCATGTTTTAATTCCATAATTAAGTTTTCTATTAGACCTTTTTAACACAGAAAAGACATTAAGGAGTTTGCTTTCCAGTTCAAACAGTTCTTTATGAGAAACATTATCTTTACTGCTACAGACCTTATCTTCTATTGGCTTGCTAAAACATTACTCTAGAGCAATTTCCGCTGAAATATCTCTGTGTGCTGCATGGGAAAAAAATCAGAGCTCTATCCAAAGTATTATCCAACAATTTAAAGGTATTGCAGGAGATTGCATCACCCAGACTTTACTGATGACCTTGAAAGTCAGATTCTGACTGTAATTACGTTACAGCTGCTATAACATAAAATACGCTATAACAACTTCCATTCTGCTAACCACTCACTTACCCAAAACACTCACTCAATACTGTTTAAGATTTGGCAGGGTAGTCCACAAAAACAAGAACATTTCCTCCCTCTGAAACACTGCACTTCCTCCTTCTTCACCCATTCCTTCCTAAATATAGAATCGCCTCCAGCTTTTTTTCATTACTGTACACCCTATGGACAAAAGGATTAATTCCTCATCTAAGCCAAAGTCAGAACTTCCATTTACTTCTAATGACACATCTAAATGAACTCCAAGGCTACAGAGTGGTCTCTTAACTACTGGAGATGTTGTCCTGAAGTTAAAAAAACCCAAGCAGTGCTTTATTTTGGAAGCTAACCTTCTCAGTTTTTTCGACTGCAAAACAGGCAACTTTTAAGATTACACAGTGAAACAAAAGAATATATGAGAATATAAACCAAACCACTCATAGAGGCACTGTATTAAGCATTTCTGAATTATTACACTGTGTAGTGTATATCAGTATTTGTACTACGTTTGTGAAACGATGCTATGCAAATTCCTGGTAGCACTTTTATCCGACTACTTTTAGCTTTTAAATTTTAATGAAGGAAAAAATAAAAATGTGATTTCTGATTGTTTGTATATGTGTTTGGTTTTTTAAATTAAAGCAGCAAATTTGTAATGATGAAATGAACTTAAATTTCCTGCTTACCTCTTAAACCAGATCTTAAGCACTCAATGTATACCATTCTCAGAATGTGTGACTAATGGGGTGAAAATACATCTTGTATTCTTTGATCTGCTTTGTTTTTCTATTTAATCAAATTTCATATTAGCACAATATTCTTGTAGTTGTACACACTTACTGACACCCTGAATAAAACGATGTACAGGTACTACTTGCCACAGTTACAACTTGCTCCTTAAAATCTCATGCAAAAGCAAAGAATATAAATGCAAGTGCCACTTTGTTTCAACAGAAACACAGCTGAACCAGTCATTTATAGGTATCCACAGAAAAGCTGCTCAATCTGATAAATAAAAGAGCAAAAACTTTTAACAATATTACAAAAAGTGTTAACTTAATTTATTTGCACATTCCTCCTCACTGAGTTCCCCTCATTGTGAGCATAGCAGGCTTGTGTTATTTCTGTATATTAATTTGAATTTCTCTGCAATCAATCCCTTGCAACGGAATTTTCACAAGGAATTTATCTGTGCCAGATAAATACAGGTGAAGTGTTATTCCGTAGAAAAACATTCACATTTCCTTTTTTTCTTGCATTTCAACAGGCTGGATGAGATAATATGCTATTGCAACCATGACAAGGTAGGCATTTTACCAGGGAAGTCTGAAAAATATGTTCCACTGCTTGACGAGAATGCTGCTAAAGAAAACGATTTATTTAACTTATTGTTGTTATTATGACATTTCATACTCAAATCTCAGCCAGAAAATTGTACCTGTTTGGGGGAGGAGGTTTTATGTTATTTTTTACTCCCCACCAAACTGCAAGGGAACACAGACTGAAAAAAGGGAAAGAAGATATAATCTGCTAACAGCACGAATCCCTGCATCATGACTACCACATATTTGATTTGGGAGAACACAACCAAATGCATAAGTCACATCTGCTTAAAAAAACCACAAGCAAACAACAGTAACCCAAAAATAAACAAAACAACACAAAAAATCCCACAAAATTTACATATTTTCTGTTGCCATTTTCAATGGAAGACTTTTATTTAACATCTAATGTATAGATGTTAAATAAACAAAGTTTTGCTAAGGATAATTAGTCACAGAAGAAGTGGATATAGTATTGCAACATACAAAAATGTTTTTAAATATTTTTGAATATTATGGATTTTTCGGCAGTAATATATACACACCTCAGAGTTTCAGTAAATTCCACCAGGCATGACTCCACAGACACAGTAGAACATATGGGTTCGTGTTTGGTAACCCACAAAAAAGAAGTTAGCGCAGATAAAACTTTTCATATTTAAACGTGAAATTTTGATGTTTCTAGCCTCAGAAGACAAAACTTTAACAGTCCACTGACACAAAACTGAAAGGAAGGTTTCAAAGCCTGCTTTAATTCCAGAGTTCTTTCCATAAATTTGAATCAGCATGTTGATCTACACCAATGCACAACCATGGCATTACTTTTCAGAACAGTTTTTGTTAAGAATTATTGTTAGACTTTGCTCAAATCAATGAATAGAACCATGCCAAATGTTCCACATAGGAGCATTCTTAATCAAAGATTATTCAAGAGGCTCATGTAAGCATGAGAATCTCTTACACATATTCAAGCAATGTCCTACAGACAGAATACTTTCAGATAGAAGAACTGGGGAAACAATATTTCTACAGTTAAGGAATCCTCCTTGACTATGTTCTCGCATGAGGATACATACTACCAATACTCATTCTAGGAGAAATTCTAACAGATGCTCATTAGAAAACAGAATTTTAACATCACTTGGCAAAACTGTACTTACTCCATTATCTTTCAAATTTCCAATCTTGTTTGGACAGCAAATGACAATTCTAAACATAATAACCTCATTAAAGTGTCAGTAAGTGTGCAAATAAATATTGAAAAAAAAATTACAATACGCTAATATGTACTGTCCACATTCCTTTATGCAAATTTTCAGCTCTTTGTAAAGCTTAAAATTAATAGGGCATTGGTGTGCTGGCAGGTAGTTGTAATTATTAGAATAACCAAATCCATGCATGGACACAACAACAGCGGAGGCAAACCAGCTGACAGAAGTCTGAACACCCACAAAGATGATAAAAAATACTGTTTGATACAGCTACTTACATCATGGCCTACGAGTTCTGTCTGTGTGGATTTATCTGCTTGGGAAGCAAGAGCCTTCTGAAAGCACTGAGCCTTTTCCTGTAAAACAAAATAACATTGCATAGGTGAGTCATGTTTTTCCTCGCTGGGCTTTGCAGCTCCAAACATCCAGATAAATTCAAAACTCAAACCTTTGCCTCTCTAAAGACCAAGAAGGGATCAAACAATTTATTTTAAAAATATTTTTAGGATCAGCCAAAGCACTTCTAGGTGACTTTTTAGTACTTCTAGGCGACTTTTTAGGAGAGAACATAAATGAACATCTTTTCCTACCATTCTGTGTGTTGTTATTGCCTCTTATTAAAATAAACAGCATGAAAGTACATTTGCAGGTGACTCAGATAAGAGCATGAAAAACTTTTATTCCCTGGCTTCATCCTAATTAGCGAAAGGCAGGAAAAGCTGTTGGCTGTTTTAACAGCAACATTGCCCAGAACACTCACTGCACCCCTCTCTCTGGAGTACATGTGTGTGTGTGTGTATCAGAGGGTGTGTGTTGAGGGGAGAGAGAGAAAATGGATGGACATTTCCTCAATCATTGCAGTTGCTTAAATTATTGAGATTACTGACTGTGGTATTTCAACAACCTTAGGGAAAAGCATTAGATCATGACCAATAAAGATCATGCTTCTGTTTATTTCTTCACATGGGAATAAATTCACAAGTAATTTATATCTCAAACTATCTCTGGTACAAGAGTGTCATGGTTTCAATACTTACTATTTCACTACTGTGTTTCTAATAAGTCACCAAAGGTGCTGAAATAGGAAGACAACAGACATCAGCTGATAACTGATGCAAGTAAAAATATTACAGATAAAATAGTAAAGTGAAATGTAAGATAAAAAAGTGAGAAACTACTTAGTCTTCACTACTGAAAGACAAATAGTAGGAAAAAAGTAGAGTCAGTTACTTAGATTTCGGAAGTCAGTATAGGTTAATAGATCCTGAAACATGACACTGGCTTTCTAAAACATTCCTTCTCTGAACAGAAGAGTACCAAAACAATTTTCACAGCTTTGACTGTGAACAGGTCAAAGTTATTTTTTGTGACTGTTTTCTTATCCCGCTCCCTACCAGTGACAGCATGGTGACCACTTGTGGTGCTTTGTTTAATTGCAAATTCCAAAAAAAAAAAAAGCTTGAAAATGACTTTGAATGGTCATATCAAACCAAGGAGCAAAATTTACTGCTCCAGCTATTTTGGAGGAATCAAAACTCTAGTGTCCAGTACAGCTGTGGCTTTTATCCCTAAGGAATGTATTTTGCCTAGTTGATAGCACAATAAAGATTTTTTTTCTTAATGGCTGTTTCACCTTTTTGTTGCTTAGACTAAAAAAATTAAAATCTCATAAGTTAATTTTCTACCTCTCTCCTATAGTCTGTACAGATTATTTTAAAACCTTACGAAGACAAATGTGGTGTTTTCACATTTTGTCTCAGCATACATCCAGAACAGCCCCCAGTCGTGACCAACACTGCAGTCACATTTACAACTTACAAGCGATTGTTTCCCTTGCTTCAGGCATTTACCCCACTGTGAATAACAACTTATGTTCACCACAGAACTGGGGCGAAAAAGCTGTTCTTCAGAAGACTTATAAAAATGCAAAGTCTTTTAATTCTGATGTGCTTTGGGATTAAACTTAATCAACAGCAGCAGTTAGGCAGAGAGCAAAGGGATAACAAGTAGAAGAAAACCTGCTCTACACCATCTATTCTACCTAATTTACAGACTACAATGAGCTACAGAATTGACTTTATGACAGCTATTTCCATAGAAATTGAGTCTCTATTGGTTTGAGCCTCAGTTTGGGAAGAAAACATACCATATAGAGCATAACTCCAGTGATAAGCTGCAGTACAGCTGAGTCACATCACACTTGAAAACACTTTGTGAAGCCCAGCAAAAAGCCCAGCTGTCTCTTGAGCACAGCATGAGAAAACTGCTACAGCTTGGTTTAGCTATCCACACATAAACGTACTAAGAACTGAGGTGCTAAACAGCCACAACAAATTTGGAGGCATTACTGTGGAATCACAGTGACAAACAGGTGTGACCATCCCCAAGGGAACTATTCCACTGATCAGGACAAAAACATGAGAAAACTTGGTGGGAATACACCCAAGTAAGCACAAATGCAGGTTTCACTGAGGGTTATAATTCTGTCTACAAACAACACACACCAAAACAAAGAATTTCAGTGAACATTTCGTAGCTTTCACATACAACTCTTAGACAAACCGAAACAGTTTTTCAGTTATTACATTATGAGGCTTTGTAAAACACAAGGCAAATTTCTATGCATATGGTAAATATGGCATCTGGAATGAAAGCACACCTTCTGCTTTGATTTCTAGCAGAACATGATATCCAGGTATGAATCAAGAAAGGCTAAGACAAGCCTGTCTCCAAGCAGTTTGCAATTAGTTCCATAATTAGTTACTGCCAAGTCTGGAAACATTTAATGAAAAAAAGACAGTTTTTAAAAACGCAATCACTTTATAATAGCTCTTTGAAGAGCAACAATATTTAGCAAGGTTTAAAATCTCTGACAGAGTTACAAGTCCTGCTGTAAACATGCCAGCTAACCTTACAGTACTGCAAAGCTTTACTAGATCCTAACCAGAGAGGGTTGTTACTGTTTTATTTTAAAGTTTTGAAATCCTTATAATCCCAAGTATTATCTTAAACTTTTCATCCCCAAGTTGTGCATCATTAAAAACTCTTCTCCTTTGCTGAGTGCTGTATGACCTTACCAATAAAAGATGACTCCAAGGTTTGAGAGCCCAGTCTATCTATTTAGAAAGAGAAAACACACAAGTGAATCCCCTAATCCACTGAGCTGACAAATGTCAGAGAGAGGAAAAATCTTAAAAATGGTATCTTCTGACTCATTTATTTGACTGGACCATGCTGTACTGTAAACATTGCCATTACCACTCACGTATGTGCTGCAAAATTAAAACTAAATGTTTACAGGTGTGTGAGACCATCTCAGAATTTCAGAACAAAGATTTTGCAAACATACCTGAGTTTTAAAGTTATTTTTCAAAAGCATCTTGGGAAGATGCTTTATAATGTAGCATTAAACAGTGGGAGATACCTGTTTACTCCACGTGAAAAAAACCTCTATTGCATTTCTTAGATCAGGAGAATTTTTTGACAATAGATGTATTTTGATTAATTATTTACTGTTTTATCTGTTGCACCAACAGAATGCTAAATTGCTATTACAATTTATATTTTAAAGCAATACCTGTATACTGTTTATTTCTATCATTCAGTCATTCTGTAAATCTGAATAGCAAGCTGTCATTTCCTTACTGATTATGTCTCCCATGGCTACTTTTAGATACAAGTTCATGTAAACATGTCACTGACAATATAGAGGAACTTTGTCTAGTGATCACATCTCTAAAAAAAAAAATATCACCTACACACATATGGCCCAGACATGGCCATGCGTGCTTTGAATAATGCAATACAATAAAAAATTTATATGGTCACACTCTGTGAATAATATGGCCATAACAAGTGATGCCAATCTTAACACCCCAACAACAAAAACAAAAACCAAGACCTGAGAGAGTTATTGGAAGGAAAGGAAAAACAAGCAGCTGTGCAGTCATAACCCTTCGAAAGGCTGACACAACAAGCACAGGAGTTCATGTAGAAATTGTATCTACAAATAGTCCTGAACTTTTAATAAGCATTGTTGTTAGTTCTAATTTGTGTTATGGTTGCACCCAGATGTCCAAGGATATATTACAAAATCTTATAGTAGCTCATGTAATAAAGAAGTCTATCTCTCTCAGCCCATATAACCTTGGATTACCACTGCTACACCAACTGCTAGGACCACCTAGACAAATAAAATCCTGTCCCAAAATTTAAAACACCCAACAGACAAGATGAGGAGACAGTATTATCCCAGTTTGATCACTCAGAAATGGTGATACTGGGACACCAAGTCTTACAGCAGCAAAACACAAAAAACCCCACATTAGCAATATTGACTTGATCATCCCACAAATGTTTGAAGAAAAATAGTCAATAAGTGATTTATTTTTCAAGGTCATGTGAAGCCACATGAAGAGTTATGGAGTGCTGTATAAATATGTAGTCCAAATCTCATGTCCTGGAAAAGCAGACTTCCTCACACCATTAAATTAAACACACTCACTTTAGCTAGGAATTTTGGGCTCAGTTACCTTCTCAGAGCCCACAACAGAGGAGTATTCAGTACAATATTGAATTGCAATTTTGCTGCAAAGAAGAGCTACACATTCGGGTTCAAAGATCCAACTTGCACACCATTGATTCACAGTACTTTTACAGCATTTTAATCTAAACAGATATCACAGATATGGCAGTGGAATTCTCTTCAGTTAGTGCTCTCATTTACTTAAGTGAACAGTATTAAACAGCCCCTCTTAAGATATGAGACAAGTTAATTGTTTTATACACACCAATTTTTGACCCATTAGCCTTAAAACACTTGATCATCAAGAATAAGCAGGTTTAAATCCATTTAAGTTGTGCTTTTCTTATGTTTACTAGCTCAACATGGAGATGAGACATAAAGTCTCCAATTAAATTGCTTGCAAACTCATGTTCGGGTTTTTCAGAAATAACCGCAACTTAGAAAATCCTACTCCTTAAACAAGGATATAAACGTAATTATTTCAAGTATTTGTCTCATGGGAGTAGTACAGTACCTTTCTCACAGTCTAGCATGAACTAAGAACCTGGAGTAGGACAAAATGGGTTAGATAGATTATTCCTGCCCTTCTGCTTTCACTGAAATATACTGCCACAACATCACCTCTAGCTGGTATGCTCATGATTCAGCTGGCAGAGTTGTGCTGACACACACGCAAAGCTAATATGTAAATGGACACAAACCTACCAAATTCAGTTAAGAAAGGAAGCACCGTTTATAACTTTGGGTTTTTTTCTTCCTTTATCCCTTTTCAGAACAACCACATTTATCACTTTTATGGTATACATGACTTTACATGCTGCCAGGTTCTGCATGGGTACACAAACAGAATTTCAGTCTGTCCGAAACATCTGTTTTGGAAGGGCTGGAGTTATCTTTTCATAATTTCTTTCACAGGTTTTTTTGGTGATTATCACTATTCACCAATGGAAAAACTCTCTGGTTGAACAAATACAATACAACTTAACAGCACTATGAAAATCCTGTAGCATTACTAACAGATGATTCTGCAAAAGATTTAATATAAAGTTTTACTTGGGCAAGCTGCTTTATTAACTTTTGAAATTATCAAAGGCATTTGTTAACTTTTTGTTTTTCTTCCCTACCTACCATGTGAAATGCTACGGTCCTTTAGGCCTTTAAGTGAAGATACTTAAGTGCATTGCCTGTCAAATACTTCAAATATTTCTGCTGGTTTGAGGTTGCCATTGCCTCCGTGCACACAGGGACATTGGTGGGATGTGATTCACGTCCGTGCCAGCCACTTGACGCAGAGATTTAACAGAACGTGCATTAGACAGAGCGCAAGAATCATTAAATCAGCACAGTCCAAATTGCAACTGTTGTTTATTGAAGGCTTCTGGCATTAATTAAACCTCACACAGCTAAGTATTTACAACAATTTTACAGATTGCTGTCCTGAGGAATAAGATTCATGATTGTGGCATTAGGAGCATACAGTACAAATGCAATGAAAGGGTCATTTTTGAGTTGTCCCAGCAGCAACTGCATGAGGCAGGCAGATTTTGATCATTTGTTGGTCAAATGAATAGAGAAAAATAATCACATAAATCAAATTATTGCTGCCACCATGGAAATCAACAAATCCCTGGACTAATCTCTGTGCTAAATAAGGCTGCAGTTTTATTCACTGATATCAACAACATATAATCCCTGCATCATTGTAAATACACCCAGCAATATTGAAAACAACCCACAGCTGGCACTCTGAGTTGTTCCCCCAGTGACATTACATCAATTACTCAATTTGTACATTTTGGCAGGTGTTTTGGACAGAACCATTAGTTTGGGTTTAGCATGGCCAGAACAGGACAACTCTTTGAGTTGCTTTTGTCCTGCACTCGTGTGCAACCCATTAAATGTACACATTCAAATGCACACGCTGGAAGTGGTCACGCTGCCTGTCCCTCTAATTATTTTTTACAGTGGTCAATACTAACTGGTCCAAGCAACAGAGTGAGTTTCATGAAAATCACTGTCTGGACAGGTAAGAAGGGCCTCAGCTGACAAGGGGCTTCAGCATGAGCTTCAACCTGAAAGTCAGCCCACAGAGCTGCGCAGTGCCTCCTGCCCAGGTAACACTTTGGAGCCAGAAGGGTCTGTAGATATTATATGGGAAAGGCACGGAGAATTACAGGGAAACAGAGAGCTCCAATAAAAGAGCGAGGAGACATACTCAGAACAGGATTTAGTGGTACAGCTGAGGAAAAAGCTTCAGTCACTACACCAGGCACTCGAACAGCAAAGACTTTTCTCTGGGCAATTAACTGCTTAAGCAAGGACCAAAAGGCACTTTTACCCTTTGTGAACCTTCTCTCAGGGGAAGCCACAGCATGGTTTTTGCCAGTAATTGACACTGGAATGTTATTAAAGTAGATAGCATTTTAC
Organism: Dicrurus megarhynchus; assembly: GCA_013399195.1. Lineage (NCBI taxonomy): Eukaryota > Metazoa > Chordata > Aves > Passeriformes > Dicruridae > Dicrurus > Dicrurus megarhynchus. Next base: position 726,395 of record VXAD01002262.1, on the reverse strand, counting down.
TGTGAATTCAGGTTCATCACTGATGCCCTCCATTCTTACCCAGTCACCTCAACTGAGACACTGAAAATTAAGTATGAAGCACATCACATTCAATTCACTAAGACAAAACCAACCCACTTTAATATGCATTATCAGATATTCCAAATACTCGTGCACATCTAACTAAGGCCCACAAGTAATTTTCAGCAGCTTTGTACTGCTTTGTCTAAGCAGAATAGTTTTGACCATACAACAAAATTTTATTTCACTTTTACAATACCAAAGCAATCCAGAAGAGAGGAGCATATCAATCTCCTTTCAAACAAGTCTTTAATTAATTCAGAAACTTCCCCAATGATGGGAGTTTGACTTAATGAGAGCTGTGAGACTGTTACAAATTCTACAGCAAACCATTTGCATGCTGGGACTTAGTCAAGCATTTTAGCAATAACATTTTGACTTCAACTGGTGAAACTAATAAAATACGAAGCAAAGTATTTTCATTCTCATATAAAAGTTGGAGTTTTCCAAGAACCTGCAAATTATAATAAAAATTATTATATTGTACAAGGAAAGTAACCATTACATTCAGGTTTTTGGTATGATGCATATGCAGAAAGCAACTGTTGCACAAAGATTGAAGTAAGATTTTTCTTATTCTGTCCAGAAGAATTACACAATCTTCAGGACAGAGTATTGAAAAAAAATCTGTTCTTCCTTTTAAAAATATAATTTCTCACCATTAAGGAAATGGTGACTAGACCTTTATTTCCCACTGATATATTTCATAAGCAAAACACGTTGCTATGGTCCCCAGATTGTTCCTGCAATCAAACCAAAAAGGATGACTTATAATCATGACCATAAAGCAGCTGTCACATAAAACTGTTCAAAGGGGAAATCACAACTGAAACTATGATATATTCATAAAAACGTGAGACTTATGATATACAAGTCTGAAGAGACACCCTGATATTTCTTACAGTGTTTTTCAGACAAAAGAGGAATAAATTCTCATTTTGCCTCAGAAAATAAGAAGTGAAAGAGATGAAGGTCAATCTATGGCACTTGAAAAACATTAATAGTCAGTTTATACTGTAACATAAATTCACTCTACCAAATAAACCATCTTTATTGTCTCATAATCAGCCTGTTGGTACACTGTTGTTGATAAAATTGTTTTGCTAAAATTTTTACAAGTGTTTTTTAATGTTGTCCCAGTGATGTTTCAGCTCATAATGCTTACCTACTATCTAAAAAGGATTTGTTTGTAAATGCTGCTTTTAGATAAGCCAGTGTTGCCTAGGAAGATGCCTCATTTCTCAGCACATGCAGAAGAGAGATGAATCCTGTCTGTTGGCCAAAGACCAGGGACTCCCTCTGATATCCAAGTGTAAACAAAAAAAGACAGCTTTGAAACAAAAGCACTTTCAAACTAGGCAGGGTAAAAGATGGAGCTATAAAACTACAAATACGGTCCAGCTGGATTGCACCAGTGAGCAGCAGAGATCCTTTGGGGGTTAATAAATAAACAGATATAAAGCAGCTCAGGAGATCCCTTGAGCTGCAAAGTGATGGACTGGGAGAGCATCGAAGAAAATATTGCATTTCTTTGCATGCCAGCTTTTCTGAAAGCAGCTGCTTGTGGCCACCGCTGGAGACAGACAGCTGAAGGGCTGCATAACCCCTCACACTGACCCAGTACAGTTTTTCTTATTTCATATTCTAAAGACCAATCCAAATCCACTCTGGTTTGTAATACTGCAGCATCAGACTCCCAAGAAGCCAGCTCATATTGTTTCAATGGACAAGAAAATTGGTTTCCTCTGTTTTTCATCCAGTTGTTCCTTGTTTCTTAATAACTAAAAAATACTTTGTGTAGACACAATAAAACCCACCTGTTTAATCTAAAAGAAATCCAGACAACCTGTTTTAACCTATAACTCTTCGGGAGCCATATGGCAGCTCTCTATCAATTTTCAAAATTCCAAACTGAATGGAAGTTATCAAACATGCTAAAGAAACAGGTGTTTTATTAACACAGATGTGAAAAGAGACTCTAAAAGACCCTCTAAAGGTGCATCCAAAAGCTAGTGGCAAAAGCATTTACTTGTGAGACTTTGGGAGTAGCAACCTATGCCTCTACACCATACTATTGCTATTTGGTTCAGATTTCTGCTTTCTTCAGAAACTTCCTGCACTGTCCTCTCTCAGATATCTGTGGATTTAGGAATCAAATATCACCTACAGACATTAAGTGCATGCCGTGCAAAAAGCTCAGCCCATTTTTGTTTACTGATGATTTAACAAAGTCAAAAAAGGTAAAAATCTTGATTTTGCTCTGTTCCTTAAATGGGTTTGGCAGAACCCAAATTAGACTGTATCTTTCTAAGGTTTTTTGGGTTTTTTTTATAAGCAATAATTCAATCCATTTGTTTCCTGATTTTCTGGTATTGAAACTCAAACTGGTTCAACAGACCAACAACTCAGAACATCACTGAACTCTCAAAGTCAGATGTTTATGAATAAATTGGTTCAGATTGCTGCCTATTTCATAATCACAGAAGGTTTGACATTTTCATGTCTTGAGCATTTATGGTGTGTTATTCTATTCACAGCAACCAAGAGTCTCATTCCTCCAAATCCAACTCATTTACAGAAGGCTGTCACATGTCTATTTCCAAACTGCATAAAAAATGAAATACAAAAGCACAAAATAAAACAGAATTACCTGAGCAAACATAATTTTTAAAGTACAGATACTATCAAAAATCTTGTCATCAAGAGGAAAACAGCTGAGTTTTTCATGAGTTCCACAGAATTTCTCAAGTAGATTGTCTTAAGCTTTCAGGTTCTTATAGCTATTTGTTTAAGAAATACTGCAGAAAAAAACGGACTTGTTATTTACAAGCACCACTCTATAACAAGAGTGGAAAGCTTGAGAAGTGATGCAGTGTTCAATATTCTCAGGCAGAGATGTTCCATTTATTCTGTTTACATTGGCTTTCGTAGCATCACTTACAGAGACAGCATTTGCTTTCCTGACACAATATGCACACAAGTAGAAGTAAAGAAAACGACTATTTTTTTGAAGTGCCAAAATTGCACCCAACCTGCAAAAGACATAATTGTTTTTGGCAGCTTAAGTCTCCTATTCTAGCACAGTGACTATGGTGGACATTACAAGCAGCTGAATTTTCCTTATTTCTGTTCTTCTGAGTGCATTTCATTCCCATCCTAGTCTTAGCTTGTGTTCCTGAGGCACCCCAGAGATCTTCCATGACATTTGATCCTATATATTCAGCTCTACTCCATTCATGTGCAAAGTTTTACCTGCTGCTAATGTTCCATTAGTTGTTTTGTTTATTTACTGGTCCTGGTGGAGGTCACTACACAGACTCCCAACTGGAAGGAAACCACATCACGCAGAGACGTAGCCAAAGAACTTACACAAAACACAAGGAGTGGGAAACACAAAGAAATCATTAGTTTTTCAGTGGCTATAAAAACTGGGGTTGTAAGAGAAATACAGATGACCATCTTTAGTCCTACAGCTGGTCTCTCGCAGCTCAGGTGGTACCATTCAAGCTTAGCTTCCTTAGGCTGGTGTAATTCGTATAATCTTTACATTGTTAAAGATAGTGACCCAATAATGCATTTTATTCCACCGGAAAAAAACAGGGGAAAGGAAAAAAAGCAACACTAACCTCCCCAAAATTGCACGTGCAGCTTCCTCATTATCAGTGAACAGGATAGTTAAGAACTGGACTCAAATACTACAAAGCTAGAATTCTGACACAAAATTCTCAGTACTATTCATCTGAGTTCAAGTCCTCTTTTCTCTTTTCACCTGCACTAGATTTTGAGATGACCATCTCTTGTATTCCTTGCTTTCCACTCATGTTATCTCCTTGTAGACCTGTTCCTTCCTTCCTTTGTAACTTTTCCTGATCCTTTCTTTCCTTGCTACAAAATGACTGATAACCTTTGTTCTTTTTCTGCCGGCGAGACACTTGGCTCTTCCCTTTAGACTTCAGTCTCTGATACATCTCTTCAGTCTCTTAAATCCAAACTCTCTCCCCACTGCAATAACTTCAGTTCAGGGGCAGTCACAACAGCTGGCTTCTAAAGTGCCAGGCCTGCCACCTTTTTCAAAGTTCTTTCTGAAGAAGTAAAGGTGTCGCAGAGGGGACAAAAAATGGAACTCACTTCACTGCAGAAGTTATCTTTGAACTGATATGTTTATGGCATTAGAACATCCTGAGGCATGAAAATACAAACACAGCATCTTTGTTAATCTCTTTACCTTCTTTTTTTCCCAGCAAGGAGAGCACCTGTTCTCCCCATCACAAGATAACTTACAAACTGAGTACACTTGCTTTATATTATATCCTAAATGTGAATCTAGACTTTTAAATTAAGGCCAACAACCCTTCGATGGGCAGGGTGATATCCCTCGCTTTCTGCTTCCTCTTCCAACCACTGCCTCACATGGGATGTTTCCAATCCTTCATCTGGCCAAGCTCCAGGAAGGCACCCTGCAACCAACAGTGGAGCCACAGCTGAGTGTGCAGCTGAGACGCCACAATATCATCCTGAGTACAGGACTTCCCAGTCACACTAATGGCAGAGCAGCACAGCCTCCATCACACCGCACGGCACCAGTCACCACCCTATTTTCCTACATCTTCCCCACTGCCAGAACTCCTCTGCCTTCAGCCAAACAGCCTGCACAGCTCAGATTTTATGGAAAAAACTGAGCTGACTGGGACATTAAATAGGTTAATGTGGAGGACACAGCCAATGCCCCTTGTCAATACACACTCCTGCATTACCAAGTTCTCAGAAGAGAAACTAAGACCACCCTTTTCATTAATTTGCTGTCCCCAGAGCTGGCACATTTAACATACTGGGCTTCATCAGAGTCATGTGGGAGGGACCCGCTGCTGGAGCAGGGTGAGAGTGTGAGGAAGCTTCCCCATGAGGAAGAAGAAGTGGCAGAGACAGTGCATGATGAACAGACCACAACCCCATTCCCTGTCCCCCTGCAATGCTGTCACAGGAGGCTAGAGCAAATCCAGAGCAAAGCTAAGCCTAGGAAAAAGGGAGGGGTGAGTGGAAGGCTTTTTTGAAGATATAATTTTATTTGTCTTTATCCTACTCTGATCTGATTGACAATAACTTAAACTGACTTCCACAAGTCAAGTCCATTTATCTGTGACAGTACTGGGTGAGTGATCTCTCCCTGTCCTTATCTCAGCCCATGAGCCTTTAATTACACTTTATCTCCCCTGTCCAGCTGAGGAGGGCGAGTGATGGAGCAGCTTTGGTGGGCACCTGGCAGCCCACCACACTTGGTTAACTGTGAGCCTGCAGTGGATGTGCCCCTGGACAAGTGGAATGAAATTTTGCATGTACCAGCAGCACTGTGACTTTACTGCTAGAGGTCAAAATGATGGAAAATTTTGTTACAGTGTCCAAAAGAAATGCTGCAGAATCTCATATGACTGTAACATCAGTATTACAACAGTCTCAACTACTTAAGTTGCACCTGGTAGAGTGTAAGTATCTGCTCTGCACTCTAGAAAAACCCAAAGATTTTGAATTTAACACACATTTTTAGCAATTCATTCTGAGGCAAAAAGAAAGAAAGGCATTCTGAGGAAAAAAAAGAAAGAAAGAAAGAAAGAAAGAAAGAAAGAAAGAAAGTGTCATGGGTTAGCATAGTTTGAGTTTTTGAGGAAAGACTCCTTCAGCCTCGGAAGTGATTTTTTGCACAGAGGTGCTTACAGTTTCCTCTAGACCTGACCTAACCAATCAACTGGCTAGTTGGAATATTGACAACTTCTTTAAGCCACTTAAGAAGCTTGGTACGCCTCTGTGATACACATTTAAGAACGAACAGAGCCCGGAAAGCTCTCTCGGACTTCCGGCGTTCGGACAGGTAACTGGGGGAGGCCCGGGGCACGGCCCAGCGGGGCCGGGCCCTTCTCGGCCCGGCCGGGCCGGCCAGGAGACCACCCTGGAGCGGCCCTGTTCCATCTGCGGCCCGGCCCGGCCCCCCCAGCCCTGCTCCGGCCCCNAAAAGAAAGAAAGAAAGAAAGAAAGAAAGAAAGAAAGAAAGAAAGAAAGAAAGAAAAAAAGAAAAAAAAAAAAGCTCCAAATCACATTGCCTTTGATGCTACCCTTCCAGGGAAATCTTTAAATTGGACATAATGAGAGATCCAAGGTCAAAAGGGAAAGGAGATGTGATGTGCCATACCTCTCTGAGATACCCTTTCCTCTTCTATTTTCATTCATTTTGCAGTTCAGAAAGGTAGTCACCAGAAATTCAATGTTCTATATCAATGATTCTCACCAAATTGCCTTGCAGTACAGGTCACACAGTTCATATACTCCCCTCTGTTCTGTCTGTTCATGTGTTTCAGCTGACTGCTTTAGACAGGTGCTTTCTTTATCCATCTCTGAATTTCTGTTCCCTAACGTTACTGAGTGGTAGCCTCAGGATGCTACTCCAAAAGAACAATAATTCTGATTTCCCCAAGTGTACTGTGTCATTACAATCTGTCAGGTTAGCATATCCAGCTTATCACTTCATTCCCCATCCAAAAAGGAAGCTCCAAAACAATGGATACCCTTTAGACTTCCATTGCAAAAGGGAACCATGAGCACATCATCGTGTTTTACTCACAAGCACAATGACAGAATACTTCAGTGTAATATCAAACTAAAAACCTTTGTGGAAAATCTGGAGAAAAACAGTAACAACCTCCTGCAAGCTTGAGCAAATATTATTATTTAAACAATTCATAATGTCACAAAATTGGTTGTCTAGACCTTGTGATCTACCATGAAACTATTTTCTACATGTGAAACAATGTGGTAGCAGAAACATATTTCTTACAATGCTTTGGGACCTGTGGGAAATCATGTACAGTCAGACATTAGTTCAGAAAAAATATTCCAGCGACTCAGGTTCCAAAGATGAAATTAAAAAAAACACCCAAAATCAACAAAAACCAAAAATTACGTTTAGTTATATAGTAGGAAGTTGTCCAAAAATTTGTTTTGTATGTCACAAACATAATTTTTAGTATAATAAAGATCACTGTTTTCTAAATCCTGGGTGGTTTTTGTGTTTCATTTTGGGTTTTTTCTTGTTTAATTGAACACCACCATAGAAGCATATTACCCTCTTATTCGTTCCTTAATAGTAACAACCTTTCAAAACACTGGGCAATATTTACTGTCTCTCAGAAGGGACAGTTTTCCCACAACAATAGTTTCAATGAAGTTCCGCCTTCTCATTTTATTTTCTTAACACTTATTTTATCTTGGGAATTTTGATGTTTCGTTTTGGGGTTAAGTGTTTAATTTGTTCTCAAAAAATTAACCCACGTGAAATACAACTTTTTAATTTATTTCTAAGGCCTCCATCTTCCAGCAGCAATTACTGGCATGAATGGGGAAATTTCCAAGGCTTAAATCACAAGGAAATGCTTTGGCAGAAAAGAAGAAACAAAATCTGAACTACACAGTATACAATGACTATATTAAATGCAATAAACTCTCATCAGAAGATTAATTTCTCCCTCTTTTAGGGGCTGGGGTGAGGAGAGGGGAGGCAGGAAGGTGGCTCATGTACCTGGAAACTTCATCACTGCCAGCAAGAACACGAGCAGAAAGAAAGCCAGTCTTCAGTACTTCCCATGGGAGTGCTTTACTTGGCAGTCTTCCCTTTCCTTCAAAGTTTTGTAATTATATTTCCATAATTTAGTCACATAAACAATATAGTGAGTTAGGTACTTCCCCTTAATTGTATCCCACAAAAAAAACAGGTTTGAATTTTTCACTTACCACTGTAACAGCCAGCTTATTAAAAATATGTGGCAGAGCTAAGTGATAACAGGATATCTTTGCTTTCCAATATTTCTTTTAGAGATCACTTTTACATATTTCTTTGGGATAAAGGTGCTTGAACACTATGGCTTTCTTCACTGTAAAGAGACTCTATCAAAATGAAATTCATGTATCTGGCTGATGGACTTGCTTGTAATTCAAAGACTCCATAATGTAAGTGTTGATCTTTTAAATAAAACCAAATTTTTGGTGATCACCTTACCCTACTAGTGAAAAAAAGACTGTACTCAACCATATTTCCCTATGATCAGCACATAAAGTTCTGTGCCCAGGCTCAGAGACAGGCTTTTTAAGAAGTAAAATTAATTTCTTACAAATGACTGTCAGTTAGACTATTCTTCTTGATTAGGATGTCTAGCTCTACATTTCGAAAGCATCCATGCCAGCACCAAAACTACTAAAGCACTTTTTTTAACAGACAACAGAATTGTACTGTTTTGGGGTGGGTTTTTTGGGGCATGTGTGGGGGGTGTTATTTGTTTTGGTTTGGGGTTTTGATTTGTTTTGTATTATAATGCAGTTCTGGATTAAGCTGTTCAGTCCATAAATAACCCATTTTTCAAATGCTGGACACATCTGTAATAACTTCCAGGAGGCTCTCAAATACCACTTGTATTTGAAAACTTATGCAATTTTCAAGGTAAGGACCCAGAAATTAAAATTTAGTGAGAATAAAAAAATATGACAAGACAAGCACTTAGTCTCCAAAACTTGGCTCTATGATAAATTCATGCTCTTAAACCAGAAGAGTGGAGAAAAGGGAGTTAAATACTTATCTTACTATGGCATCTGACTAAACTAACATTTACATATTAACAGCACAACATAATTTCACCAACTGAATTAAGTTTCCAAAAGCCAATGAGCAACAATTGTTCCTGTCAACCTGTCAAGTAAAACTAAATTTAATGAAAACCTGAAGCATCAGCACAGAAGTAAAGGCATCTAAAAATAAACATAAATACAAGAAATTAAGTTGCAAAAAATGAAGGCCATTTTAAAAAATAGAAAACTAGATGCTGGAAAGTGAAGATTAGGTGCTTTAAGCATGAAACTAATTCCAGAGAACATACCAGTTTATTTTTATTTATGAAAATATTTAGCAGATATTATTTCTTTTCTTTTGTAGACTGAAATAGTCAATCAAATAACAATTTAATCAATGCACCTTGTATTTCTTATGAATACAGTAACTTTCAATTACATTCCCTATGATTAAAGTTGTTAAAAGAATCATATTGAAAATGTTTCAGTGCAGTACTGCCTTTGGTCATTAATTCAAGTTATGGCAACAAGTCTTGAATCTACAAAGGTTGAAGCCAATTATGGTTGATACATTATAAATACTGAATTTGCAACACATTTCAGCTTGAGCACCACAGTGTGTATCCAAACACTATCAATCAAAATCGCTACATCAATATCCTCATCAGAGCTTCAGCTGTAAAACAGCAAAAAAAACCCTATTTAATCTCACACAAGTGACAAAGTAATTTAATCACTCTATTCCTAATACCACATCAGTATTAATGTGGAAAGATAAACTTGCAAACACTTGCAGTTTAAGAAGTAGAGGCTTTACTTTGCAGTCAGAGGGTTTCAGTCTCTCAATAGTTATTCGGCTATTCATTGTTACACAGTGATAATCATCTAATCATAAGATTTTAATATTTTCTTAAGTTTCACATAAACTGGCATAATCTGGGGAAAAATAAAACCCACACTTATTTTTCAAAGAGCAAAGAAACAGGCATGCAGAAATAAAGTATAGAAGCAGCAAACTAAAAAAGTTGCTCTAATACAAAGGGGAAAAAATTAAAAAAAAATTATTAAAATTAGTACCTGGGAGTTCAGGGAACCATGAAAGATGGTAATGAAGGAGATACAGTCACTGCTTATTAACTGCATACATAAAGGTGTTCTACCAAGAACACCAGCTGGTGGCTGCACAGACCTCCCAGCAACAGGACTTGTGTGGACCTTGCTTTGTAACAGAGAGCTCCTGTATGGACTGGGATATTTCCGTGGGTCAATACAGGTACCACAGATGCCACAACACTGACAATTTAGATCAGAAGACCAGATGATGAGAAAGGCATGGTTAACACTTGGATGTTTGGTGAAGGAAGAACAGAGAGTAACTTTGTTAACTAGATTTTCTAAACCACTGGATTAATATAATCATGTAAGAATACATTTCTTATAAGAAATACCACTAGCACAAACCTGACTCAGACAAGCAAGGTAGTAGTTGGAAAACCATGCAGAGAAGCAAACTGAACCAACACATTTCTGCCAGTATTTATTTAAATCTAAAGCCTCCAGAGGGCTTGCTCCTCGAAGTACAAGTCTTTGGTATGAACCAGTTCAAACTCCTAGAGCACACACAACTTAGAATTACCTGCTACTTAGGTGAGTGAAAACCGCTGGATCATGTTTTCCAACGTTGTACAGAGTTATGTACACCAAGTGCAGTTACAGATAAATCACCAGCTATATGAATTTTTGGTGTATATTGAAAAGAAATTCTACAGAGAATTACAGCATTCAGTATTAAACATACCATATTTGGCAATGTGCCCAGGCTACCTTAATTTCCTTTGTGGCAGCAGATTTCAATGTTTTCTATTGCAGAGATATGAATTTTTAATACTACACTCACACTGAAGAGATAGGGAGCAATGGCAGCTGCTGTGCATTCCAGATCTTTTGGAACATGGAATGATGCATTTTCTTAGTCAGCCAGAAACACAGCCACAGATTAGGTATCTCTAGATGCCTCTTGTTCAACTAAGCAATCCCCTAAATGTGAATGAGGTAGCAGCCATATTATGCCCTTAAAAAGCAATGAAGTTTGCGGGTACAGACAGATTAGAAATCGGGATTATGAATTATGGAAAACATATTTCTATGTAAACATGTGCAAAAGAATCAAACACTTTTAACTATCCAGAAGATAATTCTAGTTTTAACTGCCTTAGGAAAATTTGAAACAGTACTATTTTGACTTCCTTATTATACTGCATTATTTTTAAGTAAAACTGATTGAACATACTTTGCTATCTGTTTTACCCTGCCAAATTCCATCCCTCTATGCTAAATTCCACAAAATACATTTAATATACCCAAATAAAGGAAATTTGCAAATCACTAGGCATCATGTGCGTTGACCTTCGCTCTTCTTTTGAATTTGCAGTATGGTTCATTTTAGTCAAGCTGTTGAAACATTTGTGCTATAATGCATCAAATTAAGGCAACCAGCTGTGATGTTTAATTTAGGCTAAAAGTTTATGATCTACAACTACACAATACCTTAGGGAATAACTGATATTTCATGTTACTAAGCTAAATGCACTTCAAAATGGTTACAATCTTCACCACGTTTTACACAGAGCACATTGTCATTTAAGCTTTGGGTCTGTAAAGAGCGCAGGCATTCAGTCAAAGCTGCATATTATAGAGAATAAATGAACAAACAGTCCTAGCCTTTGCTGAAAACACAGTTTCAAAGCCTTCTGTCTAATGTGTTGTTCGATTATGCCTATATTTTATCCTTTATTATGTGTAATGCAGTTTCTCCATTTGTGAGAAAGAGAGAATTAGAAAAAGTCATTAACTATTTTGTCATAATGCACCATTTTTAGCAGATATTTTGTCCGAACAAATACAGTACATAGAGCTGAATAATTGGAACAAAAACTATAAAAAAACCCCAAAGCCAAGCATTTTCTAACAATGAAGCACTCATGAAAGAAAATTCCCTCCAACAGTGGTTAAACCATTGTATTTTTCTTGACAATGGCAATGTATAAAAGGAGAAAGAAACAACACCATCTGAATGATTAAATAACGATACCTTTTGGAATGTCTTGTGAGATTAATAAAGGAGATAAAAACTATGACATGTATATTTATCACATGCAAAAAGTGTGACAATTAATGCAATGAAAGTTGAAACTTCAGGTTAACCATCTAAAAAGGAACCGATTCAGCTATAATATTGATATATGGCAAAACCATCATGCATAGTAACCAGCCCACTACTCAGTTCTGCAGGTGGTTAGCTGTTCTTTTAGAAAGTTTAACCTACAGATGTTATGGCTTATGAATATAGGACACATAACACACATACTGCAACTAGAAAGGCACAGGGGTAACTCTTACTGAAAATGTGCCTTCCGATGTGAATTAGAAAGATGATTTTCACTGATTCCAAGGTGGTCTTGGTAGCTCTTTCACTTTAGTCATCTTCTGCAGAGCCAAAGCACCCAGACAACACCAGCAAAACAAAAAATAACTTCTGCCCGCTTTCACAGCCTTCTGGAAACAAGCTGTGTCATGGGCAAAGAGATTCAAGTATAAGGATGGTCCATAATGGATGTAGCTCCACTGTAGGGGTGCACTGGAGCCTCTGGCTATTTTTTAACTAGCACAGAGTTTATATGAAGGCAGGAAGCTATAAAAATTTTATTAAATGGAGCATTTTGTGGATTCATTCTATTTGGGTTAGTGCAGCTTCCCATATTGGAAACTAGAAAATTACTACTACTTCAGTGAAATCTCTTAGAACTTGCTTCAACCAAAAAGAGAAAAAATGCCTGTTATTACTGCAAGAACAATGAGAAATTCTCCACCTTCAACACCCAGAAACTCACAGCAATTTTAAATACATTTTAATAAAACAGATGTCCGTTTTTATTTCTCTAAATTAATTTTAATCACCACTCTGCTTCCCTGCCATATTACAATCGTGCATGATGGGCAGTTTCATCATAGGATCATGCAGCTGAGAAAGGCGTGCTGCTTGAAAGCTGATTACACCACCAAGATCCTTGTGACAAAACGATTACTATCGAGGGAAGGGTGAAGTCTGTTGCTTTCACTACACTCTGTTTGATACCCTCTGGAATCAGAAGTCTGCTGTGTTAACATTTGAAAAACTGGGGATTACCTGGTACAAATATAAATTTTAAATATGATATTATTTCAAAATCTTTCCTTCAGATTCAGAAAAAAAAAACCCCAATATCTCAAAATGAAGAAAGTCCACCTAGGCCTAGCATAGTTTATAATGTTGTCAACAACTATTTAAAGGATTTTTAAAGTGAAAATGCTTGGCCTGATCCTTAATAACACAATGGTAACACAACAATCATTAAAACACTCATATTTAAGTTTAGGCAACCCTACACCATCCATACAATTTCAAATAATACTGTAATTTCCTAGTGAGAACTAAAAACTGTGAAAAAATGAATTACTTTCAGCATACAAGATGTTGGAAGTCATAACTATAATATAGACATTTCCAAATGATTGCAGTCTGTCATTCACAGACACTAGTTCCAACTCAGACAGGAACAAAATCAACCCAAACTGCAAAATAAAGATCCGTAATAATTATATTTAAACACAAAATACTTGACAGTCAATTCCTCCTTTGTTTGCCTGCCAATACTGAAGTCAGAATGTTACGTTACTCTGGCAACTGCCAGCTAGATCAAGTGTCTGTAAAAGCAGGCTTTAAATCTTGTAACAAGAACACACTAGATCGAGATCTGTAAAAAAAATCCCCAACAACAGAAAACAACAACAACCCAACACAAAAACCAACCCCAAAAAAAACCCCAAAAAACCAAAGCCCAGAAAATTAATCCTTAATTTACAATTTTCAAGGTAAAAAAACCCTGAGTGGAAGCATTTTTTTATTATGGTTAATAAACACCAAGAAAATGTTAATCACAAACAATTAACAGCTAACAAAGTGTATTTCAACCCTAGTAGCACTTTCCTGAGTGGCCTTGTAAACACCAGGAAAAAGTACGGAAAAAAACATCTGATTTCTTTCTCTAAAATCAGCTTTGTCTGAGCCTTCCTGGAGTCACTGGCATCTTTAAAATTCTGTTGGAATCCTTGAAGGGAGGGGAACTCAGGGGTGCTTTGCTCAGATGCTTGCTCCCTTTTTTTGATCAATACAGTTGAGTTCCTACAAATATTGCTTCTATATTATTCCAGGTTAGTGAAGTAATAAAGTTAGTGTTTAACAAGAAACATATGCCAGAATCCCACTTGAATTTCATTCTGGAGATCATTTTATCTTCTTCTAACATATGCTGATGACCAAAATTGGTGGAACTTGCAAGGATAAGCATTTGAAAATGTAAAACTATCTCACTACTGTAATCAAAATTATACATTCAGCGTGTAACTCTCAAGTGTTGCTTACAAATGGTGGACTTGGTTGAATATCACTTGATTTTACATTTTGTAGCAACATTACAGTGCATAAAATGGTATTTTCTATCAGAAGAAACTGAGAACCTGCCAACATTGACAGATGCATGTGTGAAAGGCTGGACAATGCTACGGAAGAAATATGCCTTTGAGAATCTTAATATGAGAAATAATGCATTATTTGCTATTTTGTCTTGTGAAAAAAGCAGGCAAGAAAGTTTTGCAGAAAAAGTTCATATTCTGCAACTCTTACTGTAATATTTTGCTGAAGTATTACCTATCAAAGAATAGTAATGTTCTGTATTCTGTTCTTTGCTGACTACAGATTTCCTACACATTATTCTCTGATAGATACGCACAGTGCTTTTCTCCCTCATATACTTTTTTTTATGTTTCAGAAGAAAACAATTCTTTTGTAATTCTAAAGACTTAACTTGATGTTTATTTTTCCTAAGGATATGTGTATAACTTCCTTTTTTTGACAAATCAGTGAGGAAAAAAGTTGTTACATTTTGCAAAGGTAACTTAAATATCAACAGTTAAGATCTGAGCCCTTTTGGAGGCAAAAGGAGCAGGAGAAAGAGGGTAGTAATGCTTGTGTTTTTCTACTAATCAGAATATATCAGCTTTACACAAAACAACAGGGATGGCTCATGAAAATGTACATTGTGGTTATACCAAGAATTATATATAGACAAAGATTTCAGGATAAACACATATGAAAAGTATTTAATTTTCTCGTCATGGACTATACTACAATCAGGACAGAAGTTACATGTCAAAACCCATGCACTCCTTCTAAAACACACTAGCAATATATTCAACAAAGTATTATATTTTACATATTTAGATTTTTCCCAGACAATCTCAAGAAACAAGAAATTCCTAACAGCTCTCATCTAAAACTGGTCAACAGGCTTTTTAAACAGACATGAACATGGATTTAGGATTTTTATCCTAAAGTTTCAGGACACTACCAAGAGCCAAAGTACTTAAGCAGTTTGTACATTCACTAAAGAGTCTCATGGAATGATGGAAATATTGCACTTTCTCCCATCCAAATTAAAGCTTTGCTTGTCACTAAACTTTTCTTTCTGTTGGAGAGATTAATAAATTACTTTATAATTAGGAGTAGAGCTACTGTTTTGTGGGCATGGAAATGTTTCGTTTCCATGGCTGAACAGCCCTTCCAGACACCAAGTCATTCACTGCAAGCCACAGCACATCTGGCTCAGCAAACACAGACACACATGGCAAACACAGAAGGCACCTATTGCTCATGAGGAAAAGGGTGCTAAGCTTGCCACACTTGCCCTTTCCATAGTTCAAGGAGAAAAAGAACGCTCTGGAAAGGAGCAGGAATCAGCTCCCTGCTCTGCTGTGGACTGCACAGGAGACCTCCACCGGCTTCTGGGAGAGAGAGCAACAGAAGTCATAAATTCCTTATGAGCAGCATTGGGTTTACACACCCAACGTTGCCGTGCTAAGGGATAACAGACATTTCCAAGCCCAATTTAACTGCACAGCCTCATCAGCCTGTGAGAGTTGTACCACAGTGAATTGCTAATACTGATGTACAGATTTTATTCTCATCCACAGATCAGAAAGGAAGACTTAAAATTTATTTATTATATGAATACTTATGAGACTTATTAGTACATATCATTACCCATGGAGCCAGCGTTAATTTCTTAATTCCACATTAATGGAAGCAAGGAAATGGAA
This sequence comes from Dicrurus megarhynchus, assembly GCA_013399195.1. Taxonomy (NCBI): domain Eukaryota; kingdom Metazoa; phylum Chordata; class Aves; order Passeriformes; family Dicruridae; genus Dicrurus; species Dicrurus megarhynchus. The sequence continues at coordinate 710,537 of VXAD01002262.1, read as the reverse complement.
AGTGACACAAATTAGTCATGTTGAATATTGTTGGATTTTGGGTAGGAATTTAAAGTAATATTGAAAACATTTGCATATATATGTAAATAAATAAATATTCTCATCTAGTATATTAGATAAAAGGATCCAAAATGAAGTAACTAATTAAATTTTTATACAGCTTATAAAATATTAACACCTCAGCAATATTTAACTTAATGCATTTTGTTCGTATTTAATTTTTTTATGCTCAAAATATTGAAAAACAAATTAGTTTGTAGAAATCGATTTTTTTCTTCTTTTTCTCTTCCAACTTGGGATATTCTGTTATTCTATGTTGCCAAATAATGCCACTCATGGATAGAACGTATCCTAGATGCAGAAAATGTAGATTGTTTTAGAAATTTATTTAGTGGAATTGGAGAAGGAAAAGAACGCCATCAGTGTTTATAAGACATAAGGATTAAACTTAACTGCTCAAAGACAGAAAATTATGTTAAAATGTGAAGCTGTGTTAGGAAAACAGAAGTGTAGCATCTTTCCCAAGACTTCTGCTACTGACTGCTATTAGAGATAAGACTCAGTACGAGACAAATAGTTCAGTTGAACCAATGGATGTTGTTTCTCATAATTTTAGAAATATATGAATGTTCTTATACTCTTATATTTTTATGACCTTCCGGAGAAACCCACAAGCATTACAATGGAACAGGCAATATAGCTCACAATGAAATTTTGGAAAAATTAAAGCCTCACTTTTGGCCAAGCAGTTATACACATGCCTAATTTTAAGGTCATGAATAATTCAAGTCCCTTTAAAAAACCCCTAAGTGTTTAAATCACACATAAGGCTCAAATGCTTTGCTGCAGCAGGAAGAAGCCCAGAGGATGGTACAGAATTGCTCATACCCTGCCTAACTTTTCAGCTTTAGGTTCATCTCCAGTTTATTAAAAAGAAGAGTTTCTCAATACATTTGACTCTGTCAGTGTCTTAAGACTTTGGATGCACCTTTACATACTGACAACACCACTAATGCTTTCGAAAACTAAATCAAAAAATATCTCCAATGTTTTAATAAAGCTGGATCATTGGAGTCATTAAATGAGAAAATGAAAGTCATCACTTTGGTTTAATACGGTTAAAATAGTCATTTTAAAGATGTCAGTGTTAGGGTATTCATCTGGAAGACAGTATCTCACGTGTAGCCTAATGAAAATGAAGTTTTACTTTCAATATATAATTAATGTATATTTGGAAGTACTTGCTTCCACTTCAGAAGAGAAATAAGCTACTGTAGCAAAACTTTCCCTGCTGTGTGTTACAAAAAAACAAGCTATTTTGCTTGCTCCCTGATAATGTATCCTTGAATATTAAGATTATTCCCGTCACATTACAAAAAGGTATGAGAGATACGGAGATGTAAGAAATTTATGTACCCAGAAACATACACTTAAATAACTTCAGTGTGTTTCTGTACTTACATCTCAGTGGCAAAATACATTTTTCTCTTTCATGATCTTATAAACTGTCCTGCATGGCAGTAACTTTGTAATCCTCATAGGACACAAAGGAGATGTTGAAATGCCTCCCTAGAAAAATCGGTTTGATCCTTGTAATGATGGCACTTGGTAATTTGTTAAACTCGCATAATCAGGTAAATCTTTAACACAGTAGTTGAAAAATACACAGAATACCTTGACAAAACCAACTGGTTCCTCAGAATAGAGGCTGTAGATTGCTTCATCTTTCAGACCTACTCTTTAAAGATTTCTGCACACTTACAGTGCAACAAATAAACTCTGCTACGAACACTGCATCGCTCAAAGAGCAATCTCAGCTGGCATAAGAGCTTTTGAGCAGCAGTAAATAGCTCCAAACCAGGACTTGCATTACATAAAATTGCACTTAATGATTTCAAAGAAGAAACTGTAGGAGCACAACAAATTTTCAAAGCAACAACCATCTCTATATTGCAAAACACATCTGACTGGACTTAAATTGACTGCACCAGCTGAGTAGATCAGCACAATGCACGAAGATTTAGATTATACTCCAATGCCCTTGCTATTCTTAACTCCATAATCATGGCCCTTCAACTGAGGGAGTTTGACCAAAGTATGGGTACATCCTGGTAATGCTCACTCTTAATGAAATAGTCCATTCAAAGCTTTAAAAAGAGCTGCTTCCCACTCAAATAAAGAAAAAGTAATATATTTGTAACCTCAAAGCAACCATCTTATGTTTTACATACTAAACTAAATATTGAAACGGTGAGGACAGCCAGCTCTCTTTTGTAATAGGTGGCTTAATGGAAAATCTCACTTAGTGGGAAGAATTTTCTACCCCATGAACTCATTTTTTTTGCAGTAATTCAGGATCCCTGTACCTATTTAATATCAATTGTCATTAACAGTTTCCAATTTACTGTCAATTGAAAAATCCTGCTTCTGATAGCAGTTAATGTCAGGTACTACATGTCACAGAGGTACATTTTTCAATCTTTCAATAAAATATCCATTTATGGTTTCATTCAAAGTTGTTTCAGTGAGGGATTATAAAATAATAGCTTCAAAATATAGGACTGAGAAAAGCACTATATAGTGATAATGCCTTTATAACCACACTTACAGCTTAAGAACAAACAGGCAATTAATAATCCTGCATAGCATAAAAAAAAAATCCTCTAACAATCTGGAATTCACTTCAGATTAAGGGAAAAAACTTTCAATTTCCCTCAACTTTTTATAAAAAGAAACAACTTGTAACTACACAAGTATTCTGACAAGAACAACTGCAAAACCTTGGGAAGCATGAAAGATCTTACCCAAAGGACATTTCTGAAGATTTTGTTGGATTTTTTAAAGGTTAAGAAGCGCTGTCATAACGGCACTTCAAAAATAAGACAAACAGAATTATGCCAGTATTATTAATCCATGTGAGAAATGACTTTGTTCAGAAGCACTTCCCAAAACACAAAGCATTCCTCTAATTATCAATAAGGACTTAGAAGTGACATGCACAGCCTTTACGGTTGTCCTGTTCACCACTAGCAGAAAAGTGATTTCACTTTCTCCATAATGTAGGGTTCCCAATGCTTGAGAGAGTAGTCAAGGATATAGCATAATCTTTCTAGAGTGTGACCTCTCATTCCAAAGCTGTGAATAATGCAGTAAGAGCCACACTGTCAAAAAACCTCTTTAAGTGTCTGGAGATTCAGTCCAAGTTACCTAAGTAAAATGAACCTAAGTGCCAGACACCTCGTTGCCCCAACTTCTAGTACATACAGTGCCTGTGAGAGGCTCAATAACTTCTCTTAAATTATTCTACTTTATTTTAAAGTGACTGTTCGTGACTAACAGGCTGAAGACATTTACACACTGACATCCCAATTAGAAGCCCAAATCATAATTAAGCAATGTTTGGCTATTGAAGGCTTTGGTTTTAACGTTTGGGGGTTTTTCCATTATTTTTGCATAAAATATGGACACAGAGATTAAAAAATTCATTCTGCATGGCAACATAGTCTACACATATTATCAATTTTGGAAGTGAGCATCACTTCATGTAAATATGGAAATCAGATGTTGGCTTTGAACTTTTTAGAGAAATAAACATAATAGGGATACAAAAGATGAATTTAAGCAATATATTTAGGGGAAATGTACAGTGAGACACAACATTCAGTGAGACAGAAAACAGATATCTCCACAGGAAATTGAGTTTAAATGTGAGCAAAGCCCAATAATCACCTGAAAAAGAAGCATAGACTTCTTCCACAGCAAATTTAGTTTCTTTGTATCCATAACCACATGGGACAAATCTGATCTAATCAAACATAACAGAAATTCTGACATCAACTTCTAGAATTGACAGGTATCTGCTTGCCTGAAATTGTACAACTGCCGAGGTTTTTAATATGATGAATCATTCAGAGATAATCAGAGATAATTAAATGAATTCTGTACTGGTTCATTCACAAAATGCAAAATTTTATGCTAGCACCCTGCATTCAAGATCTCATTCTCTCTTTAGATCTACACTGAAAATATCCCATTGGCATGAATGCTACAAGAACGGGAATAGCAGGATTTTTATAAACTGATTAGGCACTGAAAGGGAGAAATAATGATTTTTCCACTTACAATCTATGCATCTTTCAGTGATTCACAGTCACCAAAAAGCAGAAAAACATGGGATTTATGTGAATTTAAGTCACTTCTTACAGAAAGAAGAAGACTTTAAAACACTAACATCATTTCATGGTGCCTTTTTCAAACACCAAATAACATTTTTAATGCTTACTGGCACAAGTGTGTGCATACACCCAGAGGTGTTAAAAACTCTATAAAAACCCAAACCAAACCAAAAAACCCCAAAACAAAACAACAAAAAAACACCAACCAACCAACCCAAAAGCCCCGCCCCGGTTTGTAATGGATGGCTTTTTAAAGGAAGCCCGGAAAAGCATCAGTACTTACTGTCTCTATTTGAAATGAAAATGAGGTCTTCCAAAAACCTAAAACTAACAACAAAACCAACATTATTTTTAATATAAATTATGTACTGCATAGAAGGTTGCAGTAAAATTTTTAGAATTTCAGTATCCTGACAACAGGAAGTGAAAAAACTTTTCATTTTCAGAAGTAACCTGCAAAAAAGTACGAATCCTTGGTGGAACTGCACACAGAAAGCCTAGAATTGCTGAACTTTCACTCCTGATGAAGAGAGGTCCCCACAGTGGTTTAAATGGAGTTCATCGTTATTTTAAACAGTATTTTCTAAAAACGGCCTATATGGCACTGTGTGTTCATCCATTCTTTAAGAACAAATATAAAAAACTGTGTTAAACAGACTGTAGGGGCTTCTCAGACAATCGTTTGGAATTCCATCCTCTAAAGCCTAAAGGGTAATGTGCTGCTTTAAACCCCTGTAACACCATGGGGCATCTCTCTCCTTAAAAGCCACCTTTCTATCTCTCTAGGTACTTATCACACTATAATCTATATATATACAAAAAATACCCTGTCTCTTAAACTACTAAACTGTACACTGCTGGTAATGCTTTAAGTATCTGCCTGAAGAGAAAAATACCTTTTTTTTTTTTTTTTGACAATAAAATTGTGGTTTACCAAAGTTAATGAAGAGAAGAATTTAGTTCTGTTAGGATAAGCTCCCTTTGGATGACCACAGGAAGTGAGAGATACCAAAGAACACAAACATTCTTTCTTCTGTTCTTGTTAAATCTCCAAGCTGTGTAGACTTAAATATATACAATTCTACTATTTCATCACCAAGAGAGTCTGCAGCAACAGCAGTATCCAATTTCTTTTCATAAAACCAAAATTTATATCGTATGTAGCTTTTTGGTAACTCCTTTGTCAAGGCTAACATAATTCCAATTTGGTAAAACCCTTTTTTTCCCCCAGAACAACTGAAACACTCCTTTAAGCTGATGCTAGTGCCTAAACGCCTCCCTAAGTCATTTCCTACCTATGCTTCATTAAAGCTTAGACATGTTTTAATGCATTTCTGATTCCTCTTGGTGGCAAAAATATTACAGGATTCACAGCAGTTGCAGTGAAAAGAACAGTAAAAATCACCTCCAACAGCCGACCTTGTGAAGAGAGATTTTCTATAGCATTCTAGCACACAATTTTTTCAAATCTTCCCTAACAGGGAACCATTCTGGTTGATTTTGAGATTGCACTATTACAGCTGTGATTGTGTCCTTCAGCTACCATAAACCAGAAAAGCCTCAGAAAACAAAAAGAATTACTAGACCTTTAAAGTTATTTTCTTCTTTTCTTCATTTTTATCACATGAAGTTTAAGAAAAACTGTTGCTATTTTACTTCAGAAAGATTAGCTTTCAATTTTCTATAGAGATAAGGGTATTTGGGTGTGCATGTGGGATAGCATATGGTATTGTCGACTCTTCCCTTTCTTCACTTCCAGCCTGATGTTAAAAATAACACCTTGTTCTTTTTGGTCATTTGATTAAGGAGGTCACATCATAAATCACGAAGGGCAGTCAACTTCATTAACACTGGCCTTTCTTGCACTCTCCTATTATCAATGCAGTGCACAAATCATCTTTAAATCAAAAGGCACAGTCTGATCTAATCAATGGCAGACTAAGTTGCCAACAATCTTTACATGTGAGGTGTTACATTGTTATACTTGTCCACCAAAAGCATGTTAAGGAAATGAACCATTCTATCATTCCCTTACAAAATGGATATTTACAACTTTCCCCTCTAGGCTTACAATGACAGGACTTGATGTAAATCAGCACAGCCCATCAGCACATCATGTAGCTACACTTACACGTCCACTAACGACCTAGCCCTTATTGACAAATAAATCACCATGAGCAGAAATTAGAGCTTTCTTTCCTCTTATTTCACATTGAAGTCTTGCAGAGAAAAAGCATAAGTCACAAAAAATATCTTTTTTTTTACATGATAAAATGGCTTAATTGTGATTATGGTGGACAAGCTCTCACTTCGAATTTGTTCTGCTTATTTGGTTATTTTTTTTAAAGACTTTTTGCCTCTCCTAAATAACATATGTGGGTATTAATGCAAACAAAGTTGCCAGAAATGAAGCCTACACACATGAGAGCTTGCACGGCATGATTTAAGGTGCTTCCAAACCTTGTGCAAGAAACAGAAAACAGCTATTCTGGGGCTGGCACAAGTGAAAAAAAGTTGAATTGTTACTTCAGTTATTACTCCAGTGGAACAAGAGATTACCTGTTTCTAACCCTAAGACACGAATGGGATGCCATCAACATGCTTTCTACAGTGCACTTACGTTCAAAGCAGACACAACAGGGAACCGAGTTCAATGTACATGGTGATGTACGGCTGAGAGCTGGGATCATTAAACACTTCTGCCTGCTTTTAACAGCAAAGAACCATGCATAAGTCTGTCCATGCAAGACTCACAATAATTACATATGAAAAACCAAAGCAGATGTTCCACAGATAAAGGAAGGGTAGCTATTTTCACTTATTTTAGCATAAAAACAGATGAGCTGTGAAAGATGTCGCCTTGTATGTGATCATTCTCAATTGCATTAATTAGTCGCAAGTATAAAATTCTACTCCCATGCCTTCTGAAAAATATAACACTACTTATAGTGCAATTCAGGACCTACTTCACCCATTGCTTAGTGGGAGACTAGCAACATTACTGGGCTCTGGAATATTATTCTATGTTTTATTTATTCACATCAGTCCATACAAGCACAAGGACTCCAGCACCCCAAAACACAAAGAGGGATGCTAATGATTAATAGAGCTCTACTAAAACAAAAGTGACAACCATAATGAAATGTCAAGTAATGGGGTTTGACACTTCTCTAACATTCTTCACCAATAAACATTTCTAATTCTGTAGCCTGAAGTAATTACTAAGAAAGCCGATCACGAAACACTAAGGCGTTCACAGAGCTAAACTCCTGTAACCTTAAATGTGAGGCCCTTAAGAGCCCTTTAAAGATGCTGTCCCATAGGTTTGATGTATGGTACAATACAGCTGTGAAGAGATGAGCAGCAGACTAAATGAACAAACTTCCCGTAACATTTTATGTTGACATTTTCAGTGTAAGTAGACATAAAAGCCTGAAAAGCATTCCAGAAGTCACCTTACACAAACCCCTCTTCCTTTGTAGTAGCAGCTACCTGGGCAGCAGCTCTCCAGGGAGAAGTGAATAGATACCTGACCCTTCTAAACAAACTTATTTGTCTTGATGAAGTCTATTAGCCTGGGATGTCCTTTCTGTTAATTATATTATACCAAGTCAGAAAATAATTAAACTACAAAGCATTCTGTGCAAAAAGGAGACAAAAAAATTAGAACAGCAAGACACAACCATTAAAAAGTTTTTTTTTTTTGAGCAGTGCATGCATGCCTATCTATGCATACTGAATAAAACGGGAAAAATAAAAGCTACAACAACCACCACCTACAAATTTTACAAAGTGTATTGGTCAAAGCTGGGGAAAAAGTGAGAAGTCTGTTCTGAAAAGGGATCCTATATGCCTTCAATACCTTATCTGAGGAAGAAAGAGCAATTAAGGAGAAGTTGTTTCCTGTTCTTACTGAGACAAAGCACAGAAACATCTAGTTGGTGCACCTGGTGCTCATCTGAGACATAGTTCCATGTGGTACTGAAATTCTGAGCTGTAATTACTCATATCCACTCATATTCCATCGTTTCATCTATTTTAGCTTTATACTGCCCTTGACAAGAAAAATGTTTTCCCATGCAATTTTTTTTTTTCTTAAAAGTCTCATTCTTAAAAATAAACCCTATTTCCTTAAAGATATATCCCATTTAAGTGTAGTTTCTCAGGCATTCCCTAAGGATTCAATTTAACAGAGGCAATGCTGGATTCTCAGCTCTGTGGAGTATCTTCTACTGAGACTTTGATTATCCCAAATGCCAGTGTCCATGTAGAGATTTTATATAAATATATGTCTTGATGGGATACCTGGAGTCAGGATGTAGGACTGTGGCACCCACTAAGGTCCTTCACTCCTAAATTACCCATCATTTTAGGTTCCCTGCTTATGTTCTAAAAAACCCCAACCAAACCTGCCTGTATCAACAACTCTCTGGCAACACGGTCACTGCTAGGCCTTTGCTGTTTCTAGTACTTCTCATGCCAAATTCTACATATTCCTTATCAGACCAGCCTCCTGTGAAGTTAGGGCCTTCATGTGTATGGAAGGTTTTAATAGCTCATGAATAATAAAAAATAAATTATCAAAATTAATTTAAAAAAGAAAAATAAAGCTGAAATGTAAGTAAGATAAAAATTTGTACGGCCCTCCCATTCTACAGACATGTTTCATTACTGATTCTGGGAATTTTCAATTATATAACCTTTTTTTTGCTACACTAGGTTCTTTCTATGCAGACATATTGACAAGCACACAACATGCAGCTTCCTGATTCCCTACATGTTAAAAACAATTGCACTTCCCACTTAATTGTCACCTTACAGTTTAAGAAGTCATTTTCTCACTCTCTCTCTCTCCCCCTCAATCTGCTTACATAATTAAAAAAATCTGGTTTTCTGCAGAATAACATATGTGAAAAAAGCTCTCTGCCTGGATACTTCTTTAATTTTGCTGGCTAAGCAGAATGGTCCACGAATTTTTAGGTTTAATCAAGACAGAGATATATTACCAACTGTGATTTGACAAATAAAGACAAAATAGCACTGGAGATGTCAAGCTACTTGTGGTTCATCAGCTCCCTTCTCTCTAGCCTCATCACCCCAGTGGTTCTGAACTGGAGGAACAAAAGAAAGCAAACATCTTTGTCCCTTAAGAACTGAATTCCATTTCCATAAATTGAAGAAGATGCAACAAGATGGCTTCTAAAAATTGCAGAAAATGGTCAAAGTTTTCTTATTCACACTGGGTAAATGAGAATCCTTTGCACAGCAATTTCTATTTATTTGCACAGCAATTTCTAATCCTGCCTGCACTTGCAGTGTTCTTAGAAGGTATTTATCCAGGGACAATCCAAAAATCCTCAATCCTCTCTCTACCACCCTTCCATTCAGAGCCTATCACCCTGCTCTTGAAAGCAGTATGATAAATACAGAGTTCAGCTAAAAAAGAGAACAAGTTGTTTAGCTGCTTTAGATCATCCTTTAATTGCACCACTTTTTGTTTTTCCAGCCTATTAACCTGAGCTCCACCACAAGCAGCCCCACCAGACGGGCACAAGTTTACATAGTTTATTTTTATTCCTTCTCCATACTACCAGCACAATAACTCCACTTGTTCTTTCCAAAGCCACAATAATGCAGCATCCTATTTCTCAACTAGCTTTGTTGAGTGAAACCCTCATTTGTAAGCTGAAACACAAATATCACACTTGGAGAAAGTCTGGTTTTATAAATCCCTGTGTTAATAATCGGTGAATTCTGATAAATACCATAGCCTGCAAACTCTATTACTCTTCTGGCAAATCATAAGAGCTCCCTTTGAGAAAAACAATATCATCTGTAAGTCAAATTGGGAAGTGTAAGATAAATGTCTTCCATTATTACCAGAAAACGCTAAAATACGTTAAGTACATTTCAAACGTACTGTATTATTCATGAAGAACAGCTCTGAAAAAATCCTCACCAATCAAGCCCAAAAAGATATATTTTCACTCTATATTCTGAAGTCAACAAAGAATATTAAGAAACAGTTCACTGCTTTTATTTTACTAGCCATACAGAGCAACCTAATGAAAAAATAGTGAGAATTGAGTATCACAGAGAAACCAAATAAATGTACGAGTGATATTAAGTTGACTTACTATTAACCAGTAGCTTATTTTCTCCTTGTAATTTAACTGTACTATGTGGCTAAAAGTCAGTAAGATTGGTTTTTTATTTGATTTTCTCATGATGACCGTATACTATTGTTTTGGTTTTTTCTAATCAAGGCACAAAGGAATATAAAATGTTCATTCAGTTAAACTATCAGAGGAGACAAAATAGGAAATGGGGATTACTTGAGCAATAATTTTTGGAAGCAGTTTAGCAATGAAAGTAGAAATTTGCAGGCTAGCTCTCTGCTAGGACACTATTCAGGCTTTTGTACATAGTCTTGTAACACACTTTTGTATCAATGATATCCCACATGGGAGCTTTTACTGCCAGTCGGCATGAATGCATTACAGCTCCTCAGTCATCTGCCTCCTCGTGCAGAGCGATGAAGGGCATTTGTACAGACTGCAGCCTATCTCACCAAACACCCAGCCCAAATACAGGGTAATCAGCAGGTAACTCCTGAAAGCTTTGCTACAGAACCCACTCCCTTCTTGCAGCACTGGGATACTGATGAAATCTCATCAGAGCCAAAAATATTACAGCTGTGCAGCACTACAAATGCTCAAGCTTGAAAGAAGTCTCCACCCAAAAACCAGAAGTGTGCATCAATAAGCTTCTGGATGAAGAACTGATAAAACATGCACAGGACATTAAAAGATGTGCAGATTGTGTGTGGTTTCTACAGAAAGAATGGAACAGTGTTTCAAAAAAAGAAGAAAGATGCAGGAAATCAAAACAGCAGAAGAAAGAATCCAAGGGGAGCATTAAAGACCTGGATGGACGAAAGAGGCTTGACACTGTGACCAAAAACTACCTCTTGTTGTAAGATTGCTNAGAAAAAGGAAAAAGAAGAAAAGGCATTCATCTAACATCTCTGAAATAAATGGCCACTCCAGTAGCTCTCCAGCCTCAGCATCAGTCCCACCCATCCTAGGGTGAATAACTGAGATGAGAGGGCATGCAGCATAATGATTAGCTACTCAAATCTAGAAGATCAAGTAGTACTTTATTCTATTTAATTCACTTCTCCAAACCATGGGAAACAGATATGTCAAAGGGCTTTTTTGCTCTCCAAAAACTGGAAGCAGTAACTTTCTCAGTTTCAGAGCTAAAACTTCATGTAGACAAACTACTAGGTATGAACCAGACCTTTTCTATGGAAGTTCTACTAAAACTCCACATACACACCCCAGCTCTAAACAGAACGTAAAATCACTAAAGAATGTTTTTCAAAGAAGGCAGAGGACCTGAGGAAGTGTTTGAGCAGCCTTTGAACCATGCAATATTCATGATGCCAAAGTACAGAAGGTATTTTCAGTGAGAGAGTGCTCAGTCTTTGAAACAGAACTTGAAACAGAGTCTTTGTTGAATCTCTTAAATCTTCTGCATTTCCAATAACAAACTGAAACTGAGTAATAAGAGAACAACAAAAAAATATACAAAACTTGGAAAGGATCTATGGAGTCAGTTTCTTAGAAGCAGTATTAGAGAGATGTAAGAAATACTTTAATGCAACTAATTTCTTGTTAGGTTAATTACTTAGAAAAAGACAGAGATTGCAGTTCAGCTTCTTGGTGTCTAAAGAACAGTTTTTCAGTCCTTACATCAAAGGATTTTCAATTTTTTTTTCCTGAAAATCCTCATGCAGGAACAAAAATGTCTTATTTACAGACAAAAATATGTGATGTCTTTAAATTCTGGAATATATTGAGAGTGAATGAAAAAATATTCACTGAGGATGAAAACTGCATTACACCCTTCCTTAAAAAACTTCACTAGCATGAAAACAAAAATTATATTTTGGTATTAAAATGCAGTTGATTCTTCACTTATGATGTTTGCTATACTTATGTGCATGCACAGACTTTTCTGTAAATCATGCCTAGCTATGGCAAAGAAAACTGCACAAGACACTAAATTAAGATTGAGGGGAGAAAGGAGAAACCAAACAAAATTATTATTCTTCTATCAGATCCTTGGCAAATTGTACAGACAGATATCCCCCATATTGTGAAAAGCAAAAATATTTCCCCAATCAGAAAAGTAATTATTGGAAGAAACAACACTACCACTTGATTCATTAAACACTGTAGTGCAGAGCTGAGGATAATGCATTTATCAATCTGAAAGTCACTCACATGAGATGACTACAATACAAATGTGCCACATACATGCCTTTAGCAGCATACTGGAGCTGTTAGGTCAGAGAAATGAAAGTGCTGATCTTCAGAAGCAAAACAGGCTTCCCTGCACATGTGTATTTGTTTTTAAGCGACATTACCTTTCTCTGTGCTCTTACAAACACACATATGCCTTAGTATTGCATTAGCTGATACTGACAGCAGTCATTCTCATGCCAGCTTGAGTACTTCTTTGAGAATTTATCTAATATCACAAACTCAGGGCCAGGACAAGCAGCGATGAATTTCGATACTTTTTAGCCAACTTTAATTCTACAAAGGAAAACATCAACAAAGCTGCACTGCAATACACAGTCTTCCTTCCCACCACTCCTCCAAGATGCCATTTTCATTTGTCCAAAAATTCACCTGTTGTCAGCTACCTTTACATCTTCACTAGAGTAAAAACCGGTTTAAAAAATTAGGTGAAAAAAAGGAAAGGTGACATTGAGACATACATTTTGTCCTTCAAATAGATCAAAAAATAAAGTTTTCCAAGATTTTGGCCTAAGGCCAGATCAGAATTGCCTGCGTATACTAGAAGTATATACCCATCAGTAAAACATTGCACATCTCATGAAGGCAGCTGTCTACAAGTGACACTCCTGCCAAAGACAGAGTGCATTATTACTGAAGGAGGGCAAGCCTTGGCACTGTGTCTCAAGGGAGATTTTGGACAAATTTTGTATTTCAGGTCTGCTCATCTTGCAGTGTTATTTTTATGAAATACTCCAGAGCAGAGCCTCAGTGAGACCAGGAATACACTCTGTGCTAGTGACACATTTCTTTATCTATGCCAAACACCATGATATGACAATGTTTTGTAGTAGGAACTTAAATTCATATGCAGAATCACCTCTAAAAGTGCCAAGGAATATTAAAGATCCTATCTGACTGGCAGCTTTTCATCAAGGGATTGGTGTAGACAAGGAATTGGAGTCTAATCCCCACTGTGGGTTATAGGATATTGCCATTTTCACACTCCATGTCTGTCTTGTGGAACTGATTCAGAGAGTAATTGCTGCTCAGATAAGCCTTTTCTGGAATATGTGCAATTAATTCGCCTGCAAAAAAAGGGGGAAGAAGCCTGACACTTCAATAATGTTTAAGTACACCTAATCTATTTCTTTTCTACTCCTAATTTTCCCTAAATATGATGAAGAAAGAGGATTTGAAACTACTTGCAAATGCTGGCTCTTATGGAAATTATCCATGGGTCTGGATTACCCTCTCATAAAAACAGCCAACATGAAATAATACTACAAACCAGCAGGATGTAAAGCAAATGGGTAATCAGTGTAAATATTAATCCAGATTGCTTTTTCCAAAAGTAATCCAAAAATAAGGACTATTATCCTTTTCAAATGGGAACTATTTCATTTCTTTAAAATTTCAAGGACAACTGTTCTTAAAATTTTGAAAATAGCCTGGACTAATGAAAATTTCTCTTTTTCACAGCAATTCAAAATATTATTTTCCCAATGTGTTCATGAAATTTTTATCCAAATCTCATTCTTTCCCTGTCAAAACAAGTTGTGATATTAAGACTGTAAAATTTAAGGGGTCTGTACTGGCATAACTACATTTTTAGGTGATTTTTACACTTAACCTAAGTGTCTTCTATAAACAGCTCCTCAGCAGGATTCAAATGCATCTAGGGTTTTCTGTTACACTTCAAAGCTGAATAACAAGTATTCATCTTCACCATACTTCAAAAATTGAGCAATTGGCTAATTGCCCATTAGTGAAATCAACCCACAGAAAACAGCTAGGCTTGCCACCACTCTTGCCCTCCAGGAATACATTGTATTTAGGATATAGCAACTAAATAAACAAATACAGAAAACCCCTCCTCACCAAAAACAACCACCCACCAATCCCCTCCCCACAAAACCACAGCACAAGTCTCATGCCCTCTCAAATCATTTAACCAAAGTTTTGGGCAAGGAAATAGAGCTTATTTTTGATTTGCAAAGATGAGAAAAAAAGTTTAAAAAATAAAAATAGGGCACTTACGTTTTGTTGAGCTGATTCCAGAGTATCTAGTCCTAAAGCAGTAACTTCTACAGCTTGAGGCAAAGTCCACTTAGCTAGCACTGTACCTCGCTATTCTATAAACGTAGAAAGTCTAACATTCGATAAAGAGCCACCTCCACGGCAGAAAAATATCCCTAACAGCTGGGCTAAAAGGAGGATTAATTTCTTGACCTAACTTTGACTCCAGTTCCACTCAGAATCCACACAAACTGCCTCACTACATTTTTCTTTTTGGTGGCACAACACACGACTTTAAGTCACACAGGGAATCAGGGTTGAAAGGATAATGTTGTTAACACTCATTTTTCAGCCTGAATGTCGCTGTACCAATGACAGCAATAGAATAAATGTTACTGTAAACAGCAGTCAGTTACTTTTGCCAATATAGCATGAAAATATTTTCTGCTTAAAGTCATTCTAAGTGCTCACATTGCAGTGGAAAAAGATCGATTTGGGGAAATATATGTGAAGATGCAGTTGCAGGCAAAGCTGGGTATGAGACAGCTGAGGTTTCAAACATCTTCGTGTCCAATGAAAATTAAGATGTTAATTTATTTTGGTTATTTTAGGGAGAAAAAAAGAAGAAAAGAGAAAATAAGAGCACATTCCCTGCAGAATGGATATGCTTAATTTGATTTCCTGGATAATATTTTCACAAACGAGTACAGTTTTGAGACAAGTGATGGTCTGAACCCAAATTTGCAGTTCCTGATGAGGTTTACCATTTCCAAGGAGCTTTAGAGCAGGTTTGGGCACATGACATTTCTGAAGCAAGCATTTTTCAGGAGATAATGAGAGCACAGAAGAATTAATTCCACTTCCCTACCTACCTATATTAATTTCTCCAAAGACAAACACACTTTTGGTGACAAAGAGAGTCAATACAAAAGAATCACTAAAAAAGAGAACAAACAAAAAAATCCACAAGAGACTATTCTATGTTCTTCTTTGTTTACTAGGATGTAGGTGACGGTTTCTTGCATTTTATCTTTTCTACCTGGGTATTGTAGCTGAGCATCTAAACGCCTGTTTTCATTCCTCAAGTATTTACCCTTTTCTCCCCTAAGAAGTTATGTAACAATTACAACCTCTAAAGCTTCATTGGCTCACGCTCCATTGACATTTTCCTCAGCTCAGCTCAAGGTTTCCTTCATAATGCACTCAAATGAAGTAGAAATGCTTTTTTAAAGTATTTAAAAGTTAGAGGGGGAAAAAAAATCAAAGGAGGGAGCAGAAAACTACTGGAAATGTGTAGCAAATCTAGAGGAAAGCAAGAAGCAAAAGCTCCTGGAGAGCCAAAATTTACCTGAAGTTCACTTTAGGTTAGTTGAAAAGTTTTAAAGTGAAATTAGCTAAACCAAGGGTTTTACATCTACATGCAAACATTCAACTTAAATGCTGGAAAGTAAAGATTTTCATGTATTTCTCAAGAAGCACAAAACTGACTCCTGCTCCAATCAATTTTTATGTGCTACTTCTGAATTAGCATCATGATGCCATGATTTCAAGACAGGCAAGTTGCATTTACAAATTTTCTATTTCCATATTCAGAGTGACAAATGGAACACGGGCTGCCCCAAGATACAAAACCAAAAATGCTAGTTTTCTGTTAAGTGCTATGTCTGTAATAAATTGCAGCTATGTGAAAACACATACAGTTTCATCAGCCAAAAATTACTGTTCTTAACTTTTATAAACATTTCCTTTCCAAATATTTACAAACACAGAAATAAGAGTAGCATTTGCAGAATATTAAAGCATGTTTCAGATCAATTTTTGACCAATTTTATGCAAGGAAGGAAGACATTATCAGAATTTCCTAGCAATCAATTAATTTAATTCATTTTTACCAGCTCTGAAAAGAGAGCTTACTTTCCCTGCATGCAGCTCCTAAGAGCACCTCACACAATCAGGAGCAAATCTCTTGAAGTGCTGCGGTGGCAGGGCCCAGGGGCCCTCCAGAAAAGGGCACTGGATGTGTAATATTGAAAGAGAAGATACAGTAGAGATTAAAAAAGTATCCCTATGACTGTATTTAGAAACTCAGACCAAAAAAAAAAAAAAATCCCATTTTTTCCAATCCTGTGGGAACCCACTCCTTTTTTTCTAGGTTTCATAAACTAAAGTAGTTTCTGTCATATTCACCTCCCAAGCTGGCTTTATTCAGTTCAATTAGGAGTAAATCAGATCTACTGAGTCCTTTCAAAACTTAATTTCAAGTGACTAAACATGATTTCAAGAATCCCACTTGCACTCCTTTTACAAGTCTTAGAGTATCAAAACTGAAGTCAACAAATCATGGATTAAAGCCATGATACTTACTTTCAATCATACAGAAATCCTTATTTCACGGCCCTAGGACGTTGACCTTTTTGTCTATTATGGCAGTTCCCTGTGGGTCTTCTTCAACTGATGTATACACAGATGAACTTTGACAACACTTAACAGCAAATGAGCTACAGCTCCCTGTGTCAATACAGGGTAATTTTACACTGACAAAATTGCCCACCAGTTAAATAGCATATGTTCTGAACTAGACTGATATAAAACTAATGCTCCAGGACTGTGGAGAAGCTTGATGTACCCTGTGTCCCATTTTGTCATCTAATTTTAGATAATAATTATACAATACAATGTAGCCAAATAGGAAACAAAGAATATTGATGATATGTATTTATTTTGCAGATGTTAATACAGCAAAGAAATCTTCCACTCTAGGGCAGAATTACATTTTTCCCATGCAACTTGACACTCAGTTATTTGGCATAAAAGTGTACTGGTGTTTTTAGTGAGTATATAAATATGCAGTAACAGCTAGACCTGAATTAATTCTGTTCGAGTTCTGAGCTAGCCATGAAGCATGAGACAGAAAGGCACAAAGAAACCTGAGGTAGATCAGCTAATTAAGATCTAATTAGGGAAACAATCCCTTGTCCCAAAGGGTGCTTAGACAAAATCCTAGGTGCCCACACACCTGCAGCTTTCATGGAAGGAATGTACATGCTGAATGTCCTCCTGAATGTGGTGACCCTATCTGCTTTCTCTGCAGAGTGTTCAAGTTCTCTGCTGTGAGAGAGGAGGTGGAAACTCCCTTTCCTTTATTTAAAAATACTGAAGACATCCATGCTTTAACCACATTCCATCAAAAAAAGCAATCTTAAAATTCTGTTAGCAAAGCCTTAACAAAACAATAAAATGTGTTTTCATGTGCTTAGTTTTTTTTTAATTGCTGTATCACGTATTTTACTTCAGTCACTGGAAAGTATTTTGTCAACTCTTAAAGCAGTAGTAGCCAAGCATAGCTCATGTGCTAAGTAAAGGTTCAGCAAGTGTAAGAATACTTATTATTTCATGCAAAGACATCTATTATGGAGAAAAAAACATATTTCCTTTTCTCCTGAACAATCATATAGATGCAAAAAGCAGCTCACGGGAGAAGTAATGGCAATTTATCAGGCGTATGCATGGCCCTTCAAGATTTCTGGCATATGCATACAATGCTGTACTTACCTACCTCTGATCAAGACAACTGTCAACACAATCTTTTCAAAGAAACTTTTACAAGCAGTGAATCTAGACAGTAGCCACTTCAGAGGCTGACAAGTCCCTAGAAAAGTCCAGTCAGTGTTATCAGTGTTTATCTGAGTGATTAACATAGCCTTAGGCTAGTAATTCTGTAGCAGGTGCGACATTGTATTTCTTTAATTTCTGGTCTCCGAGTGACATTATCAGGTAAAGGAACTCAAAACCACCCACAAAAGACCCCCAATTGCTTCTGCTGCTTACCAGCTCCTCCCGAAGCTGGGCTATGAGTTCATCTCTCTCCTTCAGCTGCAGCTTCAGCACTGAGCATTCATCTTTTATTCCATCCTACAAAAACATCAAAGAGATGTTATAATAGGCTTAACACTTCTACTTGCTCATGACAAGAAAAGGCTGTTTCACATAGTGTGAGATAATTACATTCAAAAAATGAAACTCAATTTTCCTTTGTCATGTGTGGTATTTTCAATAACATTTTCTAAGTTGCTGCATAAACAAATTAATGTATCCAAAGACACGGCATAGAAATTTGAATAGCTCCCTGCACAGAAGTCCATTTCACTGTTTTCTGACTCTTTTAAGTCTTTTTACTGAGGATCCTATCAGGTGATTCCTTTTCATTTGAGAAACAGCTATGAAATGTTATCATTTTTATCATACAAAACTACATTAGAGAAATATCAATTTAGAGAATTATTGCAGAGCTCTTGATCTTGGAGAAATGAAAAAGAAAGTACAACAGACATCCACTGGAAAAGGAAAGCACACTCCCCATCCATACATCTTTTGTACCACATCAACTAAAAAGGCAGCAGTTCTGGTATTAAACGGGGGAGGAAAGAATGTAGTTACCACTTACTGAAATAACCACTGTAACTCAATTTGACCTGCATGAAAGTCACTCGAATAGCTAAAGCTGTGGCCAAGCCCAGGTCCAGGAGGCAGGCTGCAAGCTGTCCCCAGGAAATTTCATGCACTCATGTCAGTCTCAACATCATATTTAAAGAAGAAATATCAATCATGTAGTTTTGTATTTTTCTGATAAACATCCAAGAAGAGAAACTCAAATTAACAGACTGAACTGTTGAAAAATAAAAACCTAGCAAACTAACCAGCTGACTAGCTCGTCAAACAACTGTAACTGAAGAACTATTTTTACATCCTTCTAGCATGGAAACATTTAGTTCGGGAAGTTTACTAATCTGGAGCACCATTATGGAAAAAAAGAAACCCACAAGCCATATGACAAGAAAACTTTTGGAAATTTGCTGGTATATATTCACAACACTTATTCTGAAAATAAAAAAACTTGACCTCTAGATATCAGCTGATAACAGTATAAGAGCGCAGAAATTATTTAGAATGTATAGAGTTCAAAGGTTCTAAAGGGTATAACCAGTGTGATAAACCTGCACTCTGTCAGTACTAATGTGTTTGTAAATCCAAATAAACACAGAAATACAGGAGAGTGTAATCCCATTTTCCTCACATAAAAGGTTACAATTATTATCTTTCAAAGTAATTATATTGCTCATCATCTGCTCTAACAGAATTGGAAGAAGAAAAAGGACACATACACATCAATATTGCAAATATTTACAACAGCTGCAATGGAAAGAGAGACACCATCTCTGGCCGCTTACACTCTACTTCAGTACTACGTACAGATCTTCTGAAAGATCCAAATTTAGAAAAAAGACAGCACATGCATTATCTGTTAGGGAAAAACTCAAAGAAATTTTCTTTATTATATGCTATGGAAGCATTTTACTATCTACTAGCAGACTGATGTTTAGGAACATTAGCTGAAAATAAAATTTTAGCACATCCCAGAATACAGCCCGCAGCACTGAATATGATATTAGTACATATTTAACATTACTGTTAGCAACAATATCTGCTTCTAAAAATATGGTTTTAAGTATCAGCAACTATTATTTTATCGAAGTGAGGTCTTTATTTAACAAAATGGTTTTAAAAACAATACGGCATCAGCTATTGTACCTCAAATTTTTATTACATTGTTCTGAGTTCTTTTTGCCAGCACAGTTTTACACTGTTGCTACCTTTTGAATTTCTCCTTTTTAACTTAAAGTAAAATAAAATAATACAATACACAGGGGAAAAAAGGAAAACATCAAGGTCCCATAGGAAAGACTATTACAAAAATATCTTTTGGAAAGCATACACAAGCAAACACAGCAATGAGGCCTGTAACAGCGTGTCTCAACCACAGCAGGAAAGATTTTTGAGATGAGCTTTGGCACTAGGTTTTGTCTAAAAGGCAAAGCAGAACGCCCTCAGACTAATGAGAGCTTGAAGAAAGATTCTGCCTCACAGAGCTTCCAAAGAATTAAAACCTACAGTGCATCTCTGCTGGCAAAAAGGAGTCGCGCACCCAGCTGGATCATCCTCACACACACAAGGAATGGACCCCTCCTGCTCGGCACGGCTCTCCAGGCACTTCCATATTCCATGCAACAATTGTCTCATAAAATTTAGACCATAACTACCCTTAGAGCTTGGAGAAAAACATGTAGGGCTAAGGTTTTTCCCTTGCATGGCCTCATTCCAGCAAAACTCTGATTAATACTTGCCAGTGGGACGTGGTGCTTGTAAACCAGTGCCCTGCATTATCGACTACTGTGCAGCCACTGTGGCCTTGTAAAAGCGCACCCAGTGCAATTTCTGGGATATTTGAGACTGTCAGGTTTGGACTCTACGATGATTTTGGTTGAGGTAGAGTTAATTTTCTTCACAGCAGCTCATATGGGGCTATGGGTTTGATTTGGTCTGGAAGCAGCGTTGATTAAATAGAGTTGATTTTGTTTCTGCTGAGCAGCACTCACACAGTGTCACGGCCCTTTCTGCTTCTCATACTGCCCCTGCAGTGAGGAGAGGGGGGTGGCACAAGGAGTCGGGAGGGGACACAGCCAAGGCAGCCAACTGATCCAAGGAATATTCCATAAAACATGGCATCGTGCTGGGTATATAAAGCAAGGGAAAGAAAGAGGAAGGAGTGATGGTGTTTGTCTTCCCAAGTCACCGCTACACACGATAGAACCCTGCTTGCCTGGAGCAGCAGACAGCTGTTTCTTGTTGAATGCACAGTAGAATTAGGATTTTATAATCTCATTTTGCTGCACAGTATCTGCAGAGGCATCAATCGTTCTTCAAATGCAAGAGCGTGAATAAAAGAAAGGAAACATACTGTCAAGCAGTTGACTGCAAAAAGGTTTGGGCAGTTTCAATATCCCATGCACCTGTCTGAATGTAGCATTAACAGAATAAACAATGTTGCAGAAAAAAATGTTGCCAAAACACTGAATATAGCTCCTCCAGAAAGTAACTACTGAAAACTACAGCAGAAGAGGCTCCAAAAATAATTTTTTCATGCAAGAACCAAAATATTTCAGTGAAGGATTGTGTGAATGATACCAAAGAAGTCACATGTTATTAAAGGTGTGGAGGGCAGCAAAAACTGGTGGAATGCTGTGTTATTCATTAGTCTGTGGGCAAACAGCAGTGTGTATCTGATAGTGTGAACTCGGGAACAGATCATCTCTACTCCTTAGGAGGTCTGAAATGCTTCATTATCTGCTGAGAAACTATAACACGGGGCAAAGCTGCTGTGGAAAAACCAAAAAATTTGTTGAGAAAAGCTTCTCAAGGTGAATGAGAAATAGCTGGCACAGACTGATGGGGATTTATAGTACAAAAAACAGCAACAAAAAAAATCCCAAACCCAAGCTGCCCAGAAAACCAGTATTGCCTCCTAATGAATTGTCACAGCAACAGATATTAAAGAGGAAATAACTTGAAAAGGATGGCCTGCTTTTTGGAGAGCATTCACTCAATGCATTCTAAATCTACTCTGCAATTACTAAGCGGGAAAAAAAATTTCCCTCATAAAATAGGGCTTTTTAAATACACGTTGAATACTCTGGGGCTGTGAGAGCCAGCCTCTTAGCTATCTCCACATTCCAGTAGATACTTGACCCATGTATCCCCAATGTTTAGAAAACTAAGCCCAATTATAGTGTGGGCATGACCACATACGCAAAATATTTCTCCTGCTTTTTTCAGCCCTTATAATATTTTTAGGGTGTAAAGGAAAAAACAGATTGTCACATAAGTAAAGTTGAGTTCATAAGCCAACCAAAATCAATTAAATGTCCATAGATTTAGAAATCTGCTAGGTGACATTTACTTCTCCTATTTATTAAACCAATACCCTTTGCCACTTTGATTCCTTACCTTTCTGCAAAGTAAGTTTATATCAATATTTTATCAAGGCTACCAGTCCAATGAGAACATGGATGCTATGAAATTATCAGTCCAAATAATTCAATCTACACTCTAGGCATCTTTTCATAAACTACCTGTATACATTGTAGCTTTGAGGCCATTTTGCTGAGCTTAATAAATTATATATACTACATATTACATTCTCATTGTTATTCCCATTGTTTTTATGAATGCTGTTCATTATTTTATTATGAAAAAAAGGATAAGGACTCTGCTCTCCATTGAAGTAAGCATGTCCATGACTCTGGAAATGCTTGATAAAAAGTCAATTAACGCCTCATTGTTGAAGAGAAGTGTTAGACACAGCCTGATCTGTAAATAGAACTACTTTCTTTTATTAAATATAGATAATCATAAAGTTTTTCAGTCTAAATTCCAAATGTAAAAAAAGCAGCTGTGTGCAAAAAGCTATCTGTCACTTTCTTCACTTACATCCTCTGATACTTAAAAAAAATTCCACTATTTAGCTGCAAGTTCATTATGGATCTGCTGTTATTAATGTATATATTTACGGTCAGAATATTCTTCAAATTATCACCCTTTTACTTATTTTCAGTTGTCAGCTATGACAGCAATTGCTATGTCTCAGTGCCAGTATTCTTCTATTTTAGTTTAACTCTGCTCATTTGGGAAAATGCTAAACATAACAGCAAATCTGTTTCTCCTCAGATCAATTCACAAGATGAAAAATGGTGCTGTGTGTGAAGACAGCTGCAGCAGGTTATGCATAAGTGCCAAAAAGAATAATCATTTTAATTTCACAAACCTACTTTATACCTCTTCATACTTTGGAACAAATAGGCATATCGTGCTTATTGTAATCAAAGTGCTATAAACAGAACTAACGACGTATTCTGGAAGATAAATTTAATGCTTTTCCTCTGATCCTAAACAGAATATGCTTCCAAAAAAAATACCATAAAGTTAGAATATAAGAAAACTCATTTGATAAATGTGCTGAATTTCAGATGCTAAATAGATTGTTTACCAACTTAGGCTACTGCAAAAATCAACAATTACTTAGGATATGGTGTCTTAAGAAAATAACCCTGGACCAAACCAAACTAAGAAATTTAAAACTGAATATCAGGTCAAGAAAGGTACACAAATGCCGCAACAGTTGAAGCGTCCTCTAAGTTATGCAGCAGATCTACACAGAAAAATTAATACATTTCTGGATAACTATCTAGAACATTCAGAGAAAACACGAGGTTTAACATGTACAGTATTTTTCTGCAAACAGCAGTGGAGTCTAGACTACGGACTGTGGATATCTTCTATGGTTCACTTTATCCCACCTGACACCTGAAAAGCAACAAGTAGTTTCATGGATCTTACAGGAAATTTGCAGAGGAGTGCCATTATCTTTCTCCAAACTGAGACACCACTTGTGTTTTAACAAAAGGAAGAGCATCTACCTATTTGAGATAACACGAGTAGACTGCTGGATATTACAGCCCATGTTTTCAGAAATGAGTTTTCTGTCAGATCATGAGTAGCTGCATTGTTCATTGTTACTCTTGTTTTAATGAAAGTCTTAATGATCCTAACATTAGCAGAGAGCCCAAGTCTGCATTATTTGTTTCATGAGTCAAAATGAAGCCACTGGTCTGGTCCCTGATGTAAGTACACCATGGCACCTCACGTACACAGTGTGACTTTTCCCATTCTGTGCTCACTCTAGCTGTACCTACTGCATCGCTTTATATCTGTTGCATCAATTCCTTTCAGTCACACTAAGAGAGAAATGATTTGGCTGGCTGCATTTCTTCACATGTGCAAGGCACATTGATTTTGTTCCTTTGGCTCATCTGTTGTTTTGGTGCCTTGCCAGTCCAGTTAGTCTTGGCTGGAGTCCCAACAAAGCTCCCAAAGCGCATCCCTGCTGACTGCAGGCAATGGTCACACTTAACTCGCCTGCTTCTCATGTCACACTGCCCTGCCAGCTGCTGCTGAAGCCCAGAACAAGGGCGAGAGCAAGTCCATGCTTCAGAAATTCCCATTAAAGCATAACACGACAGCTCAGAGCCATCTCCCATGACCACCTTGATCCAGCACAGGCAGAGTCTCACTCCAAGTTATCTTTCCAGTAGGAAAAACACAAACAAATAAAATCTTTTATCAGCTTTGTAAACCCTGATCATATCAGAAACAGACATCATTTTTACATCTTCTTTCCATGCAGCTCCAGTATTCAAATGACACTTCCAAAGCAGCAACTCTCTAATTCATTTCTTCATCAAGAAATCAAATGGAGTTTGGGGAGCAGAGGATCTGATGTTTTTATGATAAATAAGGGTGACTAAGCCTAAAAAAGACTTATGCAATACTGTAACATATTCTAAGTTCAGTTACATGGAACATGCCAATAAATATTTTACTGGGCAAATTAGGGCAGTTATATCCATTTAAATACTAGAATACAATTGATATTCCACTATGAAGGTAACACTCAGAGAGGCTATATAGGCTATGCTACTTTGACCTCAGACATTTATGAATACAAAACTAAATAATGTTTTCTTCATAGCGAGTCATAGTTAACTCTGAAATACAGATTGAGCAAATTAATTAGGATCTTTTTTTTTTTTACTCCTGCTGAAATTTTCTCTCTGAGTGATAATAAAAAGCATTATGTTTAAAAGAATGAAGCTTGATTAATAAACTGCAGAACATAAAACTGAATGATTATACCAGGTGAAGCCCAAGATGTAGCTAACCTTCAGAAATCATGAATAGCAGCCAAGAGCATAACAAAATACATGAATATATTTTTCCCACTATAATCAATCCACTTATTCTCCCTTTATGGCCAGAATTCACATACACAGTACAATGCCTCCTTTGGTGACATCCCTAAATAAAATCTACATTCGTAAGAGAAAACAAGTGAAACAAAACCCCCCAAACTTCCTTTGGTTTTCAACCTGCTGTGGAACAATGTCATTGTTCCTGCTTCCTCAAGACAAGAGTATTTCCTATTCATCTCCTCAATGACTTGCATTGTTTTATAAATCCACATGCTTATTTCATAACTACTGTCATCTCTGCTAGAAGCTAGCAAATATCTCCTTCCTTACATAGGGTATCCTGTACCTCTGATCAAAACCTATCGTCCACCCTTCCTAGTTGGACCGTGTCATTCATTTGAACCAGGTAATCAGGATTCTACTAAGAAGAAATTCTTAACTGTATGTACCTTTTTCCAAATTTTATTTTAGTAAGTACTAAGGAGGTCTTTTCAAAGAACTATGCACCATGTCTGAAAGTTCTCTTTCCCCATTTGGAAAAATAGCATTGTTCTTCCCCTTGTGCACTCCACTGTGTCTGCTGACACTGAATCTCAACTGCCTTTCATCTTTACATCATTTAGTATGATGAAATCTTTCTGCAACATTTCAAACTCCATTTTAATTCAGATTATTCTGCACCTTCTAGAAGTATAATTCTTCCTTTAATAAATGACTACTTATATCTTTTGTACTGTACACCTAATCTGCCATTAATCCAAGAGAAGACTTTTCTACTCATCATCTTATTTTTTAAAAGCCTTTGATGAAGGGCTTTGTTGAAAGGTTTTTGGAAATTGAGTTAACTACAAAAAACAGATCATCCTTATCCACATGCATGACTCTTCCAGTAGACTTCTGAGGTCTGATTAAAAGCTCGTGAAGTCAGGTCTGTTCTTCCCCCTTTATTGTATTCATTCACGGTCCAAGCAAATCTGTTTTCCAGAACAGTTTCTACTGATTCAACCAGTAACAAACTCAAAGAACTTCTTACAAACCCCAACAAACAAAAAGCAGTTGTCTATTTCCATCTGTCATTTAGCTACAAAGATTAACACGATAGATAACAAGCAAGACTTAGCAGTTCAACAATTTTTCATATAACTTTCACACTTAGAATGAGTAGCTGGTGCAAGAGATTTCTTATTCTCTGCTGTTCCATTACTGTTCTCAGATATCTTCAACTGGCATTTCAAGACTCATTCCTTGGATTAGTTCCCCCAATGCTGCTGGTGCATCTACTGATGTGGAAATAAACACCAAATTTTAATTACATCTTTCTTTTTCTTAACAATAATCTTATTTTCCAAGAGTGCTTCTGTAATCACCAATTATCTTTCAGCATTGCAAAGTCTCTGGAAGACCTCTCATTGCACTTATTAATTTGACAAAAGCCTTCTATAATTAGGGTGGAGTTTTGTTCGTAATCATATGTTTAGCAATTTAATATTGTCCTATCAACTCTCATTATCATTAGGGGTAAAATACTCTATTCATATCTAATTTTTTCCCTAATACCAAATCAGCAAAACCAAAACCCCTTCACACTTTTACATGCAAACAACATTATTAATCATGTAATACATATAGACTGAGTCACATGAAAGAATACCCATAAAATCTATAACTTTGTGCAAACATAATTTAATTTACAATTGAAATGCAGCCACTTTTTCATTTGTATGTCAGTTTCTTTCTGCCAAGCAGCATGACAAAAAACGTTCAGGCCAAAAAATAAAGTAAAAATATCTGCCAACTGCAGCATTTTTGTAAAAGTTTCATTACTGCCATACCAGAAAATGTATTTCTTCATATTCAGAGAATAATGTCCTACACAAAACCTCATTTGTCTAAACAGAAGGAGACAAGTCCAAATTGGATCCTGGCTGCCCTGTGAGGAGATCAATAGAAAAGTTTCTTCTAGCTTCAACACAGCACAGGCCACTGAGCTCAAGTCTCCCCTGAATCCACTGTAGTCTCCTACTATCAGCTTGTATAAGTGACACAATAGCCATGATTTTATGCTGAATTCACTATTTCAGCTCTAAAACACTCTTTGTCCTGCCTCCACGAATCACAAGAAAATTTCAGACAGGAGGAAAGGGGAGTGTTATGAAATAGTGACTGTGGCTCTTTCCAGTTGTGAGGAAAAATGTGACCAAAATACATCTTGTGCACAAAAAGAACAAAATATATATTTGTATTTTACCATTACTGTCTTCAAAGCCAAATCAAGTTTTTCTTTAGGACCTGAATAAAAAGATATAAAAGTAATTTTTGACTGATGAGGCTGATTCAGGGAAGAAAGCAATGAATAAGATTTGAGATCTTCCAAGCACACTAGAATTAACAGAAGTAATCTTATCAAATGCTCTCAAGAGAGTAAGAAAGGAGAAGAGATCCAGCCAGCTCTGCTTGAGGTTATAATTTTGAAAATAACACGTCATTCCAGGAAAGTCTTTAGGATCAAATATACAAATGCTTGCATGCATGGATATTGTGCAAAGAACAAATAGCTTTTCTTTGCCAATCTTTCAGTACACCAGCCTAACTAATTTATTCCAAAAGGTTCCCTAGGTCCACAAGGGTGACACAGAAAAGAAAAAGACCTTCAGATTTAGAAAAAACAAGACCCTAGAAGTACCATAGACTCTGTTTATTTTTATATCATGAAGGTTTATTGAAAGAACATGATGTCCTCTATATTTTATCC
This sequence comes from Dicrurus megarhynchus, assembly GCA_013399195.1. NCBI lineage: Eukaryota > Metazoa > Chordata > Aves > Passeriformes > Dicruridae > Dicrurus > Dicrurus megarhynchus. The sequence goes on along the minus strand of VXAD01002262.1, from coordinate 682,639 downwards.
TTGTAATTTGCTACTGCTTAAAGACTTTCAAATAGACATCCTATACAGTATAACTGACCCTTTAAAGAAAATAGCAGCAAACAGCAAAATTATGCACAGCTGGTGAGCAAATCAGTAAATAATTTTAGTATTTCAAAACATCTTGCTACATTTTACGTAACATTTACACATATAAAACATGAAGATTGCTTCCTGCCTTTATCACGCTTGCTAAGCACAATCAGATTTGTTTCTCAAAACAAAAAAATTTGTATATCCTCTTTCACCTACAGCCATTTAGTACACTGAGCTCTGACACACATTACTTCTCTAGAACCACTGAGGTTTTACCTCTACTTATCAGTAGGCAAGATAAGAATTACTGAATTACAGTGAATGTACTTCACTGTAGTGAAGGCAACCAGCTTAACTAGACTATACATTCAGCTTGACTCCCTCCTAAACTGCATATGCAATTACTTAAATGGAAATGCCTTTTTCAGCTGGGAATAAACCTTTGTTCAACCAGCGGGACATTTTGGTGCAAGTTTATGCAGCTGTATCAATCTTTAAATACCTTCAACTTCACATACTTACAAAAAATCTCATTTCTGGACCAACATTATGGTCATTACAAAAGAAAAGGCTTATCTTAATGGTTTTTGAGGAAAAAAAACCCCAACAAAAAAAAAGGCTTTGTCAGATAACTGAGACAAACAAAATTCAGCTATCATAAATTAATTCTCCTATGACAGCATAACTACAGAGATACCACAAAATTTAAGACAACACCAACTATAATACCTACCTAGTTTGGCCAGTATAGAAAACAGTACAGTCTAATTAGGACACCACTCATCAGCATAATAAACATGCTAATACAGAACTGCTCTCCCTGTTTCTGACTACCACATAAAGAAATATATCCATGCACTAAGCCAAGCAGAAATAAAATTCTGTGCACAAAATAATACAAAAATATGCCTGGGGGATTTTACTTAAGAGCACCTGAATGCCAGTAAGCACCAGGTAACTCCCTTGGTTAGCTGTGATTTGCTATTATGAGACTTCATCTGTTACAGATGGGGAAAGTTGTGGGGTTAGAATCTAAGAAAAATAGGTGGTTTTTCTAGATGTATATTTGCATGAATCATCCCTTTCCACTCATAAATCTTACTGCTTAATTCTCCAATATTTGTCATTATGAAATTGGTTATGAAATAACCTTGCAAGCTCTTCTCTGCTCATTTTGAGCAAACAAAGAAAAATGCCAAGAAACTCAGCCAAAAATGAGCTTGATGTTATTTTCTTTAGGCAGTTTCCCCAGAGAGCCAGTTACTAAAAGACTTTTTGTAAGCCATATTTTAAATGATATGTGTGTGCCACAGAAGCATTAATTATTCTGTCACTTGCAGTGCAATACTAGACCTCATTATGTTCCTGCATGATTCTTCCTTCACCACCATTACATGGACTTAGCTGTTTACCCTTTCCAATTTTGATTACTAAAAAGCATATTCCACTTAGAGCATACCTCTGCTTTCTCCTGGTTTTTTGTCAAAAATGGGAAAATAGATGCATTTCAGTGTCCATTTTTCTCCTGGGCAAGTGTTCTATCCTCTACTGCCAGAGAAGCTTAGTCAATAGATGTGGTGAGAAAGACTGGATAGATTAATGAGCTCATTATAATTCATTAAAGAGTGATGTGGGGATGACTGCCCACTTTAATTAGCTTTATTACTGTAGGAAACTGTTTCATATGCCAGGCTCATCACCAAGCATGCCTGGAAAACATTAGAGTGGCAATCAGACTTGATACGAGAACCTTTCATTAGCCTGTAAAGGTACTAAAGTACTAAAGGTACTTATAATGACAAGGAAAATATTAAAAAGATTGACATGAGAGTGGCTAGCATAAAATAATTTATTGTCTCTAATAATTCAGTGATAAACTGCATAATGGTGATTTCAAGTTAAAAATTTGGTGGAACAGCTGTGTTTCCATGGCACACCATGTGCTCTTCCTGTAATCATGAAATTAACTGACAGTAATAGATTTAGAAGGTTTAATAGGTCAGGTTTGCTCAGACAATAAATCCTAATGCAAATTAACTATGACTCAAATATTTTAATGAAAATCTTAATTGGTAACTGAATTTTCTTCAGGAATACATGAGCCTCTTTTCCCAGTCACCCCCTCAGATTAGCAAACACATTTCCACACATTTTTTGATAATTTTAAGTTGCAGGTAAACAACAGGTAAAAAATATTTGTAGACAAAAACAGATAAAAATATGCAGATAAAATTGTAGAAGATTTGGAAGGAGAAAAATAGAAAATCAGCATAAAGGTTTGGTTCAGTCTGCAAAAGCCACACTGAAGAAAGGATTATGTTCTAGGATCCACTTTTTTAATGTTTAAAGGCCTAGAACATATTCACAATCAAAGTTTCTCAACTTTAATCAAATGGTTTAAGGTATAATCTCTGTAACCTCAATAATTTATTCCAATCATGACTACCTTATCATTTTAATTACAGTCTCTTTCACTCTAAGCAACAGTAAATATTCCAAAGCCCTACCTTCCTGATTAGTTGTATTCTGAATAAATTGCTTAGTATTATCAAGTTCTGTAACTAATCAAGAGTTTGGCATTTGTTTTAATACAAATGTTAAGGAAATACCTATAAGCACCCCTATTCTATTCACGATCAGAGCAAGTCATGAGACTATAGCATAAATTAATAATTGATAAGATCATAGATGATCAAATTTTTAAATAGCATATAATAATGAAGTATGGCAAATTATGGCTGAGCATATCTTTAGTGATAGGAATACCTTCCATTTTAAGATAATTTTTGGGTGGTTTTAGAGTGGCATATTGGAAGATGCCCCCCCCCCCCCAACCCTCCATTATGCAAGGTAATTAAAGAATGTACAATAAACTGCTTTCCAGCTCTCAAACATACCATTCTATTTTCATGCCTTGTGCTGTTGAGCCACTCCAAACACCCACCACCCCAAAGCAATTCTTTCTTCTCAAATTTTCACAAGCATAACACTAGTTACTGTTCAATTTTCTAGTGAAAAAGAGCAGGTTATCTTCCTGACTTCACAACAGAGCAACTGCCCATTGTTATTTTGCTTCTTGTATGAAAATTGGTGTCCCTAGCACCTCAGCCCTTTGCAGCATTCCCCTCAGGAAGTGGCTCCACCAGCAATTAGTTGAATATGATACTATTTGGACTGACAGGGCAGCAGCATGTGACTCCCAGATATTTTCAAATTCCTGTCGAAAATACGGTGCATGTAAGTAGCACAAATGGAGTGCTAACAAAAACATATAAAGAAAGCCAACATAGAAACTTTTGGGATGACTTCTTTACAGTTCTGTGTGCTGTTATCCTAAAGGCAGTTGTTGCTACTGCACTGCGGCTCACAGAACTAATGAAATGAGCCTTACAAAAGCCTTCTGACATAGGTCATTGTTGTGATCTTAGAGAAGAGGAAGCTGAACAAAAAGGACAATGAAAAGATCTCAGAATAAATCTCAGGTTTTTATTTTCCATTTCTTGCCATGACCATAACTCAATTCTCTTTTGCTTGTTATGGCTCTGAGACCCCCTAATCCTCTTTATCCTGCATTACACCTGCATCAGACATAACTAAGGACTTTATAGTTTTCCTAAGCCAGTGCTGGTTTGGAGCCCAGGACTTTATACTCCCAGAAGTTTTCCAGATACTTGAGAGTGGGTAGGGTGAACCTAAAATTGAAAATATTTACCATAGGATTCCTGGGTGTACTTTCAATCATTGAAACAGACGGAGGAATTTTTGCAGGTCTTATTTTAGGATTGATTAATACTGATATCCCAACCAGGTAGAATTTGTATGCTTCTGCCTCTTGTACATAATCTTTTGAAGGGCTAACAGTATCCCCAGCAACTATAAGTTTAACTTAGATAGTAATTTACAAAACATCTAAACAACAGGTTTGTCATACGAATTTTATGTATTAGCTGTACAAATGGTTTGGTTGTGTAGCCTTATGAAAATAAAATGTCTACAATTGTCAGATGACCATGCCAAAGTATCTAGTCCAACATGTTAACTGGGAAACATTTTATATTTTAATAGTCCAAAGTAAGGAGAAACATTTTCTGCAGTTTAAGATGTGAAACAGTGAAAATAGAAACAAAACAACCCCACTGCACCACATCACCCCCTTTCACATCCAAGTGGGAGGATTTGGCACAGTCATCCGACAATTGTACACATTTTATTTTCATAAGGTTACACAGCCAAACCAATTATATAGCCAATACATAAAATTCTTATGACAAACCTGTTGTTTAGATGTTTTGTAAATTACTGTGCTGTACACAATAAAGACATAGTAGGGAAATAATCTGATTATGTGTGAAGAGAATACTTCTTTAGAATATTATCTAAATTTTTTATCAGTATAACCTGTTCATGAGAAATGACTTATCCAAATAACATCACTGATGTGTGTCAATCTATTACAACTCAGTCTTTAGGACTCCCACTTCAAAAATGTACAAGACCTCTGTCGTTCACCTTTACTCATTTTTTTTTCTAAAAGCACTTACTGTCCTATAGTTCATACTCTTCCTACACACATTTTTTAAAAAGCTTGAACCCAAGCATCAGCCCCATCCATAAAAAGAAATAATGAGGTAGAGACAAAAGTAAGGGAACCAATTAAAAACTACCAGCAAAACAAGGCTAGAATATTAAAGAACACATGTTTATGTGCCTAAAATAAAAAGCAGATTCTGCCTATTTACCTGGACCCTGATTTTCTTAGCACATACATGTTTAATAACTGTTAGCATTGAGTACACTCCCTTTCGTTTAGCTGTGTGTTTTCATGTTTCAGAGTTCTTTGTCTTCTTGCTCAATTCAAATTACACAGAACAATTAGCTTATGTCAGAAAGCCAGAAGAAGAAGAAAGGGTTATTTTCTTCTCAGTTACATTTCTTGATTGGAGATGAAATGAAAATCTGAATGAAAGAAGCTGATGGTTCTCACTCTAGCTGGTGGACACAGACTACTGGTAAGCTCTCAGTGAGAGTCCATCTGCCCTTGTCAATGCTTTGAACACTTGCCATTCAAAGATTCCCAGTCTGACAGAAAAATAAGCAGAATTTAGACCCAGCTATTAGTCCTCAGCTGCTGCTATATTTATACACCATTTGTAGTAACTTTGTCCTAGAAAAGTCAAATGCTATCCCTGGAAATATAAAATGGCTGATTTTGCAGTAAAAGAGCAGAAGTTTTTGCTAAAATTAATAGAGAAAAATCATTAAAGTGTGAAATTTACTGTAGTAATAATACACATGGTTACATCTGACTGCCTTCACCCCCACCCCAGAATTTAGATGTGTGAAAATCCTATGACAACAGTAACAGAATGACTTAGAAAATTATGTAAGTCCTGGAGACTGTCCTTCAGCACGTTTCACACTGTGGATGAGTAGTTTAATTAAGGCTATAAACTAGAGAGAGGGGTGACTTCCATATCTATATATGATTAAACATCTGTCCCAGTGAGGTCCTGATCTTTAAAGACGGTATTAAGCACTTTCCATCTTACAGGTTAAATCTCCAAAGCAAATAGTAGAATTTATTTTCCTTGTTGATTGAATGACTCATTTTCACAGGAAGTTTTCATCCCATTAAAAGGTATCTCCGTAAGAATCTCCTTTATGCTATACCGAGACATGGCTTTGTTTCCTCTGTCTGCCATATATAAAACAAGAATTCACAAAAAAGGCTATGAAAATCTTAACACCACACCTGTGACCTATAACAAAGGAGCCAGTCACATCCAGTACAGGGCATGCTTACACCTTGAAGCAAACCACAAAACATTAGAAAACTTACTGTCATTTTAACAGGCTTAAGTAAAACAGAACCAAGCAAAGATCATGAACTTAATCTTTTGTTGCTGTTGTTGTTGAAAACTTGAGAATTTTTAAAGTTAAACAAGTTTGCCTGTATATTTAACAGATACAAATGTAGTATCCAGACACAGCACCACTGAAGCTGCAGCACAGCCTTTCTCTCATGTACACAGAAGCAGATCGTGCCCAGGTGAACACTGCTGCAAACATTATCACTAACAAAACAATTACTTTTGCACAAAATTCATCCTCTGCCTCTTCACCAAAAGGCTGTTGCCACAATATTCATGTAATCAGAGTCTCATTCTCTACATATCTCCACAGTTGTATGGAGACAGATGATGGTTTGCCCTACATATTTTCCCAACCCATAAGAATAGGCTTAACACTTACAACGGGGTGTTGGGAAAATTAATGGAACTATGAAAATTAGAAAGCCTGTGTTATACACCTACAGGAGTGAACAGCAACTTCTTATATCCTGCAGAGACATGAGTACAGTTTTCAGAAACCTGAAAAACCCAGACTGATTTCACAGAGGTGTCAAACAGAACAAAAACCACAGAGGAGAATTTTTTCAGTAAAACAGAGGCATAGATTTTCTTGATTCAGTGGAAAGAAAGCTTATGGGTGAAACACAATGGTTTATGGTATCATGAAGACCAATCTGGGCAACTCCCATTTTGCTCTCCACAAGAGCAATGCGTGTTCTGTTAGGTATCTTACTGCCCAGCTAATTTATAATTTTTTTACTCTCATCCCTAAAACTTTTAACATTTCTGGTATGTAGTCAAACCTTTTGACAAAATGATGAAATTATTTCACTCTTCATAAAATGTCAGATGAATTATCTTCTGCTTAACCGTATTTTCAGCATTCTACTAAACCTCACAACAATGAAAATCCTTTAGCACAGATACTAATCAGCTATTGTATAATCTTTAGAAATGCTCTTGGCCATTGTAATCCAGTCCATTAAAAGCAAAGAAGTCTATATGCATTAACTTTGAATGATATCAAAAGGCATAAAACTAGGCACCAAAAGTAAGTAAAATTCTCATCTATTAGAAAAAGAGCTATTTGCTCATCATTTGCTGCACAAGAAGTTTGCTGGCTGAATCACCTTTCTCATTGCTAAAATTCAATTCACATATATGACACAACTGAACAGGAAAATTCATATAAACCAGTGAATTTCTAGAGAGAGCAGCCTGTTATGCACACTAAAAATTCATGGATTTGGATGCTGACATGAAGTATAGAAACCTGTCCAGTAGCTGTAACCAAAATCTCACAATTCTTCTTAAAACAAAACTGCATCTCTGCAGTTCCTTATTTGATATAAGTGACAAATTATACAGCAGGTAAGGATTACCCTTTAAATTTATTCTTATACCCGTAACCAGCTCCATGAACAGTTGCTAGAGGCTACGTATACGTAAAGCTCAGTCCCAGCTCAGACACAGTTTCTTGTCCAGAAAACCTGCTGATTGAAACTGGGATGGGGAAGGAATATTCTTATTTTCAAAGTGATGCTTTCTCCCCTGCTTATCAGACCCAACTCACCAGAAAGTCTAATTAAGTGTCCAGGCTTGTGTATGTGGTGGCAAAAAAACCCCCTCCAATCTGTGAGGGAAGGAGCTGTAAAGGAAGGGTAAATGAGTAATGTAATAAAGGAATGGATTAAATAAGATACAGTGAAAAGAAGATCATATGAAAGAACAAATAAGGAAAATCATGGAAGAAAAAATAAGCCAGGGGAAGTTAGCAAAAACAATGGAAGAAATCTTTACAGCTTTTGATAACAAAATATGATTAAAATGAAAGATAAACAGAATAAATGCCACAGAAAACCTGAAATGTTTTTTTTTCTCCTACAATTTACAATAATCAACAATAGAATAGATTCAGTAATGTAAATAGTGTCATATTATGTATAAGCAGAATCTAATTTTCTTGTACAAGAATCTCAAATGAATGGTTTATGAAATGTCTGAACTTTTGATGTCTAAGAAAGTAATTTGCTGAAAGACTTGGTGCACTATTCATCATTCATTCTTGCCTTGAAAAGGCATGCAATACTGCAGAAATCATCTAGAAGAAATAATGGCTTAAGGAAGGAAGTCAGGGTTACATGAAAAAATGCCAACAGTTGAAAAGTTCTATGTATTCAATAATTTTAGAGGCAGACCCATTGAAAAATTGCTGTTCCAGCAGAAAAAGAGACTCAAATCAATGAAAAGGGAGCAAAGGATAGAGAGAAGAGCTTGATGTTACAGACCATAAGAGATAACATTTTGAAGAGTTACAAAAAAACCCCCCAAAGATCAACTGGACCTTGAGCAGACAGTGCATCTGGAAAGGAACATAAGCTAAGGATCATTTCCCATCGGGGGAAGCTGAGAATTACAGATGGAAAATGAAGGGCCAGAGCAAATGACATGGCATGAGGAGGACAGCAGACCATACATCTGGATGCTGGGTGAAAAGTGTGGGGCTTGACAGAAGGGCAAACACACCTCATATTTTCCAGTTGTTTTTTTTTTTTCCTGTTCCCTGGGCAATGCTATAATAACTATATATTATTTTGGTATAATTTTCAGTCTCTGGATTCAGATAAAAGCCAGCTCACACGTGGCTGGCAGAGCACTTGATCTCTGCCTCTTCAATTCAACCTGTGTCTTAAAATAGCCACATTGGGCTCATTCTCCTCAGACAGAAAGGATGGATTACCAACTCATGCAAGCTTCACTAGTTAAGATTTCATAAATGTTTTATGACTTTATATAGTACCTATTTCAGTATCAGTAGAATGGTAACCATAATGAATGTGATTTAATGGAGGAATGTGTATACCACTAGACAGTACTGACAGAAAATCATACAAATTTACTCTAAGCTTCATATAATAATCAAAATTAAATACCAGATGGTATTGTTTTTGCACTGACACAAACATCCTCTCTGTGCTTTATGTCAGTATAATAATCTTTGTGATAGAAAATGAGTTAATATATTGATTACTCTCCCCTCTCCTTTAATGCAGTGGAAACTATTATAAGAAGGTATCTGGCTTATTTTAAACACAGAATGACCAAAGAGACACCTAACTAATCAGAGGATAGTGCTGAGATCCACAGCCCAAGAACCCAAAAAGAGACTATATCTCATTTAATTCCCTTCTCAAGCTTTCCACTGCTGAAAGCCAGGACAGTCATTGTCTTACTGTTCAACAACACTTCTGACATTTTTAAAAGCATAGTACAAAACCAAAAATAATTAACTAAAAATTTGTTCATTACAGAGGTTTTCTAAATGGACCAATCAATTACTTACATCTGTAATTTGCTAAAGGGTAAGTGTAAGAGGACAAGACCACTTTGTAAAACTGGTTAATTTATATACAGAGAACAAAATATTCCAACCTGCAACAAAATGCAACATGTTCCTTCTTGTGTGGTTTGTGGGGTTTCACCCAGGCTGCTGGGGAGGATGGTGGGATTAATCTCATAGCATTTATGGGCTAGAAGAGGCCCCACTTAAGCTGCAGAACTCAAATTGCATGTATCAGAGCTGAGAATCATGACTGGAGAGCTCAACAGGAGCTTTTTGCAGGGACAGGAGGACCAGTAAAGGGAATACTGCAGTCCAGAACACAGCCTACAGGGCAGTGAAAGGGTGCACAGTCATAAAAACATACAGCAACTAAGACTGGGCTGGGAGAAGACATTAATCCAAGGAGTGACTTCCTCTTTTACAAGAGAACTGGCTAAAAATGGGTATTACTACTCTGCCCAGAAAGAAATCCAACGTGAATTCAGACTTCCAAAACAGAAAAAACTCCAAATGCAGTGTGAGACTCACACTAAAAATGTGGACTTTTACTGTAATTAAAAGGCTAAGAAATTTACAAAGATATGGAATTTGGGTCCAAAAAGATACGACAAGGAAATCGGACTGTTTCAGCATGGATCTGAAAGCCAAGATTGGGCTTTAACCTCATAAAGCTCACTGTCTCAGGAACATACCCCTTGAGAGAAGGTGAGGAGGATGTATGGACTGAGTCATACCGAAGGTGGAGTGGCTTTCTGTAAACTTCCGAGGGAGAATATTACACAGATTAGATGAAGTACAGCACCGTTTCAAAGTGAGGGATGCTCTGGGTTACATCCTGCCACAGTCAGACATAAAATATGTCAATTTCTAACATTTACAAGTTTATGATCGGGCATAAAACTTGGATCTTTCATTGAGCTACAGCTCAAGTATATGCAAAAAACACTTTCTAATTCAGCTGCTCACCAGAACATCTTAAATTAAAATTAGATTAAAATATAAAATTTCAATATGCAATTTCAAGTTCCCAACAAGTGCTAATGCTATGTAACCTGATAGCTAGTAAAGCTGTAATAAACAGGATCAAACCAAGGAGATGCCAGTACGCTGTGTGTGAACAAATACAACAGGAATTTATCTCTTTTCAAATAGGTTTAGTAAAAATCAGAATATTTACTTAGTCAAAGTTATCTGACTCTCATCAGGTAACTAATGAAAAGAAATTGTGCTCATTTCGACTGTTATTCTAAGCACTTTCTGAATGTAATTTTTGGTTTTGGGAATCTTTAATAATGATTTGACAGACTTTCATCTACACAACTATGTTCTCAAGGTTTGAAACACGTATTATATTATTTGATAAATGGATAACCCAGAGATCCATTAATTGTGTAACTTTTCACCAAACAAAAAAGCAAAGTGTATCTTTTTTGAAATATCAAGTTGCAGCTGTATCCCTATCAGAAAGGTTAAAGAGATTTATCTTTTGAGTACAGACAGGATGGTCTTGAGATTCATCGTGGGATCACAGGTCCGTGCTTTCTTTCAGCAGATATTCATTACTGTGCACTCACTTGGCAGATGTACAACATCCAAACTGCCTTGTTGCCATGTGATGGCTATTCATCCCCAACACCAAGTTTGTTGGAATGGTTTCCCTACACATCTGAGGGCATGACACCACTTCTGCTCTTGTATTTTTAAGCTATTTGTACAATAGCACTCCCACAGAAAGACATTGGCAGTAAAGGTAGCAGATTGTCACATTTTATTCTGAATTGGACATGCCCACATAATAAAGAAATGGTAGATAAATCCTGGGGCTTTTTTAAAGGAAAGAACTGCTATCACAACACCACTCAAAATCAGAATATTGTTGCATTATGAATATGCAAAAGATTTTTAGTTGAATTGTTTGAGTGCTGGTGAATTCTGTTTTTATGTATTGAGTTCCAATAGTTGGGCCCATTGCTTGAGAAAACCTTCCTGTTCAGTATGACTGCTTGCTTTTTGAAAAGTACAGTCTTAATGACTCTTTGGATTTTATTTCTCCAGCATTAAAAATGCCAGACATGTGCATTAATGAACCCAAGCACACATGCAAAGAAAAATATGTGCTATTACACCTTCTTCAAGGAAGTTGTTGCAGTTAGTTACATTTTTCAAAATATTTATCAATTTAAGGAGTACGCTATGGTAAAGTGTCTTGAAAGACTACATGCAGAAGTTCTATATTTAAAGCAAGACATCAGAGGTCTAGAAATAACTTTTCATGAAAACTGAAAGATATTTTTGGGAAAACTACTGTAAAATCAATATATTGACAGAGGCATCAAAGTTTTATGGACATTTCTTGCAACACCTTGCAGCATCAACTGAATAAAATTCAGTTGATAAATTTATTAAATAAAAAGTTGAGAACAATTTACAGATTGTGGTGGCTTTAGAAAACAGGAAAAATATGTGTACTACAGTGAATATGGACTTGAACCAAGTTTTCCAAACAGAAGGGAAAGTTCTATGACCTTACTTCTTTAGAAATATATTTAAAGTACTAAAATAAGTAGGTGCCTTGTATACCATTTCAGATGTATGTTTGGGTGTGCATTTTACAAGCCATGTACAATTCACAAATTCTATTTTCAGACAACTTTATTTCTCCACATGCTGTGTAAATGATGCAGCTACTTTTTATAAGAAAGACTTCACTTATTTAAATACCTACCACGACTAGAGCAAGCTTTCCTCTATTTTAAGCATTACCAATGACATCACTCAGCGAATGCTTTTAACAAATATTAAGCACTTTTGCACATGCAAATGAATCAGCAATGGATTTCACATTAACTACTAGAAATATTTTGGAAGTCTTTAGGAAGGTGTTTGCAGACCAGTCCGCAAAGATAAAGTCATAAGCTACCTAAAACACAACAAACTCTTGGCAGTTGTATCTTAAACACCGTAGATGGTTGCTCTATTTATAATTTCCAAACATCAAACCTCTGCACAAAGCTTTGTGATGTACCAGAGCAGGCATTAGCTGCTCTGAAGAGCAGCATTTCTTTTTTGTACAGATGACGTTTACCAGTGCCTCTTACGAATCTTTAGGTAAGAGCAACTCTCAACAGACTTGCCTTGAAGAAACTACCGGGTATTTGAGTACAAAATACCATTTATTTTCAGGTCTTATGCTGAGCATAAAACCTAAGGAGCTTACATCACTAGGCATTCCTGAGAACTTCAGTTAAAACCAGCCAGTTTTGAGTAACAACATAACTACACCTGAAAGGGCTACATTTAAGGAAGCATGTCTTTCCTGAAATCACACCATTTATGCTTAGGCTTTTTCGCTTTACAGACACTTAGAAACAGGGACAGATGAGGGAGGAGGAAGAACCAAGCAATGAGGAAAAACAACTATTTTGTTTACTTCTGACAACCTTGAAACTTCAGCCAGAGCTATATTGTCTTGATTTATTTTAGCATTGAACTGCACACTTGACTCTAAACATCCAATTAATCTCCTGTCTCTCTGCCCCTTCCACCCCCATGGAAATCTCAATGATGGAAAAGTACCTTTTCAGGTTAGAAAAAAAAATATTAGTGATTTTCATTTTATCAGGCAGAACTATTTTTTTCTTAGACATTGCTGATGCATCCTTTTTTGCACAGGCAAAACTTCACAAATCAAATACAATGCTTTCACAAGAGCAAGAGAAAAATGTTTCTGCAAAAGCTTACTGTAAAAGCTCCTGGAAAGGGACACTAAATTCACTGGGCTTTCTGAAAACATAAGATAGTTTAAGAAAGATCTTTACCTTCCTAGTACAGAAAAAGTATTTCAAGCAATTTGAGTGGGACTGGACAAAAGGTTGAGGAGAGATTATTTGGCATCATGCTCTGTTGGAAAGATTTAATAGAAGATGGCTGATGTGACTATAATGGAAAGACAGAATTTTTCCTCCCTTTCCATCACCACATAGAACAGAGAAGACAGCTGCAGTATGCAGCTGACTTACCCAGGAAAAGCTGAAACCCTCACTTCAAATGCACTTTGTCCTTTAACCTTCATTGCTGCAAACAGGGTTGGCAACTTCTGTTCAGGTGGATTTTGGACAACCTATCATTTCCCAAACTAGTACACAGGTGCCATACTCCAAATAATGGAGAAAGCAGTGGCAACTACAAGACCCATCAATGAGAGTACCTGCATCTCAGTGAGATCACAGGAACCCTGCTCAACCCTCTGCCCATGAGTAAATCCCATGCTAGCACAGATCCCATCTGGAATGCCCTTACATAGCCACAGCCTTTTCCACAGAAATGACCAGAGTAAAACTGCCTCCACCCTTGTGAGGGATGCTGTCCTCCAATCCATCCAGCAGTCTCATACTAGCTCCCTTCTCCAGAACTAGACCTGGGCAGGGGCTCCCAGCCCTGACCAGCCTCTTCCAGCCCCCACACAACAGAGTCTGGAGAGATGGGAATTTAGCAGCAGAAAGCCATCTACTTTTCAGTATAACCTTTTCATCAGAAAACTAACCTTGCTACCATGAGTGCACCATGTCAGACGAGCTGGCATTAGGCAACTGCTAAGCCATGCCATTTTCATACTGATTGGTCAACGAGGTAGAGAAGCATCGAGCCCTTGACTTTTCTTCCTGTAGGCAGGGCATGGCCCATCAGCCATTTGGTGGCCATCCCTAATTTAAGTATCTTCTACTGCTCTTTGCCATGTGGCTTTCCTACTACTTTGTACGTTCCTGCTGTTCCCAAAAAGCATTCATGCTTTATGAGGTGTATGATCACATTATACCTGTAATCTTTCCATTATGACACATTTAAGGTTTTCTTTTATCTCCATTCTGTTAATTGCTTTGCTAAAACTTAATTTCAACTAATTGAAATGTTGCTATCATACTCTAATAGCTACAAAAATTTGATGGATATATTTAGGAGTAAGAAATTAGTGCTGTAACAGAATTTGAACATGAATCTGTCTTCATAGGCAGTGTCTACTGAAACTGTATTCTTTTTTTTCATTCAGAAATTATATCTTCCTTTCCCTTATGAGTGGAAAATGATCTCTGAGCTTATTTTCTACCAAAACAAATAGGACCAAATTTTATGGTTTTGAGTAGTTTTTTGTTTTAAATTAGATAATTGGAAAGATGAAACATGTATCACGGTTGTAATTACATGACATTTTTACTCCTCTACCTGTTCCTAGCCTCTTATCCACCTGCACAGCAGGAAATGGAGGGATAAAGCCAGTTATTTCTTTAATGGAATTTTCACTATTATTTTAATTTCAATTTCATTATCTGTTAAACATGAAAGAAATGTTTGGTTCCTCTTGTGATATTAGGGAAGGGAAAAGAGGCTTTAAAAGAGAGAATAATCAGTAAAGAATTATTGCTTAGAATTCAATGATAAAGACTCTTACCCTAAACTTTCAGACATTATATACATAATGAAATAGATGACTACTAAGGATTTAATAAACAAACTTTTAAGACCATCAGCCATTTGCAAAATGCATTCAATCTTATGGTTTTTTTACAGCAGCTCTCTTGATCCAAACTTATTTATTAGGGACAATGTGACTTAGAGGGGAACCCGATTTTCATTGAAATTGTCAAATATTTTTTTTAATTTCATCGTATGCATGAGATTAAAAAACACTAGAGCGAGGTGATTTTAATGTTTCCTGTAATGTAAGGTGTCAATCCTTCTGAAGCTCTGTTACATTCATAACAGAAAAGAAAACTAATTAAGACATAGCATAACACATAGCTGTAACAGGCAAGATATTGCCCATTCCTTTCATGAATACCAGATTTAATCTTTCCAGTATTCAATGACACGTCCTCAGACATACCAAAAAGCAGTAATTAAATCATAGCATTCATAAAAGTCAAACAGTCAGATGCCAGTGTGGACTATTTACGTGAATTAATATTCTTATTACCGATTAGCTCTCCCAGGTTTTCAGAACGCAGCCTCCAGGATCATGTTCACTGCCCTATCCTTACATATTTTGGCACCTAGAACACTTGCAAGAATCAGTATTTTGCCATGGCTGCCTTCTGAGCACTTAAAAAGGTTTAATAAAATTAGCCTCACTATGACACTAAAAAGAATAAACGTACTCTGGCAGCTCTGCAGATAGAATTTAAATCACCTACATTATTTCCCCCTGGAAGAGATGCTGTTTCTGGGCCAGAAGTTCCGTATCCTCTGATTTTCAGTTTTGTACCTTAAACCCAAGGCCATCTTTCTCTATAAATTAAGTACTGTAATAGCACAAAGCTTGCACTAGCTGCAATTTAAACACATTTTTGTAATTCACAAATGGAAATTCCCACACCAGCAATCTTCTGCCTTTTTTACACCCAGAAAGAAAAATCCAGCACTCCTTTTGGACAATCACAGGTAGATGCAAGCCTTTCTTCTTCTGGGGCTCTTGATAAGAACCTTTGATTGGCATTTGATTTACTTTTCCTCCCATTTCTTTTAATGCCCTTTTTTTTCATGAAACAAAGGAGAGAGAGGATAAGTAGGCTGCTGTCAAGAGCTACACAGATGCAGCTCTAAACAAGAGCAGGTGTAATTTAAAAAAAAAAAAAAGCAACATAGAGATTGACAACATGTTTACAGTACGTATGTCTGTAAGAAATGTATACCTGTATCTGTGGGTGGGTAGATATCAGGGTGAAATCAGTTCCCCCAGGAGCCTGCTAGTAAACCTTATAGTAAAATACACTTTATATTAAACTTTATTAAAACTCCATGAAGTCCGAATGGTCTTTAACTCACACAACTCAAAAGGTCTGCTAGGATTAAAACAAAAAAATTTCTTTTAAAACAAAACAAAACAACAAAATAACTTTGCAAGTAGAGGAAACATTTTGAGTTTTCTAGGGATAACTGAAGAGAACTCCAGTCACTCCTCAGCTGCCCCTGTGTCATAGGAGTTAGCTCGCTCTGCTGGCCTGGCTTGAGCATCTCCCATCACACTCCACTACCTTCTACATTCTATTATTAAATTGAATTTGCTCTGTGACAAGAGCAACGTGTGTGTTGCTGGTTTTACCCCAGCCAGCAACCAAACACCACACTCACTCATTCCCCCACCAGCAGGATCAAAGGGAGGATCAGAAGGGTAAAAGGTATAAAACTGATGGGTTGAAAAAACATAAAAAACCAAAAAGTTTAATAGGGAAAGCAAAAGCCACACACACAAGCAAAGCAAAACAAGGAACTCATTCAGTGCTTCCCATGCAGGTGTTCGGCCACCTCCAGGAGAGCACAGCCCCATCACAGATAACAGTTATTTAGGAAGACAAATGCCATCACTCCAAATTTTCTCCCTGTTCTCCTTTTTCCCCCCACTCTATATACTGAGCATGATGCCATGAGGTCTGGAATATCCCTTTGGTCAGTTTGGGTCACCTGGCCTGGCTGTGTCTCCTCCCAACCTCCCATGCACCCCTAAATTCCCTGTACAAAAACCAGAGAAGGCCTTGGTTCTGTGTGAGCCCTGCTCAGCAATAACACAAACATCTCTATGTTATCAGCCCTGTGTTCAGCACAAATCCAAAACACAGCCCCATACCAGCCCCTGGGAAGAAAATTAACTCTACTCCAGCCAAAACCACCATGCAGTCGTGCAAAATTGAACTCTCTCTGCCTATTCCACTCCTGTTACCTGTAACACGTCTTGGGTAGGTCTTGTGCAGCTTCTCTCTGTACCAAACCACCACCATCTGAGAAACTACCCCCTCATTCCAGGCACCTTTGGTTTCAATTGCTTATCCTTCCAAAGGGAGTATATTTCAGCTGAAGCAGTATGCTTGCATGTTCTTGACAAGACCAGATCATGGTCACCCATAGATTTACTGAAAGCTGTTTCATCCAGATAATTTTGCTCCAGCTTCTCACAGAAAGGAAAAAAAATTATGGTTTTTGGGTTCAGTTGGCTTTTCGGTTTTGTTTTTATTAAACTAATTATAGAACTTACTGCAAGTAACTTGTTTTGATCTTATAGTTCAATTAATAATTAATCAGAATCAGCAGGTTCTGTGCCAAGAGACCAGGTCTCTGCCCTTTCCTTAACACCAGCTCATTTCCCATCTGTATGCAAGCAAGCAGAATAAAACCCAAACAGAGATCTCACATACAAACGTGATGACAAAGGAGAAGCAAGGCTGGAATGTAACTGCTTCTTTTGGAAGCCTAAGACTATACCAAGTTTGAAAAGAGATTAAGCCAGAGAAGCACCAGGTAGAAAAGTGGATCTCATGAGATCTGGATCTGTCACTGACAAGCTTTTTATTAAAGTCACAGCTCCATGCTGTACTCTTCCCTACTCATTATTTATAGTTTAAATTAGAAAAATCTCAAACTTTTTTTAAATTGAAAAATAGTAATAAACTTGTTATAGAAAAGAACCAGGGAAGTTCACACCTTCTGTGGGGTTTATAACCTTGAGAAAGCCACCCAACAAATTCATATCTGCACGACAGAGCATGGCAGCCAATCTGTACTGTATATACATTGTTGCAGTGATTTTTTTAAATACTCTTAAGAATTTCACACATGTAATAAAGATTGACAAGCATACAATTCATTCTGTAGGTCATCTGCTACAAAGATGTATTTTCCATCCCTTCTCAGAACAACTTTCTTTTGTTAAAACAAGGTCATTTTGGATTATCAAATTCTAGTCTGGATTACCAAATCTTCTCAGTTGAAATTATAATCGATCCATGATCCTCGCATCTATTTATGTATTCACAGTGTTTTTCACACAACTCTAAAATTAAACAAAGAAAGCAGCCATATTCCACCTCTGTGGGAAGAGTGCACAGGCCTTTTACAAAACTCTGGATGCTTGTTCAAATACCAAGAATCCAGTGTTACATGGATTCAGTGAGATGACAGCACTCATACAAACCATATTATCCTTACAAGTAAAGCATTTTGCTAAGGCTGCAACATTGTCCTATTCCTAGTAAAGTGACTAGGAGTTCGGATCTTTTAAAATCTCTTTTGTAGTCATTTTACCAATTAGACACTTACAGTGCTTTTAAATAAATGTACAGGTAAAGTCACAGCTTAAGTAATTGTCAGCAATTTCTGTGTTCCTATGAATCGCATTTGTTTATATCACCATGATACCTGCAAATACTAATTTTTATGCCAAATGGATTTAACATCAGAAATGGTTATCATCATTTGTCAAGAGCATTGAGTGAGTTCTTTTCTGACCAATAGCACAACAAGGGGCAATCAACCTAATCTGCAAGAAGACTCCTAGTAACACCACTGGGGTCAAAGCTGTGCAGCTTTTTTCCTAATCACAGTAGGAAATACCATCAGTTCACTGTAAAAACCCCAAAGCCTCCAAATCCTTACTTTTAAAAATTCAATTGCCTAAAGGACTGTGAAGAAGTAAGAGTCAATCTACAAGAAGCTTGTTTGACACAGTAAAATTTCCCAAGATGCTCATGATTTTCACGTATTTTTGCACTGGCACAAGAAGAATCCTCTATTCTTATTAGCAGGGCTTCTCATCATGTACCATAGAAGGATTTTTATTTAAAAATGGGATTAACATCAACCTTCACATCACAGACTGTATTTGAACCCTCTCTTAGGTAAAATATTTATAGAGGAGAGATTTTTCCAGTGTTAGCCATGTGATATTTTGTGCAGTAACTTTGTTCTGTAGGAGTTGATATTATAGAGACAAAACTGAGTCAAGAAGACAAAATCATGGACATGCTGTTATTTAAGAAAGGAAATAAACAACAAAAAAACCCCAAACCACCATGCAAACAGATGGAAAGAGCTTCTTGATAAACCTGAACTAATGCAGGGCAAAGAAAGATGGCTTCTGTTGATTGAACCTAACAACTGGCCAATTCCTTAAACATCTTTGTTGTAAACATTTTGGTTGTGCTGCCAAATGTTCAGTTTTGTTCCACAGTCTAATGCTGCATAACCACAGTGTGACAGTCAGGTGGGTTTCTTCCACCCTCAAGACAGCCACGTACCAAGAAATGAAGGTGTTACTTGATTCATTTAAAGAAATAGTACTTCCTTAACCCAGCTTCCTTCAGCCATTCTTAAGTGTGACTTCATCTTAGGAAAACTACCACTCAACTGAGGAAAAAGACAAACTGATAAGGCTGGTAGGGCTGAAAAGTCCAAAAAGTAGCACAGCACAGCTTATGTACATTATATACCTGCAGGGATATTTTTACAGATGAACCCTTTGATTAATTTCCCTGGCAGCACTTTAAGTTTTGGAATGTAGAAAAGTCAGGTTGCAAGTAACCCTTCTACATTAATCTGCCTTTAGACTAATGCAGGTACAAAGAAGAATATTAGTCACATTGATTAGGATGGTAATTTCAATTAATACTTCAGTCACTGGACTCAACTATAGGCCAGTCCTCTATGTGCACGCAGGATGCTTTGGAATGGAGCAGAGAAGTCATTCCTTCATTACAGGGGGTAGAAATGGCATTATTCATCCATCTGTCCAGATATTTACCCATCTTTAATTGGACACCTCTGGCACAATTGATTGCTCAGCCAGCCTGGAACTGCAGGGCTCAGGCTCCCTTTCACTCTTGCTGGGTGAAATAACAAGCCCCAAACCTCTGGCCTGCAAGAGCCTACAGAACCACCAGACACATAGAGCAGGTGCTTCATTTGCTTCTGACCTTTTCTTTAAGTCTTTTTCTTTTGACTGCTTCTTGACTACTTCTTTCTCTGCCATTAGGCTTGCACTGCCATTAAACACCACCTTTGCTTGCAGTCACATCTGTCTTACCTTTCTCCTGACAACTATCCACAGTCAGAGGCACAAAGGCACCTGACAAAGTGATCAGCTGCACTCCAGTTCACATCCTCATGTTTCGTTATTTGTTTTCACACTGCCAATAGAGCCTGAAGGGATGAAGCTGCTGCAATCGGGCAGTCAAATATAGATGCATCACAGAAGAACATTTGATCTCCTTTAAATCACAACCATAAGCCCATTTAAATTAAAACTCTTCCCTGGTGAGGGGAAGCACTTGGTTAGATTCAGTTGTGTCTTTTCGGACCCTTCTGGGAATACTCTTTCAAGGTAACCGCATCACAAAGCCTGCTTGCACTGTTGCTTTGAATGATTCATAGAGGTGTGCAGGACATTCCTATGTAGACGTAATTATGATTTCCATAAGCCACAAAATAAATGTATGAATACGTGAGAGGAGGGATTGAATAATGATGAACAGTTGCACCTCATCTCCTTGTGGCAGAAGAGCCACTAAATTTTCTTAGTCTGCCACTTATGTTTCCACACTTAAAGCCCTTGGTGTACAGACACCTAGTAGGAAAAAAGACATAAAACAGATTAAAAAAAAAGAAACTCACTTCCTTATGAGATGAGAAGGACTCTGTAGATAGAAAATAAAGAACTATACAAAGGAGTATTTAACACTCTACATTTCCCATCAAATAATATGGTGTATATTTGTGTGTTTGTATATTTGTGTATACAAACTATTTTTCATGTTATCTTGCCATTCCTATAAGCAAAAAAAATTCAGTATTATACAGAGAACTGAAGCGTCACACAGTACCAGTGACTTCTCTGTTTAATGCTCAAATGAAATGAAAGCTATCTTAAAACAAAATAAATATTCCTCAGATGCCAATTCTTTATTTAAAGAGAAATTATCTTTTCCTACACCAGACTGTGAATGGGGAAATCTGTTTGCAGAGTGGGTTTCGCTTCCCAGCGCAGGCAGCAAAGGAGTTGCAGAATTCTTCTTCTTCATGGGAATATTATCTCTTTGAGTAAGACACAGGTCAGTGAGGAATTACTAACATCTGGAAACTACAGCCAGGAAAAGCAGAGTCAGTTCCCCAGTCCGAGACCAAGACGCTGTGCAGGATCACCAACACAAACACCTCAAGCGTCTTTCTGTGAAAGGAAGATAACACCTCTTCACCCTATAGGAGTGTTACAAGGATTAGTGTTTGCAAAAGCCTCTGCACCTCAGAATTAATTAATATTTATGATCATCAGTTCCATCAAATTTGCATGCTGAAGACATCTAGCTAACATGTGAGTAGCATTTATATGATTGTGGCACTGATACATAAAAAAATGACAGATTCCTAACATTTGTTAATTTTTCCCCAATTAATTTCATTTACTCTAAGGACCTCTTTCTGTCTAAGAGGTGTGCAACGCTTTATAAAATAGATTAAACCCAATATAATGCTGACTTAATTTATGGACAGATATTTCTGTGGGTTTTTTTCTTGATACGATAAGGAATTATCATTTTGCTAACAAATTTGCATTCATCCTCACACATCACTGAGGATAATTATGGAAATGAAGATTACTGGAATCAACCATTCTGTGGTCGTAGAAGGAAAGAGGATAAAGATATTCAAAAGAGGAGACTGAAGCAAAAGGCTTAAAGAATTAATAACTTAAAAGCCTATATATTAGTCATTCAAAATGTTTATAAACATGGCAATAAACATCAAATACACAAACTTGCAATTGAAGGATCATCCCCAAGAATACAGCAAAGCATAAAGCAAAATAATCAAGATACAAGAAGCCACAAGTACTATTCTGGCCATTTCTAATTCTGACAAATACCTCACAATCACAGCTAAAGGCTTTGCTCCTTAGAGCTGGGGTGACCGAATGACAGATTATGATCTGCTTGTGATCACAAGAGTGCCCTGAAATGTTTGAAATTTCCATGGTACAAGAAAATTGTTTCTTATCCAAATTTAATTCTGTATTGATGTGACAACTCTCGTTTCAGTGGTCAGGTTGGGGGAATTGCTGGAGGGATACAGTAAAGGCTAAGAGCCCAGGGGGGAGACTCCAAGTGGTACACACAGAGGGCAGCAGCCAAGAGGGGAGGCTCCAGGGTGCCACACAGAGGGTGGCAGCCAAGGAGGGGGGCTCCAGGGGACACAATAAAGGCCAAGAGCCAAGGAGGGGACTCGAGGGGGACACAATAAAGGCCAAGAGCCCAGGGGAAGGTCAGGGAATAAAGAGCAAGGGCTCAAGAATCAAACACTACACAGCAAACAGAAGGGGTACAGCGTACAAATGAGGGTACAGACACACAAGCCCCATTCCCTAACCCTAACCTTAACCAGCACTCCCTAGCAACACCCTATTCTGCCTGCAGGCAGCAGCCCTCCCCACAGCTGGAGGCACTGACCCCAGCACTGGGACTATGCCAGCACCCTCCCCACAGCCACAAGTAATAGCCCTCACAGCAAGGCAATCCCAAAACCCCACCACCACAACAACCCCAGAGGCACACCACACAAGGGACAACACACACAGGCCCCAAGACCAACAGGGAAGGTTCAGGGGCCAAGGGGTACACAGCAGGACCCGGGGGTCACAGGCAACACTAGCAGCAAGGGCAGAGGGGACAGAGGAACAGGAACAGAGGGATAGGGGCCAGGTGAACAGAGGTGTAGGGTCAGGAGTCGGGTACCAGAAGGGGGCAGCAGAGAGCAGTGCCAGGTATCAGAGGTAGGTGTCAGGTTTCAGGGACCACATGACCATATTAGGTGTCAGGTAGCAGTGTCAGGTTTCAGGTCAGGTGACAGCACTAGGTGTCAGGTTTCAGGGCTTAAATGACCACATTAGGTATCATTAGGTGTAAGGTTTCAGGGGTTAAATGACCATATTAGGTATCATTAGGTGTCAGGGTTCAGGGGTTAAATGACCATATTAGGTAGCAGGTGGTAGTGTCAGGTTTCAGAGGTTAAATGACCATATTAGGTAGCAGGTGGCAGTGTCAGGTGTCAGGCCCCTCCCCTCACGCCACACCCCTGCCACACCCCCAGCCACATCTCCTGCCCCTCCCCCAAGCCCACTCCCTATTTCTAGGGTTCTCTAGGCCCTCTCCAGGTGGCCTTCTAGGGTTTTTCAGGTGATTATGGTTAGAGCCCAGGACCTGGGTCCGGGATTAGGGTTAGGGTCCAGGGGTAGGGTCCAGAGGTAGGGTCTGGGGCTAGGGCCCAGAGCTAGGGTCCAGGTGAGGTTGGACAAAATCCCTCCTCTCAGTGCTGCTCAGTGAGCAGAACCCACTATGGACAAAGCAGCAAACCCAGGACTGCCTGCACAAAGATGCCAGCCTATTAAGCTTGCAACTGCAGGAACACTTCTATCCCAAGAGACTGAAATTTTGATCAAAGAAAACTAACCTAGAGGAATCCAAACAATCACTGGGAAATACTAATAAGCCAACATTATAGTCCCAGTTCTCCTCTCAAACAGTATCCCAACTTCATCCTACTTCACATCTGCAATACCAGAATGAAAGTAATTTCATATCTTTAAATGTTTTCTTTCATAGTACTAAAAAATTGATAATTTGCGTGTGTGAATCTCCTAAATTCTGTAATGCCGGCATGCCAAACTAACTACTTTATTTTAAACTTCACTGTCACCAGTTTTCTTCTTATTTGTTTTTTTTTGTTTGTTTTCCATTGCAGCTGTTTTTCTATGATACATAATTATACCCTGCAGATTTCCAGTTAGTCTATGTTTCCTAAGCATTTTAAATTTTATGCAGGCATACCAGTCTGTGAAAGTGGTGAGGCTTTAGGTATTTTAGTGAACAGTAAACAAAAAACTTCAGGAAACATCTTTGTTTCATGTTGTTTTTAAAAACTATTTCATCTTCATTACTGAATTTTCCCTTGATTCAGCTGCAGATAAACATTTTTTCCCCCTGAACCTGACCTCTTTTTACTGACTTATCGAAAAAAACTGGCAACTTGTTAGAAGAACCAGAAATAAATATTACTTTGTACAGTCATGTGGAGCATTATGTGCTTCTCCCTTTCACTTAAATATAAAACTGTGCAGAAAAGCCCAAAATAAACAACAATCAGTCATGCTTGTTCATTGCTTTCTTGGTTACTGACAACATCCAGAAATATAATGATTACAACAAATGGTAATCAGATAGGCACCTAAAGAAAACTCTTTTCCACTATGCCCTCATTAATCTTAATTTAATCTTTCAGAACTCTAACCATAGATGATAACTCTAATGATACAATTATCACAAGGCTACCCATAACAGTATACCACATAGCTGTAAAAGTTTAAAATGCTTAGAAAATATTATCCAAATAAAAAATTTGGTATTCCCTCTCACCTGTAACATTCAGCCCTGTTTGAAAATACCAAATCTAACAAAAACTGCTAAATATTTAGTTCATTATTCCCTAGGACAAAACCAAGTGACTAAGTCTGTTTACGGGGTTTTCCCCCCTCCCATTATCAATTCCTTCAACCACAAAGATCGTGGTCTTTTTCCTTGAGTCCACGTTTTTTTACCAGAAATTTTTAAGTGAATCATATTCTCATCCATTTATTAAGCAATGATTTAGAAATTTATAGTGTTCAAAACTGACAAGTTTTTCTTAAATTGTCAAAGTTACCTGTAAGAGACTCACAGTAGGAATGGCATTTTCTTACAGGTGTTTCCCGTGACAACAATGCAACAAACCCACAGCCTTGAGACTGCGTTTTCAACATTTTCAAAAGAATTCAAACTGACACTTTCCGTTGTCTCCATCCCCAATGCCTTTCAGGACTCTTATTAAAATCTCTGATAAATGAAAAAGCCTGACTAAATAGATTTCTTATTCTACACACATGAAGAGACATAACTTTTCTGGACTACTATTAAGAGCCAGTTCATACAGCCACATTTAAGAACACTTCAATAAACAAAGATATTCTTTTACCTGTACTGTTTTGTTGGTTTTTTTTTAAATGTGTCAAAAAGGTAAAAGAAACTTTATGGTTCTTAAAAAAATGGTAAGGCACTAAAAGGTCACCTTAAGCATACAAATGTATTTCACTAACAATAAACAAAGTACTGAACTATGCCACGAGCAAGGAGAAGGACAGAGAGTAAATGGAATGTTCATGCTATGGCTTAAAATCAGAGCACATTACACCTCTCAGAAACAAGAAGTTTACTCCAGTACTACCATCACCACGTTACATTCTTTAAATACAGGGGAAATTGTTCTTTCAACACAGAATTAGCTTTAATTAGCAACAATGCAAAGGTTGGTGGAAACAGGAACAGCACTTCAGAAGTCCCTACCTAACATTGTAAGCCACCATTGTATCATGCAATCAAAGCCTCCCAGACAAGCCACATTCCTCAGTAAAATTAAACAGCTTATTATAAACAAGTGGCTCACAAAGGAGTTTATAACTTTCCAAGAGATAGAGCATGATCAGGTGACAAACTCAAATGGAAATGAAACCAGAAACACAATAAAAATCAAACTACAGCACAACAACTTTCATCACCTCTCAATACTTGGCTGTGCTAGAAAGTCAGCTAGAGGAAAGGCAGGATATAGCTTTCAGAAGTGATACAAGGTGTCTGTGTGTCAGCAATTAAATTGCCTTTAATTTTAATTAATAGCTGTCTAAATTGCTCACAAAAATATCTGTCTCTTTAAACTCTCAGTGAACATTATCAAAATCAGTTATTTTTAGTGTTGTACTTTTGAGACATTTAACTTGATAAGGATTTCAAAATGCCAACCCTCAATTTCCTACTGTAATGGATTATGTTTGAAAACATATGCCTGGGTCATTAACATTACTCAGTATGAGGAAAGTTGTTTATACATATTTAACAGAAGAGTCAAGGATCAGATGTTTTCCATTTAAAATTATTAATTTGACTAAGTCAAAACTTTCTGTCAAAAACACGTCAAGTTTCCATGCATATGATTTTCAGAGGCTTTCTGGATGAAAAAACAGCAGTCCTTGGCTAGAAAGGGAGAGAGAGGACCTGCTACAGTGAGAATACACATCTGAGATGTAGAAAACCCATTTTCAAGTCTCCAGTTTGTTTAATTTATCCTTGGAAGAAAACATCCATTGCTCTAACACAACGTGGAAAGTGAGTAATTATTATTAAATAAACTCCTGCATTGCAGACAGTTCTGCATTTTCACTACATTGAACATAATTTGTGAAAACACTTGAATTTTATCTCATTTACGACAACAGAAAGTACTCTCGGGTTGGAATGGTCAAAATGGTTTTACATTTTCACCTTTAAAATAATTGATGGGGTTAAAATGGTCAATACAGATGAATACTTTCACTTCTAAAGTAATCGATGCCTCTGACATAACCCATGTCATCCACGACCTGATGGCACATGCCACTATAGCCAGTGGGCACTGTGCCATTGGTTTAGACAAAACTTTACTCCAAACTCTTTCTAATGATTCTGCTCATGAAAAAAAACCAAAAACACAAAAAAACCCCGCCATTCATCATATTTTACAAATGCCTGATGAGGAAACTTCCCTGTCCAACCATCCAGGAGCTCCTCTGGCAGCCACTCTGGCGCCACCTGAGATGGGACTTAGGACCTTTTGGAGCTCCACGCTCCAGACTCGCAGAGTCACACCAGGTTTCCCAGAGCAGTCTCACACGTCCAGATCCTTAACATCACCTAATCATGGTGCAATAACTAAATAACAGCTCGAGCTGGTTCCTCAAGGAGGGACCCAGAACCAAGGAGCCCCTGGGCTTTTACACCCTCACAGTCTAAGGGTGGGAAAGTCTGGAATCATCAGCTCCTGCTGTGTCCCTGAGTGTCCGGTCCCCTGGCTGGGCCACAGGTCCCTGTGCCCTTTGTTCTGCAAAGGGTCAGCACTTCATGGCCTCTTGCCTGGGGCTGGTGCTCCTGCCCCCCAGAGCTGAACCTGCAGCTGCACCCCGAGCTACCTGTGCTGAATGGATTCCTCAACATGCCAATGTACTCCCTCAGATTTACTTATGCCTATCAGTCCCTAGACAAGGGAAATTATGAGGATTTACTGTCTGTATTGAGATGATTAGATTAGCACTTTAAGTGCTCTTCCTGGGTGTATCAGAATCCTCCCATGGAGTTTCAAGAAAATCTTTTTTCATAGTCCTAGTGATAAAATCTTGTCAGCAACCTATAATGCTACAAGTTTTATGACTTTAAAATCCTGGATATAGAGTAGTCAGCAGGAAAAGCTTACTTTGTAGGTATGCATCAGAATTCATTGTGTGAGCGTGTGTCTGCCTGAGGGAACCCAATATTTACCTTGCAGTAGTGATTATATAAAATTTTAAGTTATGCTGGAAACCCTGTTAACTGAAAAAAAAAAGTAATGATGATCCTTCTGCATTCCTTTGTTGAAGCATCACTTGTGTTTCTGGTTGCTTTTGGAGATTTTAATAAGACATTCATTAATCATTTTTCTATATGTGGCTCACTGAATAAATAACTGAATTTATAACATTAAAAGCATCAATTTTATCTAAGATAGGGATTGTAATTTTGAAATATTGAACTAACGGTCAACCTATGATGAAAGATTCAATAAAATGAAGGAGAACACACTAAAAAATGCATGTACATAAATTTGGAAAGAAAGGAAACTATGATCAAGGCATAGAGGCAGAAGGAAATCAGACAGTAAATGTCTAGTTCCCAGTCTCATTCCTGATTCTTTTAGTCATTAGTAAATATTATTAAAAATTTTAGTATTTAGTAAATATATCAGTGACATTGGGAAATTACAGATGTTGTACCTACACTCCCCACAATAAAAATAATTTTTTATTTACTCATTAAACAGGTGATATTCAGACAGACTTGCTGGCAGAGCCCTTCTTTTTAAGAAAAGTGTGCAGAAAGTTACTGAGAAAAAGGAAGAGACAGTGAATAAATGCACAGAATCTTCTTGTAACAGGGCCCATAATACCTACTTCACATTCCTCCCTTCAGAATAAATTCAGTGCTTTTCAAGATCTCATATCCTATGATGGTAAAGACTGTGAAACAAATCAGATGTATAAATCTTTTTGAGAAATGACAAAATGGAAGGCCTGCATCAAAGGCAGAAAGTTGCTGTGATTACATGACTTTTAAAAGTCTGTGCTACACCAGTAATACGTGAGGAGTCGTAAAGAAAGGAAATACTGACACGGGAAATAAAAATTAAGAGTGGGAGGAATCGATTAAACCACTGAAGAATGGCGACAGACTGGTTTAAAATAGGATGGAGATTGAGGCAGCAGAACAGTAAAGGAGGGGTTGTGTGAGTCATACTTCTTTAACTCTACTCACTTTACTAGAAATACCAAAAACATCTCCGAAACAAACAAAAATCCAAACCCTCAGAGGCTTCAGATGCTTCTCAACAAAAGCAGAAATTCAGCTGGAGGGTGGAATGAGAGGGATGAGAGCTAATGAGACCTCCAGCCCACTAAAGAGGATCACTAAACCCTAAACTGTATCTGTCCAGGGGTCATAATGCCTATGTGATTATTTCAGAGTCTGTTTTGAAAACAAAGCAATACATTAAAATCTTCCTATTCAAAGAAATGTCAGCAAATACTTAAAATATTGGAAATAGTGCATTTAAGGTAGAGAGAATAAAAAAGCCTAGAAAGTCAAATAGCCTAGGAAGCTTTTTCAAGGCCCAGCTTGTTGTCAGCATTGCTGAGTAAGTGAGGAAAAGACCTCATTCTACAACTAGAAATACAAAGTCACACTCTCAAAGATGCGTTGCGGGGGCTAACCAGCAATCATTACTGTGACTTTCATACTGAATATTCCAAATATCTGCAGTAAAATTAAGTTGTGGTCACAGACCAAATGGAAGATTTATCTCTTGCTAATTGTAGGCACTAATGTCATGAGCTGCCAGAGTCATGCACATTCTTGACTGCAATGATTTGCATTTCCAGAGCCTGTAAACGTGCAGGATGAATGGTAAAAGTCTAAGTATAGACAGAATTTAGTATAGATTACACTTTACTAGACCTACAGCAGTGGTAACACTACTGAGAACTGTCAGCTTTTGCTACTTGACCTGGCACTTCTGTTTTCTTACGCAAGGAATTTGCATCAAGGGTATTAATTACAGAAGTCAGAACACAGTAAAATAATAAATACTGAAGGAAATTCTCAGCTCCCTCAAAGGAGAAAGGAAATAATGGGAGAATTTTTTCTTTCATTTAATGCCAATTAGTAAAGCATGGTTGAGATTAATCATAGAATTGAAACACAATTAAACAGTGCTACAATAAATTACTATTATGGTTATTATTTACAACTTGGCTGTGGCTAATAACCAGTGAGACTGATGCTTATTACAACAGATAATGTATAATTAGCTAATATTAGATAACTGATGTACTAAATGGCTGGCATAGATCTCTTCTTAAAAGGCTGTCACTATATTTAAAAAAAAATTTAAAATAATAAAATACTATTATAATAAAGCACAGCATTAATGAGTAGGAGAAAAGAACAGGCTCTAAAAAAAGGATGAGACATTGCTTGGTAATTTGACCTTTTAGAAATACCCACTCCTTCACTTATCTTCTAAAAGAAAGGCAGGATTATTTTTGATTCCAGCTAATGAGAGCGAATATAAATATGCATAATTAAAAGTTACTCACATTTGAGCCAGCTACAGTTCTGCTATCATAACATAGAATAACAATTGAGTTAAGGTTGCATGACAAACACCTTTCAGTTCCATTATTTTCCAAATTCTTAGTTCTGAATTTTTCAGTTGTGACATAACTTTTTCCCACAAGAGAAAGACCTAATTCTTCAAGAAATGTTAGAAACTGATAGAAGAATAAACTTCTGTTCCAAAGAAGATCCTACCTACATAAAAGTTGAAGTGCAAAACCACCACCAAAGATGGTGTTCTTTTCTGAGAGGAGAAATAAACTTTTTCCACAATACAGGAAAAGATCTTCCTTTTCTAAATACTTTCAGCCATGGAAAATAGCAGAGGATTGAAAGCTGGAATTTGACAGAAAAATAACCCTTTACTAAAAAGAAATGCCTATGATTGCTTTATCAAAAATGGTTTTAGAAAAGTTTTGCAAAAGTGTCTGTGTACACGGCCGAACCAGATTTTTTTCTAAGATTTGGAGGAGCACAGCTGAGGAAGGCTGCTCTGAACATCTGTGTGTTGGTAACTCCACAGGGTGAAGGAACCCAAAGCCACACAAAAGATTGGCTGTACTGGCTGCTATGCACAGTTGCTCTTTGCTCAAACAAAACCAAATCTACTATTTACAACAGTTATGGAGCAAAGATTGCTGAATGGCATTAACAATATGCTTATCCTATAATTTTCTCATGGTTGCTTTTAGGATTCAATAGCTCTGGATCTGGCTACCTTTATTTCTTACTCAATTATTTTCTACTCCTTTTGCTGGGTATCAGTGACACTCTTTTAAAGCTGCTGTCTTAATGTAAGTAAAGCAAAATGACTCAATTAAAGTAAAGGTATATGATGGACTCAGGTGGAGTATCTCTTGCTGCACTGGAAAGTATCTTCCTCCAAACACTCCTGAGCAGGGTCTTGTATGATTTGGAGCTTTCTGCTACAAGTCACAGCATGTGCAATATATTGGGAGAATGGTAGCTGAGCTTGGTGTTAGCAGAGCTGAGATGCAACTTGCAAGCGCTTCCAGGGAAATCTGATTTCTAATTTTCATTAGAATAAATTCAAAATCCTAAAATGGTTTTGAACAAGCTTAGGTTCTCCATATTTATACAGCACATATCCTGTGGGACTAAGAATGACAGGCCATCTGCTTTGGTAAAGTTGGATGTACAAGAAGAGTATGATGACAGGATTTGCATTCTTTATGCAGAAATGCAGACTTTCTTTTGAAGGCAAACTGTTAAAATCCAAGGAAGGACAGCTCTCTTTCTTGGTATAAAATCAGGTACGATTGAGAACACAGGCTTGGTTTCATTTCACAGTCTAATATAAAAGCTCACTATCTCACAGATCTTCAACTGTCCCAAAGAGAGGCAGTTTATAGGGCCCTGCTTCGTTACACCTGTGTTTTCAGAATCACAGAATGGAATTTCTTTTTCAATCTCCACCTCTACAGCAAGGATGTGGGAAAGGTTATTATCATGCTTAGGGAAATGCACCATCCCATCATCAAAAGCCAATATTATTGACTGACAGTATTCAGAGAGGGTTATGGCTTGTAAAACCAGTCATTCACAATACAACTGGAACAACAGTGCTCTCTCTTGGAGTGCATCAAGAAGAAGTAATAGAAACTGTTACATTTTATATTATTTTTATTTCTACTAAATGCTGTGAAATGCACTTAACTTTTTCCTGGTCTGACCTCCATTTTATTTGAATTGCAAAGGAAAATGCTTCCTGCTTTGAAAATTGACTGAAAATGAAATATTAAGTAATGCTCTCTGCCCTATTTTTCAGTTTCTTTTACCATTTTCTACTAGACTTTTAATATGAAAAACATCTTTATTGTTTTATTAGAGCAACTATTCCACTTCAAATAAGTAATTTACAACCCATTTTGGGTTATACAAACACCATTTCCTTCAAAAATAAAGGCACTACAGTGTACTTGTCAGTGCCCCTGATGCAAACAGAGCAATGTTTGATTATCTCAGCATAAGAATTTATCATACTATTCTGAGTTAGATTTCCTTACCTCTTACACCTTTATCTGAGATGAGCAGCCCATCTCTTTGTATGTCGTATCCTAGTGGTTTTCCAGGCACAGGGAGAGTTAACTACTGAATCTAACTTAGAATGTTGAGCAGACTTCAATGTGCACTTTAGGAGGTGTTCCAAGGAAATACAGATGTGTACCCTGGTATCTTGGTACAACATTGCTCAATTTCAGCCAAATCTGACCGAGAGATGGGTCTTAAAAGTGTTAAATCCCAAAAGAGGGATGAGAATCAGTGAATAGCTGACCACTGATATCCCATCTGTACCTCCACTGAAGAAACAACTGAGCAAGCATGATCCTCAACCCTTCTAATAGCAGGAATCAGCTGGCTGGTTGTACAACTGTTGCACAGACACAGAAAACATGGGGGAGAAAAAAAAAAAGGAGTTTCTTTTCTGGGCTTGGCCAGGTCTGAAGGACACTGTTATTTTCTGTGCTGGAAGAACATGCAGGAGACACAAACTTTACATCATCAAACTTCCTTAATTCCAGTTACTCAGCTTTAATTTAGCATCATCACAAAGTGACTAAAACACAACCCAGTGTGACTGTATGCACACAGAAGGTGGAAAATTACTTGGAAAAGGGAAAATTTTAAAAGGGATATTCCTGTGAGTGTAACTTAGTCCATATTATGACACACAGTTGAGTCAATGGTGCTGAAAACCCAAGTTCCCTCTTCCTTATCTAAGCGAACAACTGGCAAGGTGACCTCTTTGCTAGATAATGCAGCACTCCTCTGAGTACCTGGGTGGCCTCAGGAGACCTCTTCCAAAAGTTAGGCACTGCCTAAGGCTATTCTGAGTCCCAGGGATGGATACCATAGCCAAAAAGTGACAGACAGTAACTCACTCTTCACAGCTTAAACCTCGTGAGGTTGTGGACATTGTCCCAACATTTATCATTATCTAAAATGCCAGGCCTGTGGCTTACACTGGACTTACGCCAAAACTGTTATTTGACAGACCTTTAATGTCTCCCGTATCCTTGGAGAAACTAATCATTGTTTCATTAAAAGATATACTTGAAACACAAAATAGAGATATCTGTTGATGATACACACTTATACACGAATGCACATATCCAAATGGGATGATGCATAAAAAGAGAGTCTTAAAAATAACAGTTTACAGCTGTAGTCTGCTGGAAAAATATCCCTCTCAAAACCAACAACATTGTATTCTAGGTATTTCATGAAAATTGCATGGTATATACACAGAACATCGACTGATATCACAGTAATTTGAAGAAAAGGAAGAAGTAATAATAGCACTTCACAGTACACCAGATAACACGATAAGCCAAGATTAACAGACAATATTTATGATTAAATTAATTAACTGTACCTTGAAAAATAACGGCTCCTCAGGAAGGGGGCTAACAGGGAGGGAGGTTGTGCTACTAGCTGGACTCATGTCTGTACTCTGAAAGAAAAGCACACAGGAGTTTGCACTTCCAATCAAGTTCTATGGACAACTTTTTACATTTTTGGGGGAAGGGGTGGGAAATGAAAGAGCTTTAAAACAACACCGAAAATCTAACAGAATTAGACTGACAACTGCAACCTGTACTTTATTTGCTTGTAATTAGTTCAAGTATTTCACTAATGGGGAAGTACTCCTTATTTTCTTTATTTTGAATGAACTTCCCATTCAAAGACTGAACTGCATGCACAAGTACACAAACATACTGTACATATTTGTTCATACAGAAAAATTTATTCATCTCAAAAAAAACTATGACATAAAATTTTAAATTATTTTTGGGATGGTACAATAGTATATTTAGCAGGAAAAATTAACGGGAAAGCAATATATTGCAGGAAAGTATTTAGTTCAAAGCTTAAAAAAAATCACATTCACATGAGTCAATACACCTTACAAATAAGCAGTAATCCATGAAAAGAAACAGTGAAGACCAAAGTTATTAATGAAAATAATTCAGTATACTTCAATGGACCTGTCAAGTCAAAATGTTTGAAAGATTGACCTAGAACCCCACCTTCTTCAGATAATATTTCAGTAACCTGTTGGTTAGCATGGTCATTATTTTTACAGATGTGACGGATATTAAAACAAGTGTGTGACTCTTAACAACATAAAATGGTAATAATAAGAGAAGAACAAAATCTGGAGTTTAAAAACATATATAAACAATATCACAATTGTTCTGGAGAAAACTAGAATAATGCTACTTCTTGGGAAATAAGTCCCTAAGTGCTAAAAAAAAATCCACTATGACCACCAATAAAACAGAAATGAAAAATATAAAAAAAAAATCAACAAGCTTGCATGGCCTAGTAGTGCATTCCTTTTCACAGTGCAGCACTGGAATGCAGAATGATTTAATAAATTCAACTTGTGCACTTGACTAATCCGATACCTGCTTTTGCATCACTGTGAATCTACTCGGAGTCCTTCGATAATTCTGCAAGTGAAGCACACCGCTCCACCCAATAAGTTCTAACAGTTCATTCATCAGAAGATGTTTATGGAGAGACACTGCATTTTACACAGCCAACTGTTAGGGGATGAAAAAAGACAAAACTTTGGGCACGAAATCCCTGTGTCGAATCCAAAACAGGGCACAGAGACTTCGAAGTCAAGACCTACTGAGAAAATTTGAGTTTAATTAGATACGTATCAGCTACACCACAGCTGTAAGAAAAGACAATAGTTGCTTGCTAAATAAAAGGGATACAGGTAAATGAGAAAGAAGGGGGCCATGGTAATTATATCCTACGAGAGAGAGACAGGTAATTTATAACCCACGGAACACAGAGATGATGTTGAGGAATAAAGCGAGATTACAGCATGTCAGAAAGCCAAGATCTTTGGAGAATCCACCGTATTCAGAAACATTAAAAATTTTAACTCGGACTCCTGCACCTGATCATGAAGAAAACTGGCTAACAGTATTTTAAAAATGAAGTGAAATTTAACTGTTCTACATTAAACATGGAGTGCAGACAAAACTGGACACCTCTGTGGGAATGTTTTGCCTCAAAAGCCAGCAGCTCAGCTGAAGACAATTTGCCTTTTAATTTACATAAAATAGAAAAAAACTCGGGGCGGGGGGGGCAGGAATCAAGCAGCTGCTTTCCACACCAAATCAAATGCCCTGATTTGTAATTAGAAGTGTGCAGGAGGGCAGTGCCATCTTTAAGCATTGAAACAGCATCACTACAAAAATCTGCAAAGCAAGAGCTGCAAGTTTTTCAGGGATAGCTGGAATCTAAGGAAGCTTTAACAGCCCTGAGGATGACACTGTTGCTGTCACAAAACGTCTCAGGGCACATCCACAGGATGGCCTCAGAAAAACATCTGCTCTTCAACGATGGCTGGACAGGAGCCAGCCCAGGTCTGATGCCGCACTAATGTGGCACCATGCCTGAACCAAAAATGCTGTTGAGAAGGAGGTGTATTAGGAGAGGCACCACGACTACATGGCTTCTGGACTGAAAACAGTTTGAGTCTGGCCAGACAGGAGCACTGGCAAAAGAGCCTGTGTCTGGCTAGAGCTGTCCACATACACATACTCTCAGTGGCCCCTCTAACACCTCCAGTAATTTTCCTCTCTAAGGAAGGCAGAGCAGTATCTGTGCCTGTGTAAATTAATTTAGCCCAGTGGCACTAACACAGTTTATTACAGTGGAGAATTGAGTGAGACAGTACCAAAAGGGTTGTTTCTCAAGCTATTAAAAAACCCAAACCCTTACAAACTCATCACTGCTATGAAAGATGTTGATAGCTTGCCCTCCTGAAGCAATATACTAAGAATTTCAAACAACATCACACTCCCCACTTAAATTTACTCTCTGTGGTGTGTTTATCCTAATCACACTTTGCAGTCTAAAGCTACCCATACATACTAAAAACAATCACTGTGAGGAATTTACTCAATGGTGACTTTTTATTTGATGTTGTCTAAACCAATTGTGTTCTCCTAAAAGCAGCCACTCACTTTAGGCCCAGCATAAACTTGACAGGTTTTAGTTATAAATTAACCAGAAGATGCTATACCATTAGGCTATAATTATATCTTGTAAGTCATCACAAATGCTAAATAAACATAATTTGTATCTTAAATCAAAGTATTAGGCAAAATTAGGACATCTAATTTTGCAGTACTTTGCTGTGCAACTATCATTTAAATATGTATTTTTTATGCACAAAATGCACAGCTGGGCTTTGTTGACTGAGCCTTTTCCATGTGTCACTGGAAACCTCTAAGTTTACCAGAGGACAGAAAATTTGCACAGCTTTAATCACCTAAACTACATTTTCAAAATATCTGAATACCAAGCCATTCAAGTATTTCTCAGAACAACAGTTTAGAAAAATACCATCTTGCTCATGCCAAAAAACCCCTGTGAGCATTTCTCTCTTTTAGGCCCTTTCTGAGTTTGGAACAGGCTGCTAATATCCAGAAAACTGACAGTATTAGAATTTTATCAATAATTCTTTCATGATTACAAAGATCAATGCTCAAGTCTTACTTTAATTTCTAGAACCAGTCTAAATACACATCACCCTTATTGTGCAATTGAACAGGTACCTTGGAGTCACTGCTAGGCCATGGTAACCATCTATCCTTGGAAACCAATGTTAAAACTGTGATCAGGATCCTGATAATGAGGTAAAGGAAGAAAGTAAGTTTAAGAGAAAAACTTTTCCCATTTCTACGTCCATTCCGGAGATCCAAGGTCAGGATCCCGTTTGAGGAAAAATTCCCATCATTTGCGCTAGATGAAAACGAAAGCAGCTGTTTCTGGAGCTGTTTTAAAGTAGTCACAGGCTTGGTTTTGTTTTATTCCACTGGTCTCTACCTTCCTCAAAGCAGAATGTTTCACAAATCTACGTAACAACGTAAATTGTCCAACAGCAGATTAGAGAACGTAGTCAGTGGTTCTCCAGCAACGCAGAAGAACAGGTATGTGCACACTGTTAAAAACACACTCCTTTGAAAAGATCTCTTCCTTTTGAAGAGCCATCTTCCAGTCTTCAGCAACTGCTCTTTAAATGAAAGCAGATTCATCTCATAAATTCAGATTTTTCTTGCTACAAACCCTTGCCTTTAATCTGATGTTGTTTAGGAAGTGGCCTATCTATCAACCTTCATTAATTGTGCCATAAAATAAGGACCCTTCACCGGCAGAAGCCAATTTAATTTGCTACAACTGCTTTTCAACAGGGGTAAACACTGCAATGGTAGCTGGCAGACAATGACTTCTCAGGAGATCAGTATTGCAATTTATTGACCTAAGAAGTTAATACTGACAGAGAAAACCTTCAGTGGGTGTTAGAGCTAGAGATTCAATAAATCTTTATAATAACTGAAGAAAAGACAATCTGTGTACTTTATAGCTTTTTCTAAGGGGTAGTGGATGAGTGTTGAACTGACTTTCAGAGTGATAGTTTTAGTTGTATCATAAGTTATGTCAGAAAATATCATTTTATAATCTAGAAGTTGAGTAGAACTAGGAAATTAAATAAGTGCAGTCAGCAAGCTCAGAAGTGACATTTTAATATACTGAGGGTACATCAAAAGGCCTGCAAATGGATTTATTAATGGGTCTGCACAGCATCTTTATGAAATATTGTACTTAAATATCATTATCCCATTTTATCCATGGAAGTGAAAAAGAAGGGAAAGTGATTTGCTCAAAGCTATGAAGGGAGGTTAAAAACAAAGACAGTATCAGAAACCCAATTATGCATCCAGGGCGTGCAATGCTCTCCTACACGCTTTGAGTGCTCTGATTTCTGTAATTTCTGTCTTATTTAATCTCATGAAGAGGTTTTGCTCATACATATACTTCCTGCAAATAAATTTTCGATAACGAATTGAGGCCAGAGAAATGAAAATTAGTTTAGATAAAAAATAGTAGACACACAACACAAGCTTTCGCCTCCGACCCTGTATCATGTTTGAGTAACTTGCCCCAACATCTCCAATCTCTCTCACTAAGAATGGAGTGAGCACCTCCTTAAAATGTGTTTTTTAATATTTATTAATACAATTCAGGTGGTTATTTATAAATCCATGCCATGTCTCCTTCCTTAGGAGATACAGTTAAATATTCTCACTAATTAAGAATGAATGCAATTAACAGCTGAGACATTTAAGTATTATTTTCCAGTATTTGCCTGGAGCTTGCTGCTCCCATAGCTCAGAAGGCTGCACGGGTCTTGCATTTGACCTGAGTTATTGTAGCTCCCATCACAGGGGTAAAGCATAAATTACAGCTGCTACTGTGTCTTGCTACTTCTTTTTATGCTACATGAGGCACAGAAAACCAAGTAAGTTTTTCAGTGGTTCAATTACCCACTGATTCTCAATCAGCAATTAGTATACAGTCATACAGATTAGTCCTGATTCCTCTTACAATCTAAGCAAAGCTTATCACCGAGGGAAGCCGTGAAATCGCAGTGGGAAATTTCACCTCATAGAAGCTAAGACACTGATCTGTCACTTAGCAGCATTTGTATGTCCAGTACCGTTTATTTTAGAAAACTCTGAGTTTTCAGGAAGTCTCTTAAATCTAATACTTTGCACAATAATTTTTTTCCTCCAAGGAGGGGTTAATATGAAGAATATTTTGTTGATTGTTATTTGTTTCCACTTAGAAAAATAGCTGGAAAGATGCTCTTTTAACCTTCTAATTAGGCTAAATCAATTATAAAGCCCATAACCAGCAAGTAAAATAAATTGTGCATAGCCACTCCACTGTTTGTTGAAGTGCTACTGTGTTTGAAATAGCTTAGACTCAGACTATATTTTCACGCTGTTTTATATTTAATATAAACTTAATTTACTCAAATATTTCAATTTTCCAAGTTAGCTATCTCCTCTCCTTAGAGTAAATGCAAAAGTGTAAGAACACCAAAGCACAAGGCAAAAATTAGTATTATTATCTGTTTTTTAGTTTCCAAAATGGCAATATAAAATTCCTTACCATAAAAATAATTTGTTAGCTAGGACAAGGACAGCACCTTAATAAACATTTAGAAATTTGTAAACGAAGTAGAAAGCTGAACTATTGAGAACTGGAGGTTGCTGGCTTACAAATGAGCACATACAGAGGGGGAAAAAAGAGTCTATTTTTATAAGCATAGAAATATCACCTTTCTTATAATAGACAATGACACATATATCATTACATAACTAATACATTTATTTACCAGCAAATATATCCTCCTTTCTGCTCTTTATTTTCACCTGGATTCTATCTTGCTCATCCTCCCAGTCTGTCTTTTCTCCCTGCTTTCCTCCACAAAACTCGTAATACACAGAGACACAAGTTCCCTTGTCAGACAACTTCCTGCCACGGAGAGGTTACATGAAGTGTCCATTAATATGTAGGAGAAAACCATTTCTACCTTCCCAACAGCAAATTCACCTCAAGTTAATCTCTAGAAGTCCCCCTCACTTCTATTGCAAGCAGAATTGAATTTCAAAACTAATTTGGACAATGACTTTGGGGTTAACATGTCTTTAAGAGGAGGCCCATGGGAGCATCGATGACTCTCACTCTCTCAGCTGGGACTGCTACCATGACACATGATATAAAATGCAACTCCAGTCATATTTTTATCCTAATGAAAACCAGGGGGTTGCTTTCACAGATGCAAATGCTTTGTTGACAACACAGCGGAGAACTGATTTCCTTGAGCAAAACTCTACTCCCTCTTCAGTTTCTATTGTTTCTTTCATACTTCATTGACTATACTATCCAGCCTTGACATTTTGTTATTGTATATTCCTCCCTAATAATATCATATAAAATCAGCTTTTTCTGCTCTTTCAGCAGGCAATTGAGAGAACCAAGTGCTCTCCCGGGATTTTAATCTGCAGGCTGCCTATTTCAATTGCTTTTCTTTCCTTGCAGGAGATCTTTCAGGTTCAAATGTACACATTTTTTTTCCTCAAACTGCTTTCAGCTTTGTAGCAAATATGACGGTTGTCTCACACAGTAGGTTCAGTGGTTTTTTTAACTCTAGTCACAAAGACATTTTCTTTCTCCAAAGCCTGCATCACAGCACTCACAGTAACTACCTGATACTCCACAGCAGAGTCATAATAAGAATCTGGAAGAAAATGTCTGCATCCACTCAAAGAAGAGTCTACCATCAGAGAACCTCTGGGCTCTCTCAGACTTCTACATCTTCCCTGCATAGAGATCCATAGTTTTTCTGCACCTCCTAATAAAACACTCAGAACAGAACTAAGCAATTAATCAAACTGAGAAGGGTCAAATCACATAACAGAATTGACTGCTCTCCCTCCCTTACGCACACATGCATGTTACGCATCACTACATAGCATAACATACTGTGACCAAGATACAAGATGAAATTTAAAAGGATCAGATACCATGACAAACAATAAATGCACCTACAATTATGTTAAAGAGGACAAAAATATATAGAGAATATACATTTATATGCTGCTGGATATGGGGAAGTAACTATCTTGATGGGTTAGGAAAAAAATGCTCCCAAAACCAGGTTGTTTTCTAAGTTCCTCTGAAGCATCCACAGACGGCCACCACTGAAGCCAGACATGGCTTTAGGTGACAGTTTCAGCACAAGAGTTCCTATACTCACAATTCACTGTTCTCCATGAAGCTCTGAAAGATGTTGGTGATCTCCTTACAGCCAGTGTAATGTCTTTTCTTAGTCTACAAAAAACACGATTCCTTCAAGATAAAAATCTATTTGTACTTGCTATTAATGAGTATCTTTCTCTAAGGTACATGTTTTAACATACACTAAACTCATATCCAAAAAATACACATGCTTTATTGTCCCTTTGCCCATAAGTACATAGGGATACAGGTGGTATCTCCTCCAATATTGTGGTCAGCTAACTGACTACAGTTTCCCTGACTTACAGTGCTTTCATCTAAATGAGGACAATGTTTCATAACATTGACAAAATTATTTTTTAAATCTGAACATGATGAAGCCAACCTGACTTTCATTAATAATTTGCTGCTAAATTGTTCAGTTGTTTCCTAAGTTTATTTTAGTTTGTAAGCATCACGGACAACTTTGCCAGAGTTTCACAACAGTGTTTTAATCGGAGGCTATGTTTTATTTTTCTGTGATTCCCAAAAAAGATTCAGATGCCTTCAATTGCTATGCATTTCATTGAGATTTTAACAAGCTATTTTGCACCTCCTAAATGTTGTGATTGCAATTACTCTCACTTCTTCATCAGTTCTCAGAAGGGTTTTTACAATTTCAGTATGGAACCACTCCTGACAGGGTATTTTAACTTATTTAGATGCAGTGGCTTCATTCTCAAAACTGTCTTGAATTACCCAATAACAGCTTAAAGGAAACATTTTAAACATCTGTATGTATCTGCTACTAAATCAAGGAAGACAGGCTGGGTGTTTTTTTCACGCTACAAGAAAAGAAACAAGTGACATTTTACAATTTGAATACATTTTTCCTAGCTGCAGCACTTCTTCTGTATAATGTTGATAGAAGCAAAAGCGAAAAAATTAGTAAGTTTTGCTTTGTTACTTGCTTCAGAGTGGTTTCAATAGTGATGTTCTTTAATGACTTTTGAAAGTTGAGTCTATGTGGCATATATATATATATATAAGGCAATATTTCACCTTCTGAAATGTAAAGATTCTGATTACTACAGTTTCGAGAATGCTAAGCCCGCTTTTTAGTTTAAGAAGCAGATTCCACAGTGGAGCTGGTCAAGGCAGGACAAAAATTCCTTGATTTTGTAAATACATGGTATGCTGAGTTTTCACCTTCATGCATCAGCTTTCATTCTTGAAGGAAGGATTAAGGGTAAGGCACAACAAGAACTTCAGCTCCCGCCCTGTCTGAGGGTTCAACAGAAACTATCCCAACTGCAGTAAGCTCTCCACAGTCCTCCCAGCTCTACTTGTTCTACTTTCCTTTTCTAGTTTAATCCTTATTTCTCTTCCTACCAGTGCAAATCAAGATCTTCTTGCGCTGGGACCCCAGGCTGGATGCAGCACCGCAGGTGGGGTCTCACCAGGGCAGAGCAGAGGGGCAGAATCCCCTCCCTCGCTCTGCTGCCCACGCTGCTTTGGATGCAGCCCAGGACATGTTTGGCTTTCTGGGCTGTGAGTGCACATGTCCAGCCTCCCATCCACCAGCACCCCCAAGACTGTCTTCAAGACCATCTGCTCTTTCTCACCTCTTAGTTTACTTGCAAAGCATCTCCTATTCCCATTCTCCCACTCCTGCACCCATTCCATCACCAACACTAGCCCTGTTGTGCCATCCATCTGAACCTGAAAGTATTCCCAACACCTCTATCTTTCTCCCTTCCTCTGGCCAACATCCATCCCTGTCAATCTATATAGAGGCTAATAAGTATATTAAAATACATCTAATATATCTAAAGCATATACAGGATACATACAGTGTATATATATACTTAGATACAAAAATATCCACAAAATTGACTGAAGGAATCTTTCTGTAGCTGCTGTGATGTAGCTGCCATACAATTAGTTTGCTACTGAAAAGATATACACACAGTGAAGCTGGTCAAATAATGAACATGTGAAAAATTTGTAGGGTTTTGCTACAGTGAACCTTAATTATAACACAACTTCTCAGCCTCAAGCTCTGTGAAGTCTGGGAGGGCCAAGCTACACTGTTTAAAAAACTGCTACCATTTGCAAAGGAATAGAGGAGTTAAAAGCTGCTGTACCAGTACTTAGGCATTGCATTATTGTTATTTTTAGAGCCCTCAGCTGAGAATTTTTTTTTTATTTTTATGTTTTGCAATAGAATTGTATACTAAATTTGCTGAGATATCTGAATAGCATTTTATAAAGCCCTTAGCAATAAAATATTCATTTTTGATTTATATTATGTCCAGGAATACAAATGAGCATAATTTCTTCCTACCCTTCAACATTAATAGGCAAACCAGAGAGAAAAATTGAACGCACCTTTTAAATTCATTTAACTACAATAAAATACAAAGAGCCTTTCAAATGAAAAACAAGTTAAAAATAATAATACTGTCTTTTTTCTGTGGAGGTATTGTTACAGGCATCTCCACCACTGTATTTATATATTTTATTCTTTTTTTTTAGTTTTGTAATTCCACAAAGCAAGGTTAAGGTACTGGCTCAGTCACCATGTGATAAATCAGTATTCCTTGAAACAGCTTTGCTAAAACTACAAAAATAAATCAGCAAGAGTCAAAGGAAATGAGGAGACATGTTAACAAACTCCTAGGCTCATGCTACAGGCTAGGAGTTTATCCATACTCCCATTGTGCCATGGAGCAGTTGGCACTC
The DNA here is from genome assembly GCA_013399195.1 of Dicrurus megarhynchus. Classification (NCBI taxonomy): domain Eukaryota; kingdom Metazoa; phylum Chordata; class Aves; order Passeriformes; family Dicruridae; genus Dicrurus; species Dicrurus megarhynchus. The sequence goes on along the minus strand of VXAD01002262.1, from coordinate 639,449 downwards.
TGGCTTATCTGATGGCAACCTCTCTGCATGGCTCCAGTGAGCTACTTTTATCTGCTCCTTTTCCCCTCGCATCCACCACTATGATTTTAGCTCTCAGCAGCTGCCACTGCTTACAGGAATCTCTCAAGGCTCAGTTATGGTAAAAACAGAAGCTTTCCTTGGCAGAGTTGTTGCATCTTTCCCTTCTCAGCACCACAGAGGTGATGGCAGGTGCTAACACCTCCTGGCTGCTGTACAGAGGCCCTGTGGTTGTCACTGCTGCCATTCCAGTTATAAGCAAAAGCTGGTCCCCTGTCTTCTTCCTAAAACCCTCAATAACTCCAAAAGAAACTGACATCCAAAAGCTTATAAAACAATCCTCTGAGAGATCATAGGTAGCAGAACTACCCTGGGTTTAAATGATGTACACCAGCAGAGCTGGCCTGAAAAGCCTGGCTCACAATTATTCCTGTCAAACTCTAGTTCTTACCCTACTGCTGTTCTCAACATTTCAGGAGTGATAAGTTCAATACAAAAATTTCACCAGTCTGCTTTTTCATGCCTCTTAAAGTTGGGGCAATTTACTTTACTATGTCTGCATCAGATATTACATACAAAGGAGAATCTTGAAAAGGAGGTTGCTCTGAGAATAGAGGCAAATGTTTTTTGCACTGGAATACAGGAAACAAACAGATAAAATTTAAGAAACTTCTAGCACATACACCAAAGATGCAAAAACATACTTGTGGAACACTACATTTTCAACAGAAGAAATCAATATTGAGGAAATACTAAAATCAATATCACCCATGCCTATCTATTTAATTGTAGCTTTCAGTTAATGGCCACGGACCTTTTTTGCCCTGAGTCCTGCGTCAACCAGAGCACATGATGATGGCCTTTAAAAACCTCTCGGTATATTTTTTTAACATACAGTATGCATATTGCAACACTGGGATATTGCAAAGGTTCTGGAAGCTGCCCACATATGATCAGATGAAAATTCTCCTGCCAGGTTTCAATCTTTTCTAGTCTAATGCCTCCATTTCTTTCACTCAGTTCTGATTACTCTTCAGTAGTGTAAAGTCTAAATGGTTTCTGTATTAAAGGGCAATGGACAGCTGCCCAGAAGCAGTTTTAATCCTTGTCCTAAGCAGAGAGCTCAGAGTTCAGTACCAGGAGCTCTTGAAAAATCTTACATTAAACAAAACCCCATTAATACACATTTTTTAAAAAGGAGAATTTGCAACTTTTACTGATGGCTCTTAAAAGCAAGATAATAGTGAATACTAATGACTTTTACATCACTTTTCATTTGCTTGTTTTCTGCAAATTAGTCTGTCATAGCTAGTATGCAGTGAAAAAAATAAAGACATGTTACAGCTTTTTAACAGATGCAAGCAAAAATCCAACAGAAAATCCTCATCATTAAAGTACTGTTTTCCTGAAGAAAAAATATATTTTTCAGAGGATTTCTACAAAATCACACAAAAGAAAAAACAATTAATACTATCACTTCCATTTGTTTACCACAAGTTTCCCAAAACAGAAGTAGCTTGCTTTCAAAAAGTCACTAGTAAGTTTTTTTTAAATGCCACTAGGCTCCAAGTTGCAGGGTGTGATCGACACGCTGGAAGGATGGGATGCCATCCAAAGGGACCTGGACAAGCTTGAGAAGTGGGCCCATGGGAACCTCATGCTGTTCAGGAAGGCCAAGTGCCAAGTGCTGCTCCTGGACTGGGACAACCCCTGATGGCAACACAGGCTGAGGGATGAAATGATAGAAAGGTTGAGAGAAGTGGGTTTGTTTAGCCTAGAAAAGGCTCCAGAGAGACCTTCCTGTGGCCTTTCAGTACTTGAAGGGGGCCTATAAGAAAAACGGGGACAAACTTAAGCAGGGGCTGTTGCAATAGGACAAAGGATAACAGTTTTAAACTAAAAGAGAGTTGATTTTGCTTAGATATAAGGAAGAAGTTTCTTACTGTGCAGGTGGTGAACCACTGGAACAGGCTGCACGGAGAGTTGGTGCCCCATCCCTGGAAACATTCAAGGTCAGGTTGGATGGGGCTCTGAGCAACCTGATCTAGTGAAAGACCAACTCATTGCAGGAGGCTGGACTAGACAACCTTTAAAGGGTTTGTTTCTATCCTTGAACACAGGATATTACAGAATTCCAAATCTTCAAAAAGACGAGTATGGGCCTTCAACAGATTTATGCAGCAGTGGCTTATACCCAAAGGTCACAAATTTAAGTTACTGATGCTCTTGTTTCACACGCCATTTCAAGCAGATGAAGGGTACTGCCTGCATGGAGTGTCATGTATAAATGGGGCCTGAAATAGTGAATAATAAAGTTCAATTTATGGAATCAACAGCAATGGAAAAATACAAGGAAAAATTATGCAAGGCAAAAATGTAAAAATGCAAAAAAGCTTGAACATCAAAATAGCATTGATAACTTTATTTTCTATTTTCTATTTTGAGCAGGATGATCACTTCTGCAGTCTAATTTGAATTTATTTATAAATAAAGCTGATTAATGCTTTATAGTATAAAATTAATTCAAATTTCAATTCTTATGATAATTTCAACACTTTCCAAGAGAAACATGTTTTTCTTCAGCTGCTCATTTCAATCTGTGCCTCAGGTGCACAAATTTAACCTTTATCTCACACCACTTGTATAAGCGAGGCTAAATTAATCTGTGAGCCAAAGCCAGCCAGTTCTTCCAGAACTTAAGTATCTTCTCCCCCACGGACTGTGCAGGCAGGGAGCTACTACTGCACAGTTAGTTGGGACATGAATATACACAGTGAATGAGCTGTTCTGATCCAACTTCCCAGAAGAAAACTCTTCACACAACTGCCAGTGTGAAATGTAACTAAACTCTATTTTGAAACTGGAAGAAACCCACTGCTCTGTAAATGCTAATTGTAACTGTGCGGTAAGCACCTCCTCTGGATAAAACCCAATTTTTTTCCCCCTCATGCTTTACATTTACAAAGCAAAATAGGGAAACTGGAGATTTGAAAAGGTCAAAGCCTTTTGTACATCATCATGCAATTCTCCAGCTAAGAGTACAGTATTCTTAACAATTCAGCCTAAGGTTTGCTGAGTGATTATTACCAGAATAATTTCTAAAAATAGCATCAATTGCTAGATGCTGTGAGGAAAAAGGGTGTGATTGCTGAAAAACAAGCCTGAAAAAAAGAACTTATGTCTTTTGTGCTTATTTTGACACAAGCTTTTAAGCATTTGACTTGCTGAATTTCAGCTGCCTACACAAAGATACACCACTCATTTGATACATTATGTTTAAAGAAAATGTTCCTTATTTTTACATGTTTTGTGAAATATGGAGTCCCAGTTTTCTTTATCCTAAGCATACTAAAGAATAAAAATCAACAGCATGCTGAGTGAAAAATAATAAAATACTGTGTTGCTATAGAAGTCTCAGAAATTCTGAGGACAAAAGTCACATCTCCCAGATTTCAGGAGTATATTAAATACAAACAGTAATTTGCATAAAATACAGTATTATTTTTCATGCATTAAAAAGTCACAGAAAAAATCTGAAAAAAACCACACACCTCTCAAAAAAAATTTGCCCTACAACTCAATCAAGAGCTAGAATGAATTACTTAGTTTATTCTTTATGAAGAATGGGAGGGAGCAGGCTTCTAATGTTGCATCATTGCCTTGTGAAAACAAATCACATCTCATTTTTTGAAGGCCAGCAGACAAGAACAGAGACATTTTGCTTCTGGTTGCCAGGGGATACAGAAGACCATTTTCACACAGTGAGTCATCACTGCATTTGAAAAATGGCGTTAGCAGGAATTTCACCAATGTGCAGATGTCTCTTTCTCTTTCTCACCTCCAGTGATCCCGCAGTGATCTGCAGTCCTGATGTAGGATGAGATACTTGGGGGTTTTTAATTTTCAACAATTATCTATCTCCATGGACTTTAGAAAGAATGTATTGCCATTAGTATATTCAAAACTCAGAAGCATGAATACACAGGGGCTGAAACACTTCTTTGGAACAACAAGTTGTGTAATTCACTACCTATTAAATTCTACAATAATGTATACATGCCGAGTAACACATGGTGTGACTAAAGTCTCATAGGACATGATTTTCACCCAGTTAAATGACAACAGAAGACTTGACAAACAATGGGACAGTAGTATCTGATAATTTACTCTATTCCAGTGGTTTCAGTCAGCATTCTGACATGTGGATTTTGTGCAAATCCACTTGCACACCACATATGGGAGCTTCCATAAAAAGCAACATCAGTTGCAGTTAATTTCCATTGAGCAGCAGAAACTTGGAGGAGGGAAGGGAAGGGAAGCCTTCAAAAGGTAATTTCTCTGACATGAAAAGAACTATGTCAGACCAAAAATAAACTTCGCACCTTACTAAAGGATTGTATCAATAAGAGAGTTCCCGAAAAACATCTCAGTGGTATACCATCAACAACAATTTTTGCATCTGACTTTCATTAGTAATACTGTAGATTTTATGTATTTTATTTTAAGATAAATAATACATTTCAGTAGGCAAAAATTAATAGGAAAGTCTTTATTATACCTTTATCAGTTCAGCTGATGCCTGAATTGCTTGCTGTGATGTGCTCCTGAAATGAAGAATCACTCAGAAGGACTTAGAACTAAAGCGTTTTACCAGCACATTTTCATAAGAGGGTGAAAAATCAGGAAACCAAATACAATGGCATCCTAATGGTATAATTGATTCCAGAGCAGTGCACATAATTAATTTCAGAAGTACATTACAAGGTAAAGTTAGGATGGATTTATATCAGGGCAATAAACAACATTACATGTGGCTGGCTATAACGGGGGTTTATCTCTGAGCCCACTGAGACTTAGTTTCAGCAAAACAAGAACTGGCTGTAGAAGATTATGAAATCTCCAAGTTAACCTTTCATTTGACAGATTAATGTAGTCAGATGAGATAATTCAGTGAGGTGTGAATGAAGCAGAAAAGGACACCGGCGTGACTGATGGCATCTGACAGTGTGCTGGTGAGAGAGCCAGGCCATTCTGTACTGCAGAAACCACTCAAAGAGAAGCAGGAGTGACAAACACCCAGTGACGCCAAAAAGGACATGACTTGAAGAAGAATGTCCTGACATAAGAGGTAGGAAAGTGGGAAAGTGAAAATGGAGCAAAGGTTTTTAAGTGACGGAGATGAAGGATGGGCTTGAGGAAAGGCTGACTGGAGAAGCAGGAGTCTAAGCACAGGATTTTCTGTAAATCTGAAAGACGCCATTCAAGTGGTCCCAAGGTTATCTACAGTTATTACAGAAGACACTATAACAACACTTGTGTTGTGACAAGTAAGGCATGGAAGAGGCTGGGGACAACAAGTAGGAGGAAGTATTTACATTATGTTTTCTGTAGAAAGCTAATCAAAATACAGGGGGCTGACTGGGGCAAGTGGGGAAACTGGAGAATAAGAACAAGTGAGCATCTTGATCTGGTCTAAACATCTAGCCCGATGGAAGTTACAAAGGAAAGGAATTCTATAGAAGAGGGAAGTAGAAGAAGGTATCACACTATTTCTTATCTCTGAAGGGGGAAAAGAACACAAAGAAATAAAGCAACACAGCACCCTCGGCACTACTTTTTTTTTTCCAGGAATGGACTTCTTCAGTTTCACAGTGTGCTACACAAAATACACCGAGGCCAAAAAAACCCCAGACAAAGAAAGTCATACAGGAAAAAAGAAAAGTCTTGAGATTTCTATCCTGATAACAGATTTCTTGTACAATTTCATGTGTGTGTTCTAACACAGCTTTTGCATGTAACCATAGTCCTGCTAGATCTGAAAATGAAATAAAATAAAATGAAATAACAAAAAAGTGACAAAATTAAATAAAAATGAAGCACTAGAATCAGTCTGAGACACTAGCCAGTATAAAGGATAAAATAATTTAATGCGCTTACAAATTAGTACAAAGAAAGCCAAATCAAACGAAATTAAAACAGACTGCATTAATGCAAGTGTTCTTCACCTTGATCAACAATTTTTTTGACTAAGGAAAAAAACCCCTATTATTGTGTCTCTATCTATCTATCTATCCCTCCTCAATACATATACTCAAGTACTTAGGTTTCACTCTCCATTGATGTTTAAACAAAGCAAAGGAGGTGTTTTCACTTTCCTTCAGGAGCACCTATAAGACAGACGAAAAGAGAGACAAGATACCATGTCTCGTGAGATACTTTACAGTGCCCAGTGCAATAAATAGTGCAATACAAGTGCAATTAACCAGGTAATTAGACTGATTTCTCTTCCCAGCAGAGCTCACTACTTGTTTTTTTCACTCTCAGATCATGCATTGATATTATATGCAAACCACCTAGTCTGTAATATATATGGGCATGGAAGACAGTATTTTCTCTAAAACCCCAAAAGGAAGTGAAATGTCAATTTAAGATCAGAAAGTCTATCAGAGAAAGAAATGGAAAGCAGAAACCATGATAATTATTGATGTATTTAACAAAATAAACCTAGTAAGAGCACAAAACAGAAAAACACCCACAAGTATCATGTAAAAGAGCTCTTCATTGTCTTGCAATGTAATATTAAACTTATATTAGCCAAGTTCCCATGTTTCATTTACATGGTTTTGTTCTAACAGCTGAAGGGGAAACACGTAAACTAAAGATCTTACAAATGCTGAAAGATTTCAGTTTCTCTTACTGATTTGGCAGGCACACAATTAAAGTTACTCATGTTTGCACTTAATTGTTTCCAAGATTAGGCCTCTGGGTACACACAAGACAGCTTGTAATGACACCTACAGGCAGCCTGCCAAATGTTTTTCATTTTAGAGAATTCCTCTGACCTTTTCTTCAAAGCTTTCATGCACACCCTCTTTTCTGCAGGTCTTTTATATTTAGTTCAGAAAACAGCCTTGAACTGAAGAAGTGACTTTTCTTTGTCTCAAGGAATCTTGCTGAGGTATAAACCACCTTAAAGTACAATTTCACTACACTTTTTTCACATTCCTTGGGAAAATGTTGGCAGACTACCTAAAACACTAGCCCATCAAAGCAGAACCCAAAAAACTTAGCTCATTGCACTACTGAAATACTATTGTATGCTACTGAATCCATAAGGGAATAGCTGTAAGCTGTCAGTGGGAGGAAACTGTCCATTTGCTGTACAATACAACCCAATTTCTACCAGGAAATAAAGAACTTTCCACTTGAATTGAACCATAAAATGTAATCTATGGACACAAAAAAAAAAAATCCTTAAAATGACATTTTAAGACACCACACCTAAATTATATGGTCTGACATGTGATCTTTATCAGCTAGAACTGTAGTAGCACATACCAGATGCAACACCTACTTACAAGGAAAATATTCAGGACAGTCATTCTGTCAGGTTCAAACTGTCAAACTGTTTACATTTCAGCTGTGCTTCCTGACTGCTGATGTAGCTGACAATCACAGACGTGTGGGCAACTGCTGGGAGAGCAGGCAGGAGATGCAGGAAATTTCTGAGAATTGCACATGACATGTACAGGACATTAGAAGCCAAATGTGCCCACTGTATCTGCCAGCAGAGTTATCAGTCCTTATCTGCTGGGATACATAATATATTTTCTGATGCACATCTGGGAACTCGGGAGGAAATTCTCTGAAAATGAAGTGCTACAGCAGTTCCTTGTGGGTTGGCATGGAAAGATACCAAAGTTGTTTTCAGTTAAAGGGCAGCCCAGGAAAAGGCAGCCATGCACTGAAGTTCCCCTGTGCCTTAATACTGGTGACCCTCACATCGACATAAGCAAACAGAGCAGTTTTGCCCTAATGCCCCTGCTCTTTTCCTACAAGGCCACCATTTCACAAATAAAAAAGCGTTTGAAAGTCAGACACCTCAACTATCTGATAACGTTCTTCAGTCTCAAAATGTGGGCAAAATAAAGAAAGACTCAAGAGATCTCACAAAATATAGATTAATGTGGTGAAAACAAAAAACAACCATAAAGCTTTCTTATTACAGTTTAACATTACTCAGCAGTCATTAGCAGGCTTGTTTATTCAGCACCATGAATGTTCTTCCCTTGCTGCTCTAATACACTAAAGAGATTAACTATGACTCCTTTTCAAGATGAAAGGGGTTGCTACCAGGCCTTGTCTGTTGATCTGAAGCCAGAGAGTGATATTGCAGGCTCAGTACCTCGGCTCTGTGCTGGCTGAAAAGCAAAGCTTCACCTGATACAGTAATTTTTCATGCCCAAGTGACCAGCTTTCTGGCAGCATCAGTGAGAAGAGGGCAAGATGCAGGAGCACAGAAAGGAAGCCTGCACCAGCAAAGCGATGGAGATGGATGGAGGCTGCTACAGACAGACCACACAGCTCGAGGCAGTTTACGTGCTGGTTTGCATGGGCAGACTTAGCAATGTGTAAACATTCAGTCTGTGTGCAAGAGGTGTGCTAAAGCCACGGCTTCATTCACAGCAAGGGAGGCTAGAAATTGTTATTGGTACCAGCCCAGCCATGGCAATGGCATTTTATGTGATTAATACTGCACGTTGCCTACTCTAACCATCATCCCTGAATCCGTGAAGATTAGGCTGGAACATACACCCTTCATGCATATGTATTTTTAAGTGCAGATGCCTGTAAGATGGTCTATATAAGAGATGTGCAGGATACTAATCAACAGTTTTTAAGCTGATTTTTTTTAAAGTCTATACTTCACTGCCTTGAAATTACAATTCTACTTAAGGAAAAAACATTGCAGATGAACTGCCCCCTTAGTGGTAACTATAGGGAATAAAATTAAAGTATGCGTAATGTGTAACTTTTCCTGTATTTTTTGCATGCTTCTCAGAAGTTATGGGGATTTCTTCAGAACCAAAAGAGGTCAAGGGGAAAAACATCCAAGTTAGTACAGTAAGCCTTCAAAGCAAGCAGTCTCAAGTGAACCAGCACAAATCACAGGTTTCTGAAGAGGTTTTGATGCTGTAATATTTTTACCCTATAAAAATTGCAGGGAACAATTAATTGTAAAGAGGACAAGTTTAGAAGCCAACAGAGCCCAAAGACCTGCAAGTCTTTCTGCTTTGATCGATTCCTCCAGGATGTCTAGCAGCCCTTCAGATTTGCTAAAATAAGATTGAGGCTCAAGTATGAATTATGTTATTCAAGCACTTTTGGCTAGTGCCAGGGAAACAAAGAGTATGCCAGACTTGTTATTATCCTCATCAACGCAGATCAACTCAAACAAACTGAAAAATAGCTGCTTCTGCTCAAACTGATTGAGCAAACACCTTCATTCTGCTGCTTAGTTAACCACCACTTACTGATTCTTGTCTGCAAGTCTTTCAGACTCAAGACCAACAGCCCTTACCCCACTTGCTCTGCCATGGATAAAGACAGTGACACACACATATATTTTGTTATATCACAGTGGTAATTAAACCCAATACCAATAAATTCATTTTGACAAAGGTCCACGAGGCAGAGAGTAAATAAAAGGCCCAAAAATCAAAGGCCCCATTGCTGATGCAGCTACTAATCATGTATTTATCAGTCTCAAATCAGAGTTTCACCCACACAATCTTTTTTCACCCTTATTGGCTTTAATCATTTGCTCACAGACCACAAAGGGCTTACAAAGCAAAATGAACCGTAAGAGCAATGCAAACACATCATTGTAATATAAACACCTTCTTCCTGAAAACAACTTATTTCACAGAGGTTACAGGCTAAATTAAGAAACAATAAAAGAGAATTAGAGCAAACTCTGTAAGGCTGGGTAGAAAAAATGAGAAATACAACAGCAGTACATGTTAACTAGGCACTATGATGATAACATACTTTCATATCCTACTATCTCCACAGGGCATTGGAGTCTTCTGTAAGATATTGGGATGCTTTGTACTGAATTTTCAAAATTTTAAAGGGATAACTAAAATTATTGTTGGCACTCTCTGAATGGAAAAACTAAATCACTGATACCTACCCCAAAATTGTCATGGAGCAAAAAGAACCAAAAGGAAGGGACTATAAAGCACTATAACCCCTTCATCTCCTGCTCAGCTCACAAAGCAGCTTGCTCAACAAGCAGTTAGGGAATGATTTTTTGCATTTTTCTGCACCACATATGGTGAAGAAGTTTTAAAGAGTGACAAATTTTGAGCTCCCAAACTCAAAGACAAAACCCTACGTGTAGTAAAGGAGGACCATGCTGACTCTCATCTCAGCAAATCCAGATACTTGTAAAGCTAACATGAAGTGTGCAGCCTTAACTTGAAAAGGGTGATTAGTTAGCCTAAGCTCTTTCCAAACTAATATTGCACAATCACACTGATTTTGTCAGGCTTTGGCACGACATTCTGCAAGATTCCTCCCAGGGCTTGGCAGTCTCTTCTCCAGCACCTGTTTCTTGTAAATTTCAAAACTCCTGTTCTCCTCTCTCTGAGGACAGTCAAAGCCCTGTTCCCAGCATTCTGTGTCACGGATGTAGCAGAGCCTTTTCTCATACTCTGTTCTTATTCACAAGCAGTTCTGACTTTTTAAAAATCCCTCTTTGTTTAGACACTAACAGTACTTAACCATTAGAGCAGAACCAATCCAAGGAGCCCAGATGAAGACTTACACAAACACACTACAATATATAAAAGCCATGAACTCTCTTGAAGCGACTCAAGTAGGTCTGAAAACTGTAAGGACAGGAAGAGAAAAAATAAACGCAAATAGCTTTCATTATGGGAAGTTCTGATGCCCTAGAGGCTCTCTCTCCACTGCTTTCAATTGCTGATGCTGGTCTTGAGCCTTTAATAGAATTGTTTTGAATTTTAAGGATGGCCCAAGAGGCACATGAATTTAGGCTTTAGGTGTCTTTGATGCAAATCAAAAGCACAAATATTTTAGCTGGAATAGATCCTTTCGCTCAGAGATTTTTAACAAATATATCTCATTAAAAAATTCCTTTCTCAGTGATGTTAAAGCCACTTATAAATTCCTCATTCATCAAAATTTCCCGCTCAACATGCAACACTAGTTTATCAGGAATAAATGCAATACAATTCAGCATACATATATGCACAAGGAGTGACATATCAAATTCAATAAAACCCCACAGTTGGGAGTACTTAGTCTGATGATTTACACAAGCCATTCCATCCCCATCTCATGTTTAGGGATACTCATGATACAAGCTCAGGAGAAACTGTGTGAATGAAGTCCTTAAACGCAAAACTTTATAATAAGTTTCTAAGGAAGAGGAGAAAGGCCTGGAGCAAGAGGCAGAATAGAAGAAAGGAAACCAAGTTCTAGAAACTTTCTACCTTGCAGCAAATTTCCTTATGAAAACATAGGCTTCCAAAAGGAAGCAGAGCATTGATTCTTTTAATTAAACAGCTTTGCTCTCAAGTATTTGTAGCTTTTAATATTAAGACTTTATTTCCCTACATCATACATCCCAATTTTTAATATTTGTACTGGGATTACACGGCGAGGTTTTGGTAGCAGGGAGGGGCACTTCAGGGGGCCTTCTGTGAGAAGCTGTCCCCGTGTTGAACAGAGCCAATGCCAGCCAGCTCCAAGATAGACCAGACCCACTGCTGCCCACATCTGAACCCAACAGCAATGGTGGTGGCACCTCTGGGATAACAGATTTAGGAAAGGGTAAAAAAGGCTGTGCAGCATCTGGAAAGAGGAGTGAGAATATCTGAGAGAAACAGCTCCGCAGACACCAACACCAGTGCAGAAGGAGGGACAGGAGGTGCTCCAGGTGCAGGAGCAGAAATTCCCCTGCAGCCTGTGGTGAAGCCCTTGGCAAAGCAGCTGTGCCCCTGCAGCCCATGGAGGTTCACATCAAAGCAGACTTGCACCTGCAGCCCACACTAGACTATGTGGAAGTTCCCTGAAGGAAGCTGAAGCCTGTAAAGAGTCCACACTGAGCAGCCCACTCTTACAGGACCGAACCCTACGGCCAGAACCCACACTGGAGCAATTCTTGAAGCACTGCAGCTACTGAGAAGGACCCAGGATGGAGAACTTTGTGAAGGATTGTATCCTGTAGGAGAGACCCCATGCTGGAGAAAGGAAAGAGCATGGGGAGAAAGGAGCAGCAGAGATGAAGCACTATGAACTGACCACGACCCCTATTCCTCATCCCCTGTGCAGCTCAGGGCTGGGTGTGGGGGGGAAGCTGGAAGAGGTGAGAGCACTCCGAGCCTGTGAAGAAGGGAGGGGTAGGGGGAAGGTGTTCTTAGTTTTTCAATGTTTCTCACTATTCTACTCTGTTACAATTAATTGGCAAGGAAATGAAAGGAACTATATTAATTTTCTCAAGTCAAGCCTGTTTTGCCCCTTACAGTAGTTAGTAAGAGATCTTCCTGCCCTTATTTGTATCCATGAGGTTTTCAATGCATATTTCTCCCCTTGTCATGTCCATGGAGAGGGACCAAGAGTGGCTTAGTGGACAACTGGCAGTCAGTCAAGGTTAAAACACAAAAATATTGCACCATGCCAAAAAAAAAATCAGTATTAAGAACCTGCAGAGCTGAAGAAATTCTGATTTGCTCTGAAAAGATTAGAAGAACCCCTCTTCATTTGGAAAGCTCTTTGACAAAGCTACGAACTACAGGTATCTGTTTTCACCATCAGTTACACAGTAGATAACAACAAAATAATATTTGAAAGGAACTATGACCAAAGTGGATGCAATATTGAGCATCATTCCAAGGGAAAGTATCTAGACAGATGGCTGATTGTACACGAGTGAAATGGACTGACAACTTGATATAGCAAAGAGGAACATAAAGATAATACAGATAAAATTCCAAAGACTTGAGATCCTGTTCCTCATGAAAAATTAAAATTAAAGGAACTATTTAAGAAGCATAATGTGTGAAAACCAAACATCAAAATGATGAAGTTTAAATCAAAGTGCAAATGCATACCTTCATAATTCATCAACTGAATCAGAATTCACTTTCACCAGCATACTTCAGGACACCAGTCTTGAAAACTACTTTTAGAACTCAGGACCTCAGATGTATGTTTACCTTTGTTATAGGCACTGGAGAGGCAACAAGGACTGACTGTACAGTGAACCACAACATTAATATAGGAGTCTGTAACAACAATGAAAAGATCAGGCCCTCAAGTAGTTAACTAAAACATTGTGCACACAAAGGTAGAAAAGGAATGAAGCTTTTAAATTCTGTCTTATTTTGAAAATGCATTTTTTTAATAATAACTAAAATAACCCTGCACTTTCCACCTCAACTTTACTGGCAACTATTATTGTCTAAATTTTAGGTTAGTGCAAGCCCAGGTAAGTGCTCTCAGACAATTGTATGTTACACAGAATGTATAGAATATACACAGCATATACAAACATTAAAAAACCACATCATCAAAATGCATGACAAAGTGCAGCTGCACGTTATGTAACTTCCATAGGTTATACACCAACAAATAATGGGACCCAGCTAATGTATCATGTGACATTGCCCTGACTCTGCCTTAAAAGAATAATGAACATTCCAGTTAATTTTTCTGTTATGTAAGTACATTCACAGCGCATTTATAATCCAGCTTCTACACATTAATCTGTTACTGCTGTGCTCCTGCTACATATTGTACTTCTTAGGGTATAAAGCTTATGGTTATTATTTTTAATTGTTCTGTTCAATTACAATACACCTGGAAGACTTCCCAGTATTTACTAGTTACAGCAATACAGCCCAAGTAGCAGGCAGGTCAGCTTTCATTCCCTGTGACTCTTAAACTGTCAATACTAAAGCCTTATGTCCTGTCAAGAAGATTGTGAAGTGAAAGATGTAATTATAATTAAGCTACTTTTGTTTAAGACATCCAAATATGCTATAACTGCGGAGCAATATTAATTGTGCAAATGCCCCTAACATTCCTCAGCTCACTTAAAGAAAACACCTTATTTCTTCACCAGAAACTTACTTGGAGGAAAGACAGTTTTCCAACAGAGTAAAAGGAAATTTTCTTTCCGCAACATAAGGGTTTTTTTCAGTGGACATCTAAACCCACTTATTCATGTCAATATTTGGTGAAGGAGAGTGACGTTAATAACCACGATCAGTAACATAATCAAAGATTGATAGAGGAGGGGAAAACAATACACTAGGAAAGAAAAATCCCTCTAGGTTATGGGAACAAAAGAGGGAAGGTGTGAAGGAGGGAAGGAAGGAAGAGAAGAGTCAAGCTGCTGCCAGTGGCTTTGAGGGACATATAAAATTCAAGAAACTATCTTAAAACTGATCTGCTTTCTAATAAGAGGGGGAAATCAATAAACATAGGAACAAATACTTCCATAAAAAGCACTCCTAGGAACTGTGGACTATTAAGGTTCCCTTGGTAGGACACATCAGCTTAGTAAAAGGAACCATGAGCTTCAAATCACAGGGCTTAGCACAGGAGGCAGACTATAAAGGGTGGCTTTCTGCTTCTTTTCAGTTCTGCTTGATGCCAAGCACTCCTAGAACTTCCACTGGTAGTCTCTACATTTGTAGTTAATGCATTGCAAGATGGTTTCCAGACAGTGCTTGTGGGTTTCATACAAACTGCCCACAAAAGTAGCGTGTATTTGGGGAACAGAGAGAAAGCACTGTGGAGATTCACATTTGATCATGGAGAAGCTTATGTGGATTACAAAGAAGAGGAGAACCGATCCTGGAAATGCCAAGTTGTCCATAGTTGAGACATTCTCCCTTTTCCTTGTGAGGGGAAGTGAAGAGACTCTTCAATAAATTTGTATGCATACATTACTTTATCTTCTTACTTCAAATTGGCTGGAAACCTTTAGTCCTGTAGGCTGCCCATTTCCTAAAACCTGTATATCACTATTACATCAAAATAAAGGCTACGACAAGATTTCTGATGGTTAATATAGAAACTGCACATTATGTAATATTTTTCACTTCTTTAGAAACCTGAGATTCAATTTCAGTGACCAATTTAATGCTTCAGGCCAGAAGAAAAAGCAGTAATTCTCCCAGAATTGATGAAACTACCAAATGAATGAGCATATCAGCTAGAGGCATCTTTCCTTAGGTGGAAGTTAATGAAGCCAAGATCCTGACTTTGGTATTAAACTATGTTCATAATACATGACCTGCAGTTTCCTAAGCACCAAGGGAAAAACTGAAAGGCGAGGCAGATCAAAATAATATTTTCTAAGATCCCTGCTTAGGAAACAGAGAACTTAAAATTGCTCTTCAAAGAATTTGATTTCTGTGGTATTTTCTGTCTTTTTGTTATTCAGCTTGCTGAAGGAGGCTTGTTAACCTCCAATACCAGTATATTAATATTTTACTTAAAGCCAGATGTCTGCTTTCCACATTAGACTAGTAAAGTGATCCAAAATAATTTCTGCAATGCTTTAAATTACTTCAGCATTTTTATGGTAACTCTTCTCGATATGTTAGGCATTCCCAAGAACATAATTTTCATAAAAAGCACTGCATTAAATACAGAGATAGTCCCAGGATGCAGTGGGGAAGGAAAAAAAAAAAAAAGACATTTCCTTCCTAGACAAGTGTTGAACAAAGACCAATGCAAAATCTCACTCACTGATACTCACATAATGCTTGGTGGTTTTTTCTCTCTCCCTGAGACAATGAATCTTAGATACATATCTGCCCAGAGGCACAGTGCTGAAGGAAGAAACGGAGAGCATTTACCTTCTGCCTTCATGAGCTGCTTGCCCAATCACCAGAAGTGGGTCTGAATGTACTCAGGTGCAAGAAGAGCATAATCCCTCCCTAGCACAATCCCATATCCCTCCCACCCTGCTGCTGTGAAAAAGGAGGTGCTGCTGCTCCCACTTTCTATGGCTGCTTGCTAAAAACCAGTGGGACAGTTGAGGAGACCTGGTTTTATTGATGTTCAGCAAACATAACCACAAAAACACGAGAGAGACCCTTGGGGGCAGAGAGATGAAGAGACAGTTCCCAACCTTGAGCTAGACCCTGTGTGAGCAAGGACAGCATTCTGGCAACCTCGTAATAGACAACATTTGCTAGACTTCAGCAACAACATTCCACTCTTTAGTTTCCAACAAAGTCACTCTTTAAATGACTGAAGTTTCTTTGAATCTGGACCATTAACAGTTCTGCATGATCAGTAAGAGTTAGCTTTATAAAAATAGAAGTGCTTACAACTATATGAACGTATTTGGAAATAGTGAAATATATATGTAAATATCTGTCAGCACCTAATCAAATAGAGATTTTTGCTTTTCCACATGACTGGCAAACCGCACCAGCCATTTGGCAGGGCACATGCTTGATTCAAAATATGCCTACATAATCCAAACACAAGTATGCAATAAAAATAAATTTAGGAATATTCCCAGTTGCAAAGTTACCCTCTTAAAATGGATAATACACTTAGAGCCAAAATGGGATTTTCTAATATACCCACTGTACAAGCAGCAGTACCATCACCACAATGCTCTTTACCATAAGAACACGAGTAATTTTGCATATACACACCTATAGATAATGCATGTTAATACACACATTTACACACACTAATGTATGTGTTTTAACCATGTTTTGCATACTTCAACATATATTCCATATATAAGCCAAAAATATATGTTCCTTTATTTTAACACAATTCAGAAACTTGAAATCCTTCTTAAAGTTAGAACTTTGAATGCATCTGTTTTTTCTTATTGTCAACAATAATTATGTAATTAAACTCTTTTGAATTCCATTCAATTATATCTCAAGAGACAGATTTTGTGCTTTGCATTTAATCTGATGGAAAGAAGTTTAGGTTAAAATAATTTATTGACAGGCCAGTAGATATTCCTTTAAATAAGTAACTACCTACTTACACATCTGCATCAAATTTCTCTGTTACTTTTTGCAGACACATTTTCACTTTACTCTTTTGTTGATCAGTGGTCAATAGCCTGGATGGATCTGAACCCTATATCCATTAAAACAAAACCAGAAATGAAGATAAGGCTTCTTTCTAATAATAATAGCAAATCACTACATCATGTTCATATCATTCATGCACACCACAGCTAAAGCTAACTTCATAAAAATCACACACTCCTGGAGGTACATGTCAAGGTAACTTCATCTCCATGTCACCACAGGGCACCATGGTGTATAGAGAGCTGTTGGAAGCTCAGCTTGGCTTGTTTAAAAGCCAAGGTTTTTGAATTGTCAGTATTTTGGCAGGGTGGTTCAGAAAGAAGCAAGCACTCCTAGGGCACAGGGTAGTCTACAACAAGCCCAAGGCTGGGTTAACAGGGTGATGCATCAAGCTCTGCACAGAACAAGGTTGCAAAGATCACTTTTAGACACTTCTGGCAAAAGAGAAAGGCCTCCAAACCTGCCTCCTTTCTGCACAGGAGTTACTTAACAATCATTAATCCATGACATAAGTGATAGTTACTTAAGAAACAGGAATGAGAAGCATTTCAGGGCTAAAAAAGGAAGGGTCACTTTCAGCCTGAATATTAGCATCGCAATTAAGAATACTTTTAATTGCCTTCAAAGATTAACCTCAAGGTAGACAAGACAGGGTTTGATTTCTTTCTTGTACATATCGTTGTAAAGAGTGACCAGCTAGTACAAAATTTTCCTGATTCTCTGGGGGATTTCACAATGCACATGTAACTCCCTCCACTTCCAAGTAAATCAATTTTTCATCAGTACTTAACAGGTACCTCTTTATATGCCATACTTACAAATTCTTAATAGCAAAATGCAGTTAATGCTGTAACTGCAATGTCATATTTTGACATCTTCAGACAGCACTCTAAATTTTAAGAGATGGGCAGATTTGCGTGTGTTAACACATTTATCTGAATTTCAAACAATGTTTTCTCACAAAAGATGCTTCACTACTGACTTTCTGAGCATTAAGAAGGGAAAAAGAAAATACAAGATAATTAGACCAATAAGCAGTCCCTCCTCTCTTCCTTGTGTTATATTGATCCTTACAGGTTGAAACTAAAGCAAGTGTTGATGTTCACATAAGCTGATTCTTGGTTACTAGGCAGGCCTTTCCTGCATAAAATCAGGAACTGAGGCCCCTGTTTCAGAGTAAGAGTAAAAATAATCACTAACATTGCTTCCTCTTTAGACAAATACATTCAATCTATGCAAGTGTTTGGAATTCCATGGACTTCCAAAATATTTTAAAATGTGCTCAGATGCTACTTTGAACAACAGCTTTTTTTCTTTTGAGAATTGCATGGAATATACATGTGGCCATATAGCTGGTAAAGGACATTTAATTGACTTTTGCAGTGTTTAGATTGTGCTCTATGTAACTCCATGAATTCCAGAGAAGAAATACGAGAATAAATCAGGGTTTGAGTAGTTATTCCAAGACTAGCTCACTCTATCACTGCTGCTTTGACTTTTTATTCCCTCATCTCAAAAAGACAATGAAATAGATTGTTCTAAGTTAAATTCAGTATGACATTCAGCTCTGTCAGTAATTCAGGAAGCAAACTAAAATGGTCTTTGGGACTTAAATCTCCATTACATAGACTATATTTTCAACAGAAGAGCCAAAATTCACAATTCTGCACAGTATTAAGAAACAGTAAGTAAGCAGAGAGATTTAAAAGACAAAGCAAGAGGAGAGGTGCCTAGGGAGCTGTAGGTAGACAGTGTGAGTTTATGGACAGATGCTGAGAATCTACATCTACATGTTCCATACAGCCAGAAAAAAAGTTAGCACCTCCTCCGGGTTAGTAAATATAAACCACCACTGAACTATATTTGCTCTTTCAGAATCCAAGTTTTAGGAGTCCTACATTGCTGGAGACTCCTAAATTATAATTAAGGTGACAACTGAGACTGAAATCTTCCTGAACATGAAAACCGTATATATTATTTCACAATTTTTCTATTTGAGCAGCTTTGCTGGAAATTTTCTATATGCTGTTTGATGCCACACTGCCACTCAAAATGTAAACCACTTCTGCTCTCTTTTAGTAAACTGCACAAGATGAAAAGTGAAGGTATAAAGTACGAGACAGTTTCAGGGCTTCCTGACAAGCAACACTAAAGCCACGATTTCTTAATTTTCCCATACTGCAAATGATATAGGCAAAGAAAAAGACACCCAAGCTATTATTATGTCACACTGAATTATAGCAAAGGGCACTTTGGCAAGCTGAACATAAAATGCATCCCTCATTTCAGCAAACAAACCTTATTTAGTCAAGAAAATGTGCTATCCTAAGAGAACACCAAAAATGAATGAAAATTATTCTGATTTTTTGAGATCAAGAACAAAAGATGCCATCACTGAAACACAGCACCTTCTAGTTTATAGTAATTTCTACCCATAACATCCAGATGGAGGATAAAAATGCTTTTCTATACACATACACAGCAAAATGCTGTTGCCAAATGCTTCCAATTTAACTTGATTTATGGGGAAACACTATTATCTTCCAGGATCTGCTATCATGAAACATTAAAAAAATAAACTGTTCAGGATATCTGTCTTGCCTACATGGACAGTACGAGCTGTGAGATGGATTTAGTTTATAAGAATGGAGGAAAAAAAAAAATAAAGGCAAGCAGCAAAACCAGTGTGGGGGGGACCGAACAGAATTAAGGGAGAACCAATGATCTGCATCACTCCAAGAAGTGTTACTCCTCAGATTGTTAATTCTTCCCAGGTACCTATCAGGCAATGGGAAAGAGAAGGGAAAAGAGGAAATTAGAAAGGAAGATTGTTTGTTGGTGGTCTGCACTTGTTTCTTTGTTAATAAAATAGAATGAAAACCAGGACACAAAATCTTTTAATACGTTAAACACTGTGAAAAATCACTGCCAAAAAGCAGTTATGGTTCCCATATTGCCTATGGAATAGGGGTGGCAGAGCATGTCCTCTGGGCATGTGCATGGATGTACACACAGAAGGCAGGATGTGGATTCCCACTGCCTGCTAGGCTAGCTGTGTGACGATCGAGACTGCCTCTCCGGGTGGGAAGCAGAGCATTCTGGAAAAGAGAACTTTGTCAGGAAATGTTCCAGACTTCAGACTCTTACCCATAACACATCAGTATGTCCTACAGCCCAGTCTGATGTTTCCTTGCTAAGATGCAGTACCTGGAGGAGGGAAGGTTCCCTGGAGCCCCCTGGATGGTACCAGGACTCAGAAATCCATCCCAGCTCACAGAGAGTAGCTGGCAAACCACACACCTTTGCAGAATGCCAACTGGCTGGTTTAAAACCACTAATTCACCATAAGGAAACAAAGGAAGAAAGACCTGAGCTCAGATATGACAGACAGAGGATGGGACAGGCCCATTTACTTCTTCAATAGCTTAGATTTTGTTTCGATTTATCAGTTGTAACTCTTGGCCTGGTTTCTGGCCTTCACCCAAGCTAGAGGCACGTGAGCTATTTCAAACATAAAATTATTTCACACTACAGGCAATTAGTGAGGCCAAGAAGCCACCGGAGAGCTGCACGTGATGAATGTAATTGCTAGTAGGAAATCCTTCAGGGTTTTTGACCTTGCTGCTAATTTTTTCTTTTTCTTCTTCTTTGGGAATACCCGGAAAAGATCACACAGCTGGGACAACACTGTTGCCTCAGAAAGAAATGATGAGGTAATTTACTCATTAAAGAATTAATAGCTTCAGAGGCTAAAGGGTTTATGAACAAGATCATTAAAAAGATCTTTGTACCACTACGTATGAAGTTGTTAATAGTAGTCTGTTCAAGTTAAAACCTGGTAGACTTTATGTTCTTTGGATAAATAAATAAATAAAAGTCTTTTTAATAAAAGAAGAAACAACAACATTCTGCAGAAACACAGATCAAAGTGAGGTGGAGAGCACCTGCTGCCTTCCAAGTAACACACCATCCAAAACACACAGAAATAACAGAACTGAAACAACTGCAATGAATTTGTAGGATTTGCCTTCATATTTCTTTCCAAAATATAAAAGGGAAGTTCCTTAAGTCAATACAGCATTGAAGCCATAGCAAAGGATGTACCAAAATCACTGCTGCTCAGCAGGATACCTTCACCCCCAGCATCCAACCAGCTAATCTGGGCACTGCCAGCAATGAGGCTGGAGCAGCCTGCAGTTCACATTGGCACTACGGTTGCTTTAGAGCCTCTTCAAAGACGCCAGTGGCTTTTGAAGCTCATATTGTGCTTAATGGTGTGGCAGCTACAACACATTACTCCAAGGCTACCCATACAAGCTGCAGTCACTGCAGTGCAGATATTTGCTGTGCCTGCTCCTTTCCAGCTCTGTGCTGACAGTTCCTTTAGGCAGGTTTGCATTTTTTGCGTGTGTAGAGAGCTGCTTCTGAGAAGGTTATGTCTCCTCTACAGAAAGGAAGATTAACTGGCTAAGAATAGTGCTTCTTCTCTTGCATACAGAGAAACTGATAAAACAAGCGTTAGACCAAAAAAAAAAAAAAAAAAA
>VXAD01002262.1:514365-617902 GCA_013399195.1 Dicrurus megarhynchus | reverse complement strand
AAAAAAAAAAAAACACCAACGAAATAAAGCATCAAAGTCTAACAGGAAATGTAATATCAACACTCCTTGGGTAACCACAAGGAATGCTCTGAGCTTCACTGGAGTTTGTCACCACACAGAGTGACAAATATGTATTCACATAAATCATTATGCCCACACTGATGGATAATACTTTACTCCAGCTGCCTATTACACCGAAGGCATTTCAACATCCTCTTGCAGAGCTTCAATAAAAGGAGCATCAAACGGAAGGTTTAATTTTTCATCATCATACAAACACTGATTCCCACGGGAGCGCTCTCAGCAAAGGCAGGTGGATTGTGCCATCAGAGAAACGCAGCAGACCTATGCCTTGTAATGAAATCAAACAGCTCACTAAATCTAATACACACTCCAGCTGAAATTTGAGCTTCAAAAGCAACAGCCCATAACTTCAGAAATTAAACCTAGCAGAAAAGCACTGATGGTGCTCTTAGATGTGCTATTTTAGTGTCATTCTTGCCTCACATGAAAAGTTTCTTCCGAAAGATAGAGCCAAGCTGTGTGGCCTTGATACTGCCATTAAGTCTTGTAACAGCATTATTTTACTGAATGCTTAACATGCTGAAAAATGGAGATTTAGGTTTTCTTGTCTAAAAGGCAAGAAGACTTCCACATAAACTGAGTTTAACGGTTTTTGCTTGTGGATTGGTTTCTTCTTGTTTTGTTTGGGGGGGTTTGTTGGCTTTTTTAATACATGTTCAAGATCTTTTCCTTAAAAAGACATGCTACAAGAATTAGAGTAGTTTATCTTTTTTTTTTTTTTAAATAGGGAAAACAGAATGCACACCCTCACAAGAGTAGCCCTAGCATAGCAAATACATTTAGAACAAACATTAGTCCACCTTTATATTCTGTTGTTCTCTACAGTATTACAAAAATGCAACAACAGAATCATAAGATGGTTTGGGTTGGAAGGGACCTTTTAAGTCATCTTGTCCAATCCCCTGCAATGACCAGGGACTTCTACAACCAGATCAGGTTGCTCAGAGCCCCATCCAACCTGACCTTGAATGTTTTCAGGGATGAGGCATCCACCACCTCTCTGGGCAACCTGTTCCAATGTTTCACCACCTTCATTATAAAAAAAATTTCTTCCAGTAGATTGCAGTTATTTTGACCCGTTTAGTTTCTGATTTGACATTGTGGGAGCAGGTCAGTTGCCTAAGTATCTCTGAGATATCCTAAGACATTTAAATCATATAGAGGCCAGCAGATATAACACAGGACATGGAAGACACCCTTCTAGAGCTGGAGCTAGAAGCTAAATGAAATTACCATACAGCATATTAAATGGCACTCAACATTTACAGTAAGGGAACTGAAATGAGCCCTCTCAATACTTGGAAATATTTACTTTATGCCTTGAGAGTGTACATAACTTTGAAGAGTAAAGTTTATAATAAGGTAGAAGTCTGTAAGAATGTTTGTAGGAAGACCGGATTCTTCCCCTTAAAACACCCTGAATATGAAATGAGGTTTTTCTACCTCAGGAGGTGCAACTTTCGAAGCTCTCATCTTGATCTTCAAGAGGAACCTTAAGAATAGTTAATCCAAAAGAATAATCTCTACTGAGGCTTACATTAAAATTATTTATCTATTATTTGTCTTCACCTGTTCCTTTTTTACTTCTTCCTATGTATGGAATTATGAAAAATCTCACCTGGCTCACTCAAGGCTCACATTACACTCCAGAAGCTACTGAAGGTTCTCTGGATTTCTGGAAGAAATTGAAGGCGGCTGAACCACCATGGTGTTTGTTCCAAGTTTATATAGTTTTGTTTACAGTAAACCATGATAATTCCACCCAAACCTGAGTCCCAGCTCGAGCACAGACTGCAAGCAGCACTAGCACAGCATTTCTCACTCATGAACTCCAAATGCCATTGTAACTCAGTCCTGTAAGATGTTATTTTTTACTTACAGAAATAACATGGTAAAATTTCAAGGCACACACTACTACCCCAATGCTGTCCTTCCCAGAATTCAGTGTAGTATGTCTGAATACAAACACACACTTCCACTGTTCCTGTTATACTTTTACACTGCTTTAAAGAAATCTTTCCATCCTTATATTTTCATTTCCTTCCTGTGTACACATTAGCAAACTGCTTCAGGAAGGATGTTCCTTTTCCCTGTATTCTGATACTGATGGATATATCTTATTTTCCATTTCCCACACCTTACCAATCCTATCCAGTGCCTGTAACACTGTCCTTCCCCTCACACATACTTGTATTTTCCTCTCCATTCTCTCTGATAAAGGGACAGTACCATCTATTATACACAAGACCACACCCAAATGCCTTTATATCTTTGGGAGACTTCTCAATGAGGGAAGCAGCTGCAACAACAGCCGTAACTATTCTTGAACCTACCATTAAAATAGCCAATGACGATCTAATTTTACATATTTGGGGTTTTTTTTTAGGAAAAAGATCACCTTCCGTGTCCTATTACAACTTTGATTTAATATCAAAATTAAATATTCTTTCAATGATCTTTCACATTGTCTTCCAGACAGCAGTACACATTAGCTATGTCCCCTCCTCCCTCCCTGTACTACTTTATTAATGTGAACTCAAGGTCTCCTGCCTCTTCCATAATTTCTAATTACCTATAGGTAATATTATAAGGAATGTCCATTAGCATAAAGATTATTTTTGGCATAATAAGACACATTTTAAGGCTATCAATCTTTTTCCAGACTGAAAATTATTGCCACTTCAGGGTTTTACCTTAAAGTTTTTAAAAAGTAGCATTCCATGCAAAGAGGTTAGATTCACTGCATTCTCTTTTATTCCCAGCTATTTTTATTCCACTACATTCCAATTTAAAATTGAAGCTTGCTATCACTTAAAATGACTGACGGAAATTTAAAAAAGGATCATTTCATCTTTTCTCACATTCAGCAACAGTGTTTAGAGTTTGGTCTGTCATTCTGCGAAATTGGCTTGGATCTGCAATCTGCAAATGTACTTCTAAATACCAAAAAACATCTCTGTGAGCATCAGGCAGAAAACAAGTTCACCATTTGAAATGGCTTGTCATTTGAAAATACAAGTAGGACATATGTGGCTCATAAATGCAAGCCTTCCTCCTAGGAAGAAATGTCTCGTTAGTTGTCTGTTCAAGCTCATTTATTCTTCAATATCTAAAGGTAATCCTGCATGTGACAAATACGAGATCATTCAGAGGTGCTGTAAAACACACATGCATGCTTATATTACACATTTGAATGTGATTTACAAAAAACAACTTGTTTCTTGCTCTATGTGTTCAGTAGTAAATGCTGCTTAATTGGAATATAAAGGCAATTTTTTTGGTATATGGAAACTGCAGAAGGAGGTCAGGATTTGCCAGTGTGCTCTCAGGCACACAGAAGAATAAACTGCCTTCCCCTCCTCCAACCTTTCTTCTCCTACCCAGAAATTGCTCTGATCTAATGACTCCCTTGGTGACTGCCCAGTGGATTCTCCCTTCCTGGCACTGAGGTGTTGAAGCTATACATCAAAAGAACAGAGAGGTTTAGTTGTGCTGAGCTGCAGTCAGTGCAGCAGAGCAGGCTCAAGGAAGGAAATGAGACACCCTCTTGGAAGAACTGTACTAGTTCCCTTATCTTTCCTGATCTTGCCTAAAAGAACAGCAAGGCAGGACATGAAACATCATTTCTTCTCTGGCTTCCTCTAACTAAGAGCAGCAGTTACCAGCTGCTCCTGGTGCTGACATGTGCTGAAAGACTGATGCTATCCCAGTCCATGCGCTGTAGCTTTGATATAGAGCAAAATCTATCTATTCCATATGAGAGAAGGAGAAAGCACCAGATTAAAATCTCTCGGACTTCTATCACATTTTCCAGAATGAAAAACTAAGACTACTGGAAGCATTTGCTAGAAGTTTTGAAATGAAAAGAAGCAGCAGTTTAGCAGAATACATCACCAAGTTCTTGCCATTCCATACATTGTTTCTAAAACCAACTGCTTCTGCTCCCTGAAGGGATTTAACAGTGGTCACAGCTTAACAGCTGCTAAGCATGTAAAACTATCTACTTAAAAACGTCTCTTGAAATTTTTTACACACTTGTTCATCTTCCACACAAACATACTTCATAAAAAAAAAAAATCTATTCCCACCAAGAAATAGTTCAGAGGTAATCTCAGGTATCCTGAGGAGCCTTTTCTCTGCATGCCATCAGTCTTAAATCCTTCTTTCCACAGCTGTGTTTGCCCTTTCTTCCCAGGTCTATTGCTTCTGATAATCTGATTAGGCCACCTTATTTTATGAAAAAAAAAAACCCCAAAACCCTACCAGCACACAAAGACAAATAACAACTGCAAATTTTTCAGGTGGTACTAAAATTCTTGAAGACTAAGCCCAAGGGTATGATTTCATTTGAAACTATATCTTAATTCAGAATATATTCACAAGCTTTTATCCTGTTTTTACTGGAATTTAAGACAACCTTGTTTCTACTTCCAAAAGCCATTCCCTTTCTCACTCTCTCTATATATACATGCATGCACTTCAAAATCACTTCAGTTCCTTTTCTGAAAGCCACCAACACTAACATTTGTATAACAAAAGTATGTGAATATTTCATCAACAGGGCTTGCAAAATCTAAAAATCATAAATACTGTACAAGATGTAGCACTATTAGGAATACAAGCATGAATGTGCCCTGCACAGAGAACTGTATAACCTTAGGCATTGACATTTGTCTTTTAACAAATGAAGATGAAAACACAACAAAGCTAAGGTTCCACAGAAAATGCTAAGTTTTTAATAGGTCTTTTGAGTCCTAGTATAGTAACTTTACAGTAATCTATTCATTTTTAGAGGATAGATAAAAAACCCCTTAACAAACACCTATCTTTCCATATCAAACCTTGTAAAATTTATTTAAAAGGAGACAGAAAGACTTGGAATATCTTCTCAATTGGCACCTATTGACCTTTCATATGTCAAATGGTCACTGAAAGACGGATATTACAAAAAGTGATATGAATGTATGGAGCAAGAGGCCAGTGACACAGCAGCAGAAATTTGTTACAAATTAATCAACTCCTGGATGGAGCAAGATATGAGGAAAATACTGGTATCTTGCAACATCCATGAGACACATATAAATGCTTAAAACACAGGTGGCAAATGCAGATCAAGAACAGCACTATCCCTGTTCTCTAAAAGTAGGCATGAAGAGCCTTTTGTCCAAGTCCTATCTGGAATGCAATGGTGCACTCCAGGTACAGGTGAGACAATCATGAACACACCTTTGCAAGCACCTAACTTCTGAAATTGATTGGGCTTGAGAAAGTCTTAAGATTACATTAAAGCATGACAATTCTTATTATAGTTACAGGTAAAGACTTGTTTTGTAAACAGAATTAGCCTGCACTAACCTGTACTGTAACTCTTCTGCGCTGTAATCAACCAAATGACACTAACAACAACAAAGCTTTTTAATTTCCACAGCCAAGGACCTTTTCCCTGTCTAGTCAAAGACAAAACAACTGCCAACAGGCAGACTTTAAAAATAAAACTGATGACTGCACAATTCCCTATTAGTATGCAGAAGAACTGAGTTGTAAACCTAGCACTGATCAGAATACATCTGTGCTGCACAGAGACACAGAAGCTTCTTGGTGCCCACAAAGGCCTTGTAAGTGAAAACTCTGCCAAGCTGTTGAGAACCCTGGCTCTCAAAATTTAAACTAGGTCTTCAGTGCCTTGTTTTTTACCTTTTTTTTTTTCTTTTTAACACTTTTGAGGAGGGAAGGAAACGTTTAGCAGGAGAACAGCTAAATCATAGAATCCTAGAATATCCTGAGTTGTAAGAGACCCATAATGATCATTCAAGCCCAACTCCTGACACTGCACAGGACCATCCCCAGGAATCACACCATGTATCTGAGAACATTGCCAAAATGCTTCTTGAACTCTGCCAGGTTTGGTGCTGTGACCACTTCTCTGTGCCCAACTTCTGGATGAAGAACCATGTCCTGATATTCAAACTAAACCTCCCCCAACACAGCTTCATGCTGCTCCCTTGGGCCTCGAGAGTGAACAGACCCAAGCAGACCATTATGAGATCTCCCCCCCACTCAGTCTCTCCTTCTCCAGGCTGAACAAACCAAGTGACCTCAGCCTCTCCTCATATGGCTTCCCCCTCTAGACCCTAAATGCACCTGTAAAATCATACTGTCATAATTTTCTTTATTCTACTGCAACAGAATTTGAGTACCACAATCAGTACTCTAAGTCCACTATTCAATGTTACTGAAACCTAAGGATGTGCTTAAAAAAATTAGTTTCTAGATAGATAAGAGTCTGTATAGGAAAAAGTCACTGTTTCCAGAAGTTAATTTTAGTGTCTGCGTTTGGTTTTCCATACAAGAACAGAAGTGGGAGGTTTTGTCCCTAGAAATGCCCACTGTGCAACATCCCAATTATTTCATGTCAACCTGGATGGCTGATCAAGGCTGGCCCTTTCTAGACAGTCAGTGCATGAGGAGTGCCTGTGGAGTGGTTATCTTAAGTTCAACCTGCCAGACTGACTTCCTGTGTTTCATGGAGGTCTGTGCATCATGCTGCAACTGAGCTGCTGTGCACTGGAGTCAAGTAGAAAACTGGAATTCAAGCAGCCACGGCAAAAACTGTGCTAGGGATTATCTGATTACCTATGCTGCAAGACCATGACATGAAGTAGGATCAGCACTTGAAACTAAAAAGAATGGCAGACTTCAGATCTGTTGTTTTCAGTAGAAAATAAGAATTGTTGAAATGAGTCCACATAAAAATCAGAAAAATACACAAACTACAGTTTGTGCTGAGTTTACGTTAAAAATTAGCCCTGTTTTCATTAATGTCGTTATTATAATTTCAGCTGTATTTTGCCAATCATGGTATGAAACTAAAGAGTGCTTTGGTACAAGCCCCCTCTTTGCTGGTATCCAGGGTACAATATATCTTCTCTAACTGTCAGTATTACAAGGTATCAGCTTTTTGCTGGGTAGAAACCTCTCTAAATAGAGCTCTGCCTTAAACCCTAGTATAGGAATAAAAAACTTGTTTTAAGTTAAGTCTCACAATCTCACCACCAGCACCCTTCTAAGTCAGAATAAATGGTGTACATTATACAATTATAAACACATCATTTGTTTTCCCTTATTCACTCCTTCAATTTTTTTTTTTTTTCCTTTAAAAGGAGGTGAGGGAGCAAGCAGTGATGAGCAAGAAGGCCCTGAATAATGCCGGGGCAAAGCCACAAAGATTTCATCAGCCAGTGCATGAATATTTTATGTTACTGCTCCAAAAGCCATCTGGAATAAACCTTAGTCCTCTTGCTTTCCCTTGTGGTTGGAGCTCATAATCTTGCAACAGCAAACTGTATTAAAAAAACCCAAAAACCAAACCAAACCAACAAAAAAAACCAAAACAAAAAAACCCAATCAAACAAACGAAACAAAAAAATCCACCACCTTAAGAAAGCTAAAGAGCTCAGCTGCTCAATCTTTAGAGTTCATGTACAACACTTGCTAAAGCATATGCACACAAACCACAGAAGAGACAGACGACAAGAAGATCCAGAAACAAGAAATTAAGCATATTTGTCCTTAGAAACAAGGGAGAAAGTGTTAATCTTAGTGAAATAGGATTCTTGCAGTACTGGCAAAGTTACTGTCAGGATAAATTACTTGCTTCAGCAAATACCGAATACAAAAGCAGGCCTGCCCAGGTGCCAGACTAGCTCAAACAACCCCCCTTCCAGCAAAGCATTTCTACATTTAGTTCATATTTTGCCACTTTTCTCCGGTTCCTATTTTTGTATCTGTGCTTCACTCCCTCTCCCTTTTGCAGCTATATTCCAGATAACGGCAGGAATTTGCAATTTAACATTAAAACCAAGATGGAATAAATGAAGGGGTTTTTTGGGGGTGTAATTTGCATAGAAAATCCTTCCTGAATGACATACAGGAGTAAAGCTATCACTGACGGTATTGCATTTCCCCAAAAGAAGATCTGAATGAAAAAGTAGTTTAAAACTACGTACATTTTTATTATTCCGACACATTGAAACAGCTTCCTAAGAACAAGTATTTTCAGTTCCCAGCATGTCCAAAAAGGTTCATTCCTATCTGTATTCCATAAAAAAATGGAATAAAGTTCGGCATTGTAACCATGGCACAGACAAAACCAAATGAAATCTTAAAAAAAAACCCAAAAACCTCAGCACAAGAATAATGTGCTCTTGAAGACTCACCATATATCTATTTATACACTGATTATACAACATGAATAAAAGCAAGCACTGGCTTTGAAATTATCACCCTACTATATGCTCTTCCAACTCTGATGGAAACATATTCCATAAGACACCGTATCAAACTACTAAAATATCAATTTTTTTCCAGTCGGCTCTGCAAGACCACATTGCATTTCATTTATCTGTCCACAGTGACAAAATTCACTTATAAACAGCACCCAGTTAAACACTATGGAGAACACAGCATTATGCGATGATGGTATTATTGGACAAAAATTCATACAAAACTCATTTTTTTCTATGATTTAAATACTGTCAAGGTATTTAGAAATGCTCCTCTAAGATCCTCTGCACATTCAGATACAAATGTACAGGGGAAGAAAACTGAATAATATCAAAATAATGAGAAGAATACTCTGCACTAATTCTAATACTAGTATACTAATTTATATTAATTCTTACTAATCCTAGCCAATTAAGCTGCACATAATGCAAGTCCTGAAGTGACTAGAATGTGAGAAAATAATTTATCCAAATAATACCATGTAATTATATTTTTGTAAAAGCTGGGATATAAATAGTAAAAAATTGTATTTTGAGCCAGTAAATTGCCCTAATAAATTTCTCAAGAAGCTGGAAAAAGATGCCATAAACACAAGATAATCAAAAAGATGCTTAAGTTGAGGAAAAAACAAATCAATTATACGAATAAAAAAACCAACAGTCAAATACTGTATTGTATCAGTAAATTACATCATTTGGTAAAATATGGCCTACAAAATTTACTGATGAAGCTTGCATTGTCAAAACATAATGGCATCTTAATTTAGACAGACACAACTTAGAAAGAGCTTAATCACAAAAGTAAAAAGAAATACATTAAAAGTTCATACTCATTAGAAAAATCAGTGGTGAAAGAACAATGCAATGACAGAATGACACAGGACAGGAAAGCTCCGTATCTAAACAATAGTCTTAAACATATTTTAAAAATACGTTCTATTTGAAATTATAAAACAGATTTTTGGTACGGGTTCACTTTTTAGCAGCAAATTCAATGCAACCATCAGTGTAACTAGCAAGAGACAGTGGCATATTTTAGGTATACCTGTGAGAACTGTATAGTTCTGTACATATTACAAAAGCACATGTGTCTTCCTAAGTAATTCATTCTAAAAATGTAAAAATAATTTACAGCTAAATACCCTCATTTCAGCCACAGGCATGCACACACAAGCAATGAAAAAAGGCAGTCAGGCCCACCAGAATGTGAATTATCATGACAACCACATACAAACAGAACCTGTGAGTATGAATCCATTTTTATGCCACTGTCTTACTCCTTCAGGAAGTCCAAACCTCACTAACATCAAGTCAGAGCTCTCCACTGCCTCAATGAACTTTGAAAGAGAACTTTGATGAAATAAAAAACTAGACAGCATAACTGATGATAGTTGTCTGGTTTTATAAAAGTCTGCATGATCAGCAATATTTTTATCATGGTTTATCTTAAGCTCTACCTTGAATGTTCAGTTTCAATACTCCAAAAAGGCTAATCCCCGTCTCAATATAAAAGCAATCCACACAAAAGGAATACAAAGTTCTTCTTTCTGATGGGGCAAATCAGGAAAGGTCCTGCTCATGTGGGAGATTTGCTTACGTATTAAGATTTTGGTTACATCTTTTAGCTATAGAACATCCAAACACACTGAACTGTTTCTTTCTACATTCACCCTGCCAGTCCTCATTTTAAAAGCAATTGTTGCTCTGTAGCACTGTGCATGAGGGTAGGAGTACAAGTTTAAGACATCAACCAATCCAAAGCTGCATCACAAAGTGTAGAGGGGGAAATAAAAAGGGGTTGGGTGAGAAAAATGCTCATTTTCATAGCAAAAGGACTGACCCAAACACTGTCTGCTTTCTCTGTGCTACTACCAAAAGTTTATCAGCAGCAGGAGTCTTACACAGATGAGTAAGGCTGCCATGGCTATACACTGCAGATTTAAGAACTTATCATTTAATTTGATACCATAGTTTAAATGAAATGCAAAGAACAATCTTTAGAAGAGATTTTTGCATGGGGTGGCAAGTAAAAAAACCTGCCCCTCTTTTTCCACAGTGGTGGTTTATAGCTGTGACCAGAGATTTGTTTTCCTCGTATTAAACAAAAAAAGTTTAAAAAAAAAAACCAAACCCCCAAAAACACCACCACAATGATTTGTCCAGGAGGGACAGGAAAAACAGTGCCACATAAGAGAAACAGAAATCCTAGGATATAAATGATCCTTGACTAGTCTTTCATTCTATTTATCTCTATCCTGCTTAAAAGAGGTCTAAGTAATCAAACTGTATCCTTTCTTAGCTGCTTTATGACATTCTCAGTTTCTACTGAGGCAACATCAGTTATCTCTGAACATACATTTGTTCTTATTTAGATTATCTTCACAGAGATTTGACACAAGAGCTGTTGATAAAAAGAAGAACCTTTCCTCTTAAGCTTGCAAATGAGGCTGTTGCTTTTACCTGACAACTTTTCAATACCTTTCGTTGAGTCCAGGAGCGAAAACAGAGGAGAGTTTTCAATTTAAATTTAAAAACAATTTCTAGTAATGAGCTAAGTTTGCATGTTACATCCATGAGCTCTTCATTACATGGATGATTATTGTCTCTGTAAAGGGAACTCACCATGAACACAAAAATGTAAGGAGAAAGAAAGATGAAGAGAGCAGCAGTCTGACAAGGCACCAAGTACCAGCTGGATTAAATGCACCGGTGCTATTTCACACCCAGCTGAGGCTCTGACCAGAGGCAGAGAACTACTGTATTTGTAATATTAAGATGCATAAATGAGCAAAATACAGACTATCAGACATATGCAATATTTCTTTAGATACACCACATGCTCATGAAAGATACATGTGCCTACCAAGTGGCTCTGGACAATTACAAAAGCAGGTGTAGGATATGTCCCCAGTGAGCAATTTCTAAATCCTTTTCCAAAAAAGTGTTTATTTTTCTGTCACTGGGATTCATCATGTAAGCCTTCAAACAAACCACTTCATCTTCATGAATTCAAGTGGAGCCAGACTGCACAAAATCAGCACTACTACTTTCTGTCAAAATCATAAAATCATCAAACAGTCCAACTCCCCTGCAGTGAGCAGAGACGACATCTACTAGATCAGGGTGTTCACTTGTAAGCATGCTGTATCAGCATTTCTCACATCTTTTCTTTCTTCCACTAGAAAAATGATCAGCACTGTTCTGATAACCTGGGCTGCAAAGTAATGGAATGCACTGTGCAGGGAAAGCATTGAACAAATCTGCAGCACAGAGCTATGCCAGGATCCAGCTATGCTACAAACTGAGAAATTTCTCCTGTGACTACACCAGCACTTGTTTCAGAAATTCTGGATGATCGAGGCATTAGGGATAATTAAGAGATCAAATTAAATGCTGCAGAATCATCTATATGGTCATACATGAACACAAATAGTTAAGTGGGTAACTACATGTACAGCTGGCACTCCACTACCTGAGTATTAGACCTACATTTTTATCTGTTACATTTTATTCTCCTTGAACATCCATTTACAGCAACAGTCGCATATTACCAGTTTTACTGCTTCATCTATAGAACCAGTCATTTTTCAGTGTCAGGAAAACTCTGCAACCTATCGTGAGGAAGAAAAAAATCTTAATATAGGGGGAATATAGGACTGTACAATTTCAGAAGTTGACAGATTATTTAGATGGGGACAATTCTTTTTGGTTTTAACCTACTGGAGTTGAAGGTAATGGCACCAGCTATAAACCTCATATGACATGCTCCTTGTAAATTACAAAACTGTTTGATGATTTGTTATTTTCATAACTATAATAAATTTGCAGGAAAATCAATTATAATGAAGCTTAGTTGCTATGCACTCATCTTCATTCCGCTCCTATTTTCAATTATTTTTTTCCTAAAAAAAACTGGATAACTGGTTAACTTATTGCGAAATTTGTTAGATCTGGCAGTCTTATACATTTTCTTACCAGAAATTCTTCCATCTAAATCAAATTAGTCAGGAGCCCTAAGAACTTCGTATAATTCCTTCAACAGACTCTTGCAGAGAGTCTGGATTTCTTCCACCACTTGCTCATTATTTTGCAATGCACTTTTTGGTATTTGTAGTTTTATCACAAAATGCAATTGGTGTGATCACCTCCATTGCTGAGGAGCAAGAGGTGGGATTTAGCTGACCGACCTGCAGCAATGGATCAAAACCATGGAAGTACTAAATGAGAAAATGGTTTCAGTTTTGCAACAGTTATAATTTTATGGTGTTCAGCCACAGGTTAATCACAGCCAATTGCACAGAACTGCTGATGTAGGGACATTACCTATTAATAGGGTTACTATTTTTAATGCCTCCCTGCAAGGTGCTGTTAAGACCTGGCTTGTTGAGGAGGCTGGGGCACATTTTATGCAAATCTGTGCTGACCTGGAGCACATTGTCCTGCCAAAGGAAAATGTTTCATTCAGGCAACCACAGGAGAAGTAAGAAAGAACTCATCACTTACTTTCTGAATACATGGAGTAGACACTTCTATCACCACCACCACCCCTACATGTGGAAGAGAACATGTTTCATGGTCAATCCAGTTTCAGTGAGGCTGCAGCACACAGACACATGTAATCTACAAAGATTAAGCCACAGTGGCAGAACAAACAGAAACAGAGAAAAGAAATTTTCCATTTTCAGTATTAAAAATTAAGGGTATTCATTTCAGACTGATAATGTCGAACTGTGACTCAAAAACGTTATCAATGTAGCTTTCAAAAGAACTTCAGCGTGAGCATGGGCAATGACGAACTGATGACTGAGCTGAACCAATTCAGAAGATCTTTTTATTGAGCCAGATTAGTGTGGCTTCACAGGGGCCCAGAGCTGTGTGCCCATCCCAACCTGTAACCTCACACTTTAAAGCACTCAGGAGAGTGCCAGTAAATGAACACAGAATGAACAGAAATGAACAGAAGCATCTGTTGTAAAGTACAAAGATCCTTAAGAGAAAAGGAGTCCAAGAAGGCTGGACATTCTTCAAGAAAGAAATCCTAATGGCACAGGAACAGCCCATCCCCATGTGCCGAAAGAGAAAAAAAAAAAAAAAAGAGTTTGAGATCTTTGCAAGAAGAAGCAGGAAACGCAGGAGGACTACAAAGACTTCATGAGGTTATGCTGGGAGAAAATTAGAAGGGCCAAAGCCCAACTAGAACTTAATCTGGCTACTATCATGTAAAACAACAACAAAAAAAGTTTTTATAAATATATTAACAACAAAAGGAGGGCTAAGGAAACTCTCTGTCCTTTACTGGGGTAAACTGGGATGTGGGGGCAAACAAAGTGACAAAGGATGAGGAACTTCATGCCATTTTTCATCCGTCTTTAGTAGTAAGATAATTGTCCTCAGGGACAACTCAGACCCCTGAGCTGGAAGACAGAGCAGAATGAAACCACTCTAATCCAAGGGGAAATGGCCAGCAACCTGCTACACCACTTAGACATACATGCACATGTCTGTGAGGCCAGAGAGGATCCACCCAAGGGTACTGGGGGAGCTGGTGGAGGCGCCCACTGAGCCATTTTCAATCATTTAGCAGCTGTCCTGGCTCACCAGGGGGGTCCCAGCTGACTGAAGGCTAGCAAATTTGATGTCTTTCTACAAGAAGGGCTGGAAGGAGGCTCCCAGAAACTACAGGCCTGTCAGCTTGGTGCCAGGGAAAGTCATGGAGCAGATCCGCTTGAGTTCCATCACATGGAACGTACAGAAGTGTTCTTGTACCTTGAGAATATCTAATTAAATAACTAACATTGGGTTTGCTCATTGTTATTAAATTCCTTAAAATGGATAATCTCAGAATAAAACATCTTCACTGCTGAAGAGAACACCTGACTCCATCCACTTGTTCCCAATATTCTCCCTACCGAGATACACTCCTAGAAAAAAACACACCAAGTGCAACAATGGGGTGTTCTGCCTGTCTTTGCAACCAGCTGGGCATGGGTATGCCCATGTGTATTTCCAAAAGAAAAAGCCAATTTAACGTGATAAATTTAAATCCTCTTACTAAATCTAGTACATTTTTATTATTAGTTATTTAAATTTATGAGTATATGTAGTGTCAACATACCATGAAATGAAGGAATTACCAATTTCCAGCATGAATTACTTGATAAAAGGGACTGTGTTAAATGCAGAGTTGTTGAATAAATCAGCAATGCTACAGTGGTTAATTACAAAGTTACTTAAAGGAAGAAAACCTGCAGTATTTTACAGTGTATTAAACTTGCAATTGGTTCCTAGAGTGGCTAACACAATATTAGCAAGTACAATACATTTCATAGCAGACTGAAGGAAATGTTTTAATGTCTTTAAAAACCATAGTTCAAGGCCAATTCCATACTGACCAGCAATCAGATTACAAAATATCCAAACAGCAATTAGCCTTCTCTCAGTACTTTCCATCAGTGGATTGCAAGTGCAGCATAAAAGGGGACTCTATAATTATGCTTATTTTACTGATGAGGTGAAAGATGCATGGGGAGAAGTAATGCAGCCAGTGAGATCTGACAGACTAATTGCAGCCTGAGTGGTATCACTCTGCCCCACTAATCTCAGGCAACCCTTATTGCCAGTCTCACAGCAATTTTGACATAATTTTCCACATTTCTCTTCTTTTTTAGGGGGTTTGGTTTCTTCTTTTTTTTTTTCAAGTGCAATCTAAAGACACTGTATTGGACACATTAACTTTTAATGACAGCCACAGGCAGCTGCAATTTCCCTCAGTAAAATAAATGATTAATTAGTAAAACACAGTATGCAATACATGTCCAAAGTAACTTAGTCCTATTGCTAATTGTAGCAATTAGCTAAAGCGCCATAGCCTGCGTGGTGTTTTGCAGAGCT
Organism: Dicrurus megarhynchus; assembly: GCA_013399195.1. Classification (NCBI taxonomy): domain Eukaryota; kingdom Metazoa; phylum Chordata; class Aves; order Passeriformes; family Dicruridae; genus Dicrurus; species Dicrurus megarhynchus. Next base: position 602,645 of record VXAD01002262.1, on the reverse strand, counting down.
CCAAAAAAAGCATGAGCTGAATAATTTATATTCCAAATTACACAAATATATAGACAACGAATCTTAATTTTCTAGATTAGCAACCAGTAAGGTCACTTCTGATAGTGTCATAAAAGTAACCAAAATAGAATTATGCAGCTGATAAACTATACATTTCATAAAGAATACATAGAAAATATGATCTTGTTTCTACAAGCCTAATTTTCTTTTTATTATGGCACTTAATAAAATTAATCAACAAGCTCAACATCTGAAGTTTGAACAAAACCGCACTATCACTGACTAAATGGATCTCTTCCCAATACAACTGTATTTTTCCATTATGTTTATTTCAGCATAAAGACCTTCTCTTGCTAGGCACAAAGCCAAAACCATACAAGTTTTGCTCAATATGTCTCTGCCTGAACCTCAACCAGTGATTTCAGAAAAGGCAAAGCCCTTAAATGTCCCCTCGATTAGCCAGCCTTCAACATTGCCTAAGACAGCTATAACTCAAGCCATAAAAAAGTTAACAGATGGAAATAATTTCATTAGCATCTGGAAGAGTACAGGAAAGCCAACATATTGCTTGGTTAAGAGGCATTATGTATTCATTATTGTTGATAGCAGTAAGTGAGAAAGAAGATACAATCTAGTTTTCAGAAGCTCGTTGGCTAAACACAATCAATCAGTTGCCAGACAGGTTACAAACCATAGAAAGTATAGAACACCAATTGTTCTATACTTTCCCCCAAAAATGGGGGAGAAAAAAATGACAGAGATTAACTGAGGAACCGTTCAGAGCAGAGAGGCCTGCCTGAAGTCAGAAGGTAAAGAATCCACTTCTTAAGGAGTGGAAAAAGCTCCCAGTTTCATCCATCCAACTCCTATTTTCTTGTCTTCTCTCTCTCAAATGAGAGGAGTTACTACCGACAAAAAGGTCAGTATCATAAAGACTTTGAGGAAAAAAAAAAACAAAAAACAAACAGTCCAAGTAAACATCCACAAGCTGGAGAGAAAAGGCAGACCAAGAAATCACAGGCTGCAAAACAGCTTGTATTGTCTGCTAGGCTAAAGTGGCTTTTATTAAGCTGCCCATGTTGGGTAATACAGGTAACACTCTGGTAATACTTTTTCACAAAATTATGCATCCCACAGGTCTTGGTTACACAATTTATTGCAGATTTGTCTTGTCAGAAATGGAACATCCATGAGAAAAAGCTCCAGAAGAGATTGAGATCTTCCAGAGCACCTGGAAAATCACCAAGTTTCCTCACATGCCAGAGCCCTCCAGACTATCCAGCTTTGTTCAATGAGGTTTCCCAAAACATTGGGGAGCAATCTGCCTTATGAGCCTTGCATGGCCAAAACCATAAAGAATTATTAGTAGACATTTTCAAGGCTTTTTCACTGGAAGTGAGATGGTAATTAATTCTCTTAATTGAACGATCATTCATTAGCCTTTTACTAAATAACATTCTCAATCTTGAAAGTTACTGCCATGTCTTCAATTTCTCCTTTCAAGATAAGACTAATAACAAGCCTGTAAGTCTGCAGCACAGTACAGCATACATTGTATGCAGTTTTCCCATTTAGATTCTTCAATTACAAGCAACTGTAACAAAAAACCCGTATTTTACTAGCTAGTATTACGTTTTGGCAGATCATAATTAAGTTATTCCTTAGAAGTAGTGCTCAGTGCTTAAAAAAAGGATTACATTGAATAACAGCGCTAATATTTTAACTCAATTAGCATGTTATTTTTCAGTAAAGAGGTGTACACTACTGTAATTCCTTCTTCTATGGGTAATACCAGCTATAAAACAGAAATACCATAACTTTTTTTTTTTCTGGTAACCCATGTAATTTTCCCCATGAAGTTTGTATATTTTTAAAGTGGCTGAAAACATGTGACATATTATTAGTTTTATAAATATATAATCTTATTTTACAGTCTTGCAAGCATAAAATATTTCAATTCTATACAAGTCTGCCAGAGACTATGTTTGACTACATCTAAAAATGCCTGAGCATTCCATGGCAAGGAAAGAATTTTTCTTTAATGTCTTTTATTCTGTACTGCTCTGAGTTTGATTTATAATATTGGTTGGGGCAGAAATGATTTTTGGGTGAAAAAAATTACATCCAGTTGCAATGGAAGTAGGGGATCTTCTCCATGGAAACTGTCTGCTAAATATGCTCAGATGACTTATTTATCAGATTCTTCAATACAGTGTTTCAATTTTATGGGATTATATTTTCCTGTAATCTTTCACTAATAATTTAAAAGTGACGTAAACGTATAAATGTCTGAATTTCTGAAGATAATCAAGTTGTGTCATTTCAATATAAATTTCTAATATATTTCAAGGTCATCTTCTCTTTGGTTGCTCAAAGTAACTGCTCAGGTTCTTTTGAGGTAAATTACAGCACATATGGACATCCAAATGTAGAATTAGGAAAAGGCCATTTTGATTTCATAGGGCAGGACAAAAAGAAAACTACAGAGACACACTGTGTTACAGTCAGCTGGGGAGATGAAAATTATATAGCACAAAGGAACAAATAAGTAAAAGACTGAATGATTAAGATGAAAAAATAAAATCAATGAGTTACATAAGGAAGTATTAGTAACTGGACATGAAATTCTGGTGAGTCACATGAAATACGTTATGTTCCTTCTGCGGAGATCACCTGGTGAATGTTTTTAAAGATGAAACACTGAAAGGTACAACATATTTCCAAAGAGAAAATAACAGTAGATTCTTACACAAGTTTAATGGAACTGTGTAAGTTAAACTAAGATTCTTATGCTTACCCATCACGGTAAGAAACATCTTTTCTGATCATAATAGAATTATTCACACTAGAAGCAACAGAGAATGCTGCCAATATTACCACCTGAATGTTAGAACTGCTATGTCATATAATATCATAATTCTTATTTATTTCAAGATACAATGAGGTGACAAATCCTTCAAATTCACCCTATATTCCCACATTATATAAAAAGCAACTAATGGAGAATTAATGATTTCAATTCTTGATTCGGCAATCCAGAAGTGCATTAAGGATTCATATAGCACAAACCAAGCCTCTAGTGAACTGAAGGAAACTGGAAAGTCTGAGGCTTGCCGTCCAGCAAAAATAGATTGTTTATAAGGACTAATTTCAAACTCTCATGGCTAAACCTTTGACAATCCTTCTCAGATAGTACTATAGTTGGTTGAATTTAGATACAGATGACCAATAAGTGAGCAGTAAAAACCCCCCAACTTATTTTTCGTCTTTATTATATGATGAAGTTTCAACATGAAAAATTCTGTTTCCATCTTCAGAAAAAAAGTTACAATGATATAGTCAAATATTGGAACGGTTACCCAGAGATGCTGTGGAGACCCCATTAAGGTACCAAAAGTTTAAGTGGACAAGGATCTCAGCAACCTGTTCTGAACTGGCCTTGCTTTGAGTAGAGAAGGCTGACCTCCAGAGAGCCCTCTGAACCCAAATTATTCTGTATTTCTATAAATACATTACTATTCTGTATTTCTATATAGATAAAAAACAAAAAAAATTATTCTTCTTGTAGATCAAAAAGATAAAGCAAATTGCAGTGCACTAACACGAAGATGAAAGTTCATAGTGTATACCTGAATAAAGGCTCCACCAAAAGGCTGGAAAGTGTCCAAAAAAAATCCAAATAATTTGATTTCTCTAAAATTCCAAAGAAAAACAGACGCAAAAGAAAATGTTCAAAGCAACACCAGCAGTCCATAGGGGAAGCTGGAAAATACAGCAGGACAGGACAAGCCAGGATTCTTGAAATTGTTAGGAAATAGCCCAGTGAATGACCTAAAAAAATTTGATTTCAGCCATCATTTACAAACTCAAGCTGGCAACCTTTTAGTACTGTTACTTAATAGAATTTTTTTCCTTTGCATCTCTCCTCTAAATAAATTGCATGCAACTTCATAATGGATAACAAATGTAGTAAGGAAACTGAAAAGCTCTAAAATACTGGAAGAAAACAATACAATGTATTTTGACCTGAAGCAGTTGGCCTCCCCTGTCCCCTTTCTGGTAAAAGCTCAAAGGAAGCTTTACACTCTGGACATCAAGATGGCAGAATCAATTAAATTCTGCTAAAGTATAAACTTTCTGACCTTCACCATGTTGAGGCATGACTATTTATACTTCTGCATCAATTCCACATATTCAAGACATATTAGAAGACATCAAACCCATAAACTTTACTGACCCTTTTCTGCTGCTTAGCTCATTAATGCTGAAAGATATTAATCTAACAAATAAGTGGGTGATTACCTCTTGAAGAACCCTCTTCATTTTCAGAAGCAATGTCTTTACAGCTGTGCAGTCCTGGAGCATCAGCCTGAAGGGCAGAGAATCAATGCCTCCACTGTCTTCCAGAGCAGTGAAAGGCCACTCCACAGATGGGCTGCCAGCCAGCTGGCTAACACGAGGGTACCTGGCTTCTCCTTGCTCCACCTCCTTCGACAGCTTCAGGGATAGATTCCTTGTAAGAGAAAACAGAAAGATCAACACTAAAATATGAAAAAAACTTACAATTGGGGGGGTTAGTTCCTTGGAGCTTAAAGGCATTTATACATTTGCTTTTTGAGCTCGCTAGCATGAACAGCCTTTATAACATCCATATAGCCATATGGTGTTAGCAATAAAATACACATTTGTAAAAGTACCATATTCTACAGGAATTAAAACTATGCTCCAGCTCACGCCCTTCAAAAGAAAGCCATTTTCTTAAAACAAAATATCCTATGGGCAAAACTTCTGCAGGTCTATTTTATTTCAGTTCAGCCTTTCAAAAAAAAAAAGAAACTGTCACGCACTTTCAGAAGCTAAATCAAATCACAGTCTTCCATGCGCTCTGACTTAGAACTCAGAAAGAAAAGAAAACTGCAAGAAAATGTACTCCCTTCTGGGCTGGCCCAGTGACATAAGATGAACCTGCTATTGTGTAAGATGGAATATGGAATTTAATTAATCTGCACGCACTCTTAGGTTTAGCTACTACTAAAGCTACATAAGCAGAACATGAAACAAAACGACAGCAAGTTGTGGTTGAGAATCCATTAAAGACACAGAAAGATTCAGAAAGATTTTGATGGATTTTAAAAGTAATGAAAGACCATTATTTTGCTGCATACAGACTATCTTCCTTTAATATCAGAGCAAGTTATCTAACAGAGTTTTTCCCATGATGAAGAAAGCCATACTAAATTAACTCAGTACAATTAAAGATGCTAGCATAAGCGGTGAAGAAAATGACAATTATTATTCATTTAAAGTATTGTTCCAATTTTCTGTTCTATTTGAATTTTTACACAACACAAAACTGATTCTGCCACCATTTGGAGGGACAAAGAATATTTTCCCACATAAAATTTTCCTTAGCTTTGGTTTCATAGGATCCACAGACAAAACCAGATTAAGGTGATTTCTTAAGACAAGCAATTCCCACTGCCATACTAAAAAAATCTGGAAATTTGGATACTATAACCATCTTTTATGGATGGTTCATTTATATTAAGCAAGTTATGCGATATGTAGTAAAGACAACATATTAGATCAAGCAATGTACCACAGAGATCCCACATATGGACAGATCCTCATGATGTCCAATGGAACTAAAATTTCAGGCCTTTTAAGACTCTCATAAAACAAAAAAAATTAGTCTGTTTTCATTTTAAAATTCATTAAAAGCTCTTTGAGTAGAATATTTTGCATCCTTTAAAATAAAAATCTGAGGTGGATGGTAAAGTTGCTTTTGATTGAAGGATATTAAATCACTGCTGTTTTATAGCCTTTAAATAACACGCAGGAATAAATCATGCAAAGAAAAAACAACTTATGAAAATGAAGTATCATAACATAGGCCACTTTTAAAGGTTTATAAAAGAGGCCATATTCAAACCATTGGAATCTACACTTGCATAAGATTTTTGTATCCAGAAAAGCACACTACTTAATTTAAGATGAAGCAACAAGGTCCCGGTTTTTTCCCACCCAGTGCCTGCAGACTACAAGAAGGATTATTCCTTAGAATATTCTGCACATTCACTTTGTAAGTCTCACTGAAGTTTAATCTTCCTCATACTCCTCTACAGGCATCCTATGAGAGTCCCACCCTGGCCCTGAGAACTAACCAATTTAAGATGTACTGTCTCCCAGAAGGAATCTTTTGCTGCACATTATCAGGGAGAAGAACCTGGGATCACCAGCCATGCCCTGCTCCCCCCACTGACAAGGAAATAAGCAGTATTCTCAGAAAACTATCCTACTCTCTGGAAGAGATAAAGTGTTTATGTGTAAGCTACAGATGTACTGGAAATATAGAAATTCTGAATTCCAAATAAAAAAAATATTTTCCATTACTTCACTGGGGTTTATGTTGACATCACACTGCTCAACACACAAAGTTACCATCTTTTCAAACACAGGATCTTGTATTAAAGCATGAAAAGCACCATAATAACACATTACCACTCACAGTCTTAAGAGTTTAAAATCTGACTCAATTGCTACTTGAAAATGGTGACTCAGAGTTGATATACAGTGGCCATTCAGATTATACAGCCCTTTCTGATAGTCCAGAGGTACTTTAACTGATCTGTGACAGAAAAACTCTTCACTCTGTGATACAATTCATTCTACTTGCTGCAGAAAAAAGAAACTCATTTAAAATGGTATTTCATCAAGTTCATTAATAACAACATCCAGGTGGTCTGTTAGAGTATTATTACAGTAATCCACTGCAATTCATCTCAAAGCAGCAATAGAGATTTAGAAAGGACAAAAAAAAAAAAAGCATTCTTCCTAAATTAGAAGTTTCACTTTATTAGCAAAATATCTTCAGCCTCTGAAGTTGGAGTAGGGGCTGGTTCCTTGCCTGGAAAATGCAGGAGCAGATGGCCAGAGCCCTCCACCTTCCTACAACTCATTTATTGTAATAAAAACACTTCATAGGCCAATGTTATCTGTGAAAAACTTCTTAAACTGTTGGAAAAAAGCCTCAAAAGGTCTATTTTAATGACTAAAGACAACATATTTCCTTTAAGGGACAACATTAACCATAAAATATTATCAACATACAATATTTCAGAAATGTAGTTTGGTCACTTTTAAATACACAGCTCCAGCCCGAGCTCTAAATTTGCCTGCCATATGCTTAGGCTAAGTTCCTACTTTAATAAAGCCATACCTGAAAATGTTCTGAGCACTGGAAATCAGCTTCAAAATGCTTCTGAAAGGGCTTAACCAACCCCATTATCACTCTTTCAAATGATTTCCTGGCATGGCTTGGTTGTCACTACAGGCAAATTGGATGGGACCACTCCATTCTGGAGCATCTCAGTGGTGCAGATGTGCACTGAAGTACCATCCCATAGAGGTGTCACCCCAAATCCCTGAGCATGGCTATGAGGCCATGAGTGTCAACAGACACAAGGACACAATGATAGTAGAATTACTGCCACCATAAGGTCAGAAAATCCACAGAAATGTCTTTACAAGTCTGTAAATGTTAAATAGGGTGAAAACCTGTGCAACTCGATGATACTCTGGGCCTGCTGGCTTGTTTCCTTTGTATCTGGACATATCCACTGAGCACCACTAATCTATTCCCTCATTTCTAATGGATAAAAAAATCAGAAGCTACAATACCCACAGCCAGTAAAATGGTAGTGCCATTAAGGCAGATTTCTATTTCAAAAGCAGTCTTTATTGAAACAGTACGCTTGCATTAAAATAATCAATCAGTGGCTCTTAGCACTTAATAGCCTCCATCAATCCAATGCAACCACATGTTAACTGAGTAAGGGACACAGTTGTGCAGCTCCTTTGAAAGCTCCTTTTCCCTAGGAAGGTAGAAAAAACCCAATTTTCTTACGCTAAAGAATTCTTGAAGGAGTTTACTAAAAAATAGGAAAAAAGGGGGAAAAAAGGGAAAAGAATTAAAAAAAAAAAAGAGGCAAAAGGAAAAAAAAAGAAAGAGGATCCAAAGACATGGATTTGCAGCTTGAGTTTGTTGAAGTTATTCTTCCCTTCTTACTGATCCTCAGATCAATGATTTGAAGAGCTTATGGTAATTTGAACTTCACTTACATAAAGATCCCCAGATTACATGGACTTTAATCTTCTTAGTTTTCATCAGCAGTGCTCAAGATGTTGCTAAAGCAGAATTAGCCTAAACTAATACAATTGGTTCCCCTGAGCCTGCTTCTCTTGATACCAGCTTAAGAGAGGAGAACCCATGTAACACTGCTGGCATCAGGAAGGCTCTGATTGCAGAGCACAAGACCCCTGACTCTATGAGAAGAGCTGAACACACCTCCTTTCTTCCCTGAGGGCTTATCTTCTAAAGCAGGGTCTTAGAAAAAGCCTTAAATCACTAATTTCCAGTGTTTAGGTGTGCAGCTGTGTGTGTATATAGTCATAAATAAAGATACCATATATACACATGAATTTTTATAGCTCTGTGTATATATATATGTATAGTTGTAGAAGTCATACATGTACTCACATATAAAAATTTGGTCTTCGTAAATTTTTCAGAAAAACAAGTAGTTCTTATTTATCCATAGCTTGGCCCATGAGAAACACATCCCTTTACATTAGAAGCAAAATATTTTTAGTTTCATACAGAGGTTATTTCCTGAAATCCTATTTCATACTAATCTAGAGAGCCTTCAATGCACATTTCTCTCTCCCATCCAGAATTTTCTTTTTCCTCACCAACAGGAAAGAGATCTTCCTCCTTTGGAAAAGTAACTAATTACTATTTCGATAAAGATCCCCCAGTTGGACCACATAACACGTCAGAGCAATTGCTTCTGATTTTTAGAGGAAAACCTGCCTAGCTCAAATACTTCCAAAATTCAGCTCGAACCACTCTGTGGCTCTCCTAAAAAGAAGTACATTACCTGTGAAACCCTACTATCATCCCAGACTGAATCTTAATCCCTGAGTGATCTCCTATTAATCTCATTGAGTAGAGACATGTTCTATCCCAAACAGTTTACAACTGAAATACAGGGACATATTTTGGAAAAAAAGAAAGGCCCCTCACCATATTTAGCAGAATTAAGGCACAGACTTTTAAAAGCACATTCCTAAATATTACAATGATCATATAAAATAATGCCCTGCTAGGCACCTAAATGTTCTCAAGATCTAGTCAAGGAGAATAAAAATTGGCAAAGAGGATAAAAATTGGCAAACTCCTCACTCATCTCTGAAAACACAGGCTTTGCAATACTAAGATAAAAAGGTAACCAGAACTTTAACACTTGGCTAATTACCCAAATTAGCACTCTTTAGCATCAAAATATCTACCCTTCTCTGTCTCACACAATTTCTCAACATTGCTTCTGTTCTAACAGAGAATGCCTCAGCAGCTGTAGGGATAAGATCTCGGAATCTTGTACATCAGTGTGTCATAAGGTACATGTTGTTTGGCATTTTACAGCTTTTAGAACTGTGTATCCTTTATTGGTACTCTGCTGCTATGATTTTTCAAGGTCAGCCATTTAGAGAAATGATGTCCAGTATCTGTCACTATCAAACTCTCCACCCACACACAAGTGTGCACACCAACTCTAATGGCCAGTCAGTGCTGCTCTAAGTTAAGAGACTGTCGACCTTTTCCATTAAACCGGCTTTTCTTTCCAAGGTTTATATCACAGTCATAAAGACATCCTTCTGGCGAGAACCCGGTGATCAAGAAATATGGAACCAATTAAAAAAAAAAAGTTAAAAAAAATTTTACAAAAGCCCTCCATCTTTCAGCTGCTGGTAAAGTACAGCTGTTAAGGGCCTGTCAAGCATTTCTTTCCTTTCTTTGAACTCCACAGGAGTTAAGAGCTCTGTTTATATCCCCTGATCTAGCACAGAACAACACTTCAAACTTCAGTCCTTTTCTTCCTCCTGGAATTTACTTCGAAAATTTAAATGTGAAAAAATAAGATTATGTAACACCAAAGAATAACCAGATAATGTTTAAAAAAAGCTCCTTGGAAGAGACCAATGGGGCTTTTTCACTTTCAAATAGTAACAGTGCAGAAGTAAGTAAAAACATTACAGACAAACCAGGAAAAGTAAATGAGGATGGCTGGGAACTGAGCCTCTGGTAAGCCTGAGTCTTTTTAAATTTTATTTCGCCCCCACCCCCAAAAAAAACCCGCAGCATTTCTCTTCACCTTTTCTTTGCTCTAAATGCTTCAGTCTTTCCCTTAGAAAATGTGCAGATGCAACATAAAATTTTCAAGCTTTTACTAGGTTAAAAAAATCCCTGGAAAATCACAATGGATATTGGATAAGATGACTGCCTTCCAAGAAGCACAGGTAGTGCACTCCTTTTATTCAGTTACCAAACTAGGTTTCCTCACTTAAAAACAAATTGTCAAATGCTTCCTACTACAGGTAGTATTTTTTGCTATCAAAACTTTACGAAATCCTGATCAAAATTATGTGTATTTTAAATGTAAGAAGAAGAAATAAAAAAGGCAAATAATTTTTTGTGCTCAGTAAAAAGGTACTGAACTGTTAGTATAGGCTTTAGTGGGAAGATAGGTATGCTAACAGGGAAGGTTAAATCCACTAAAAGACAAAAGGACAGCAGGAATATTTGCTTAGTGCCAAGCAGAATTCACAGACACAGGTAAGACAGCAAAGATGGACTTCCAGTGATACCAGAAAATTAAGCTGAAAATTCATATACTTTATAAAGGAGACAAGCTACTTGCTTCAAGACCTGTCTGAATTGGTTTTTAAATACTTGGGAAGTACCTAATCATATTATTACTGCCTGACCCAAGATATTATCTCTTGATGAGCTATTAAGCACTAAGAACACTTCCGTGAAGCAAGCAAGCAATTCATTATACCTTGTGTCGGCCAAGAGGTTCATCTGAAATGCATAACAGATTCAAAAAAGGTCCAATTAATATTTACTAAAACACCTTCAGCATTCTGCTTTCTTTCCCTACATCCCAAGCCCTGCTTGTCTTCCCCCTCACCACGTGACTCAGGGAACTCTTCCTGGGTTGGGTTCAATTACAGAAATGTCTAGCTTTCTGACCATGCTAGGGCTTAAAACCAGATACAGACATCTAAATAATCATCCTACAGGTTATTACGCTACAGTCACACACACATTCCTCCATTAGCAAAAATGCACATGCCTACAGGATTAGATGCCAGAAAAATGCCAGGCACTCAGAGAAAGAACAATAAAATGTCAAAGGAGCTGAGCAGTTAAGGGATGCTCTGTACAACAATTAGGTAGTTAAAACTGTGTCGATGTTCAGGAAATTCCAACTAGTAATCCTAAAATTTAACACTAACTCAACATTTGCATATAGTGAAATATAAAGTCAGGAATAGAGTATTATCTCCAAAATACTCACTAATTACAAACACAGCTTTCTGACTTAGGATACCTTGAAATACTTCAACGGAACCAACACAATGGACTTCTATTTTGGTAAAAATATAGGATTAAACAAATGTATATCCCTTCTCTCTGCCCTCTAACGGTTTTAAAATAAGGAGTAGAAAACAGTTGCATCTAAATTCAGGGGATACCATCCACCTACGTTATGTAGCAAACTTTATAGTCAGGAGGAAACTGCAACTTTAAAACCCATCCTATTTCATTATCACATGCAACAGTTGGAACCTACCATTACCATTAAAAGAGCTTTTATGTTAAATCCTCTTTTATGACCAATAAATGAAAGCATGTAATGGATGCAGGGACACAATTTATGAAGAAATCCAGACCATGTATGTAACTACATACCTATTCTTGAAGATATCAACCTACTAGAGGTTTTTTTAAAGGTTATACCACATTCTTCTTAAAAGTTTTTGTGAAACATTACGGAAGCGTGATCCCCATAAAAATAACAAAACAACACAAGAATTCCAGCACCAATGCTAATTAATTGCTTCAGTGAAAACAGCTCACACTCCAGCATCTTGAAACAAAAGAGTCTGAGAGCTTCACAAGCACAAAGATTTCTCAGGAACTGCTCACCTTCCAAAGGCTCAAAACTTCTCCTTCTCCCCTGAACACTGCACAGCTCCAGACATCAACTTACAAAAACTGCCCCAAGCATAAACAGAGGCAAATAACTTCTTAAGAAAAATCCCCAGCTCTACACAGGTATGAAAGGCCATAAGTCATGGGACCCTTCATATGTTGTTTCCTTGGGAGTGTCCTCTCGAACAACCAGAGGGCTTGAATTAACTCAGAATGGTTTCACTTACAAGGCAGGTGCTGCAATGTCTGCACTTGGAATCTAATTAGTGAAATTAAACCCCTGCAACAGCACATGCTCAATTTTTTACACAAAGACATTAGAGACCAAACAAAAAGAAAGCAATAAACTAATTAATGTGTAAATTAACCTAATTGCTTTGTTCTCTCATGACATTATCAATCACTAAGTGCCACAGCAGAAACGTGTTGTTTTATCATATGGTGAAAATAGCCCACCTACAAGAGATTTCTTTGACTTTGCCAGTATGGTCTTCAGTGTTTTCATTTTTGATTGTAAATAACTCATTAAAAATAATCAGAATATTTAGTTTTATTTTACTACAGCACTGCAGTAGTGCTTCCATACTGTTCTTTTTCACAGGAAAACATTTCTTGTCCCTTCTTTCCCCCATAATGTGGCCTGCTGTAAAAAAGTAAATCTAATAAATTGTCAAACTGAGGCCAGAGACAGATGAAAAAGACAATGTTTTTTGGTTTGGCTCACTACGAAGGACCAAAGCTCAGATCTCTGAATCACATTGAAATATCTCTAAGTATTTACTTGTACACCAGCACAGAGGAGGAAATAAGCATGCTAAAACTTCAATACTAGCTCAGCTCTTCATGCTTACACTATTTTTGTGCTGATGCAACATTGCTTGACAGATAAGTGCCTCCAAACTATGTCCCATCAGCAGCTTCATTCTCTCTGCAATGCCTCCCATCCCTCTCCACTTTGAGGACATTAGGTCCCCTGCCTTTTACCTTGGGTTTTGAGACCGTCATATTAAAATTCAATGTTTATTTCAGCTGTCTACTCTCTTGTTGCTACATTCTCTGGTTTGGGGACTCTGCTTGAAATTACCTGAATATTTGGTGTTGCTGGAACAGCTTCCAGTGTGCAGTACCAGTTTGCAGTTTGAGGCTGAGAACAACATGAAGAGCACTATTGTGCAAAACTATGCAAGTTTAGGCAAGGGGCATCTCACTGAAAAGATACAGCCCATTATTTGAATTTGATGTCTGAATCCTTTCACACTGCACATTTTCAAATTTTAAGCACTAAATGACAGTTATATTTGGAACACAATTTCTCTTAATTTAACATTACTGCGGTAACTTGTGCCATTAATTTATTAGAGCTTGCAACAAATATGATAATGAAAACACACACTTGTAAAAGTTGCTGTAAAGAAGTTATTAAAAATTTAGTAGGATTATTAATTTATAATAGGATTTGTAGCATTTCTTTGGTGAAACACTAAATGTACATTACATAATAGCATAATTAATACTTTTAGCGACTGATTTTGCAAACTGTTTGTCAGGAGAGCAGCCCTAATAATTTTTGGAGTGTATGTTAAAACTTGCTGTCCATAGCTCCATCTGGACTGAGCTTAAAACTGGACTTGCCAACTCATTTATTTTCAAGGCAGTTTGCAGTATCACTCCAGCTTTTGGAATAAATTCCATGTTTTAAAATAAAATGCACAAAATGTCAATTTCTGGCCCACACTGTTGCCAGATACAGCATGACATTTTGATCTTAGCTCATCCTATAGATTTTGGATGCAGAAGACAAAGCACTCAAAAAATATGCCTGTGCACATATAGACATCGTACAAAAGATGGATACTGCTCAACTTATGACTTTGAACCTTTTGTGGCAAGGCCATTCTCCTGCCTTTGCTTTCAGGGACCAGAGATCCATCAGACATGTGGATTGGCATACATATCACTGGCCAGGCTGCTGTTCCCTAAATCTGACATACAAAACCTGAGGAACGCTCTAGGATGTGAGTGTATTCATAGAGAATATGTTGCAAAACTACACACTGGACATGGACAGACAAGAAAAGAAGAGCCACAACTCATGGTCAATTGGTTAGAGAAGAATGAACAAGAAATTTGCCTGCTATTACCTAAATATAGTGTGGCTTTTCCTTTTTTTATTTAACTTGAGTCACTTTTTCTTTTTCTATGGGTGTTTTTTGGGTTTCTTTGTTGTTGTTGTGGGGTTTTTTGGCTTTTGGGTTTTTTTTAGAGAAAAACACATCAACTTTGAACCCACAATGAAACATTTTGAGGACAACTGTCAAATCATAGATTAATTTGTGTTGTAAGGAATGTTTAAAAGTCCTCTACTCCAATCCCTCTGGAATAAGCAGGAACATCTTCAACTAGGTCAGGTTGCTCAGAGCCCCATCCAACCTTACCTTGAATTCTTCCATTCAAGGGATGGGACATCCACCACCTCACTGGGCAACTGTTCCAGTGCCTCACCACCCTCATTCTAAAAAACTTTTTCCTTCTAGCTAATATTTTACCTTGTCCTATCACAACAGATCCTGCTAAAATATCTGATCCGCCATGGAAGGCTGCTCTAAGGTGTCCCTGGACACTTCCCTTCTCTGGGCTGAACAACTCTCCCAGCCTTTCCTCACATGAGAGGTGCTCCAGTCCTCTGATATCTTTGTGTCCCTCCTCTGGACGTGCTCCAACAGGTCCATGTCCTTCCTGTGCTGGGGGCCCCAGCACTGGATGCAGCACTGCAGGTGGGGTCTCAGAGCAAAGCAAGAGTTTGTAGGGAGTTGAGAAAGATGAGTCCGATAACAAATTTCCTCTTTAAAAACTTTGATGTTAAAAAACATAAGATAAACCAGCAGCATTCACTTAAATACACAGTTCTTAGGCCCCAAAAATCCACATCATGTCTTTTAGTCTGCATCAAGACATTTATGAAGATACTTACCACCTGACCTGAAGTTCATTTACTGGTTATAACAACAAGTTGATTTAAAGTTTGATCAAAGCTTCAGACAGGAAACAGGGCACTAAAGTCCTATGGAATGCAGAATGCATATTTTTAGTCACTTCTTTGAGTGGCCAGGAATTATTCATCTTCCTCTGGGGCAGTACTGAAGAGTAGGGATATCTGTCCTTGAAATTTTTTAATCCATCTCACTTGGTTGGTCTGCTAGTATTCCACAGCCTGTACACCTGCATCTCCCACACTTAACACCTGGCAGCAACCTCTCAAAACTGCTAAGGAGCTGTTTCCACAAAGGAAGGAGATTCTCTCCTTACACACACCCCCAACAAGCCACCAGCTTTCCCCTGAAAGGTTTCATGCAGACAGCATAATAAATTGACATAATTAAGCGCAGTCAAGCTACAACAGGGTGATTGACCATCAGTAGTATGAGGGTTTCAACAGAACTCCAAGCATAATCCATAAGCTTTTCTCCTTCCTAGCAGAACTACTGTCCATCTTTTGCTGAAATAAATTTTCAGCTTGGCCAGGGTCATATGGCAAAACACAAAGTTTGCCAGCAAAATCTGGCAGCAGAGAATTAAATAAGTAAGTTTTCCCTTAGAGACATTTTTTATTAGTTCTAGAAGCAGCATTTTGAAATTTCAGTATCATTTTTCAGATGAAATGAACCCTGATGGGCTGAAGCCGGCATTTCTTTTGCACAACATCATTTATCAAGTCTTTTTTGTTACATTTTCAAGAACAAATGCAATATTGGAAAAAGACAAAGAAACGAAGATGCCTAGATCAGAGCACATTTTAAGCAAAAATCTCTACTAAATTACTTTCTAAGCTTAGTAATATTATTAATTACTTTTAGAAAACAGAAAATACAGTAAGAAATAATTAACCTAATGCAGATTGTTCCTCCTTCATCCCATCACTCCTGAATGAAGGCTGTCACAAGAATGACTAAGAGATGAGTGAAGCAAGTCATTTAAATGCAGGCAAAAGCCATAAGGCAGATGACTAACACTCTCATCCATGTGCCAGAAAACAGAGACAAAACAATCCAAGCCTACTGGACCTCTGACTGGCATTTGTAAAACTTTCAGTGAAAGGTAGGAGATCTTTACTCTTCCTCCTCAGGATAAGCCAGCGGAGTTTTTGGCATGCAAAACTTGCATGGTACAAGCCATGTGCTCTTGCCACAGCAATAATAAAGAGGAGAGAAAACGTGAAAATGTAAAGCTGATGCAACAGGAACATTAACTTCATTTCCAGAACAAATGAAGTGAGGACAACCAAAGAAATAATTGCAATTGTCGCGCCTTTAAGTGAAAGAGTAGACTTTGCATTTTCCGAACTATGATCAGCTCACTACCAACAGGGAGGAACCCTGTGGATCCTACAAGGACAATTAAGTTACACAAGAATAAATGATCATCCCTTCAGAACATGAACCGGAGAATTCACTTGAATATTTACTACAGACACTGCAGTATCAATATAATTGTTGAGGCAGCCACTGAAACAAGTAAAAGTTGTAAGGAAGAAAGTTTTACATGGTGTATCTTTATTAGCCTGTACCATTCTTTGTTTTCATCCTGCTTGGCTGACTAAGTGAGACAACTGGTAATGTTATTTGTGTAGACAACATTTTTCCCCACAGCATCATCTAAAACAACAGGCTGAGCATTCTATACTTAATTACTTTATTTCCAATTGTTTGTGTGCTACAACTTTTTTAGAAAAACAAAGTCTGGCATTTTAATCAGCTTTAAATTCCAGTACATCAAGACACAGTGGGTAACTACAGTTGTAAATGGCAAGGAATAACGAAAGTGATAAAATAGCAATTCCACACCTTGACTGATATATTTACACCTGTCCCTTTCTATCTCTATCTTCATCTCTGAAAACAGTGAAAGCTAGGGAAGTTTGGAAAATACATAAATGTTCTTTATTCACTAAATTCCTGGAATTCAACCAACTCAACCAAACCACAAGTGCTTTTGTTTATAGGCCATTAAGATTTTCAATAGAAACAGATGCAAAATGAGTATTAGAGATGTGTGGTAGCTGGAAGTTTTGTCATTTTGTGAATATCTGGTAAATGCTCCCTCTTTTATTCTAGATATTGACAAAAACAATGAAAACCCTGGATAAGCGCACTGCTTATTTCAAACACCTAAGTTAAAAGACATGAACCTATTTGCTATTGAAATACAATTTCTCTTTCTAAACTAGGAAAAATCCCTTCAAGTTTTTGAACAGTGCAGTGTCCAGTTTAAGAGCAGAAATTTGGAAAAATAACACCTGGGGCTACTGCTCTTATATGAGAAATATTTGGAATCTTAATAACATAACATAGGCAAGAATTCTATTTTATATCACCCCTTAAGTTGGCACATTTTATCATCACACTAAAGTATTCCTTGAATGTGAAAAGAAAGTACTGAGCCTCTCATTAGCACTTCTGGCTACAGAGGCAGTAATTTCATGGCAGCCCTACATCCAAATGCTGGTAATAACATGTAAAATATATCTTGAGAAGTTTTTAGAGAGGAAGAAAAATAATGTAGAGTGAACATATAAGGAGGTATGGTTGAAGGACATCCTCTTCCCAGCCTGGGGGACACTATTTCACCTGTGTTCCTGCAGTCTAACTCTGTGCATGTTCCAGCTAAGAAGGAGATCAAAAGCAATTTCATATTCTGCTGAGGCATTTCAGAGCTTATCACACTATTTGTGCAACTTCTGCTGTGGTCTCTCCTGACTCTCTTCACTGAACTTCAAATTTCAACATCTAAGTGGGAAAAAAATATCCATTTTCAGTTAACTTGCTGTCAGTATTTGAGTGGCAAAGCAGAGTTAAAAAGGGGAACTTCTGAAAAAAGTCTTCTACTAAAAAAGCTGAAGAGTAGGGGCAGCTCTTCCACTGGGGACTGTAGGGCCCATCACTACCAGAACAAGTCAGCTTGGTCAAGTGTTGCTCAATTATTTCACTCGTTAAAGGCACAATGGACATGGCAATGCCAAACCCAACACTGCAGAACATCACAACCAGAAGGGTATTTTGCCCCCGTCTATTTCATGGTTGTAGAAATTAGGATGAAGATTTAGATATGTAAAAGAAGGAGCTCCAGGTAGCAGAATGCTGGTCTCTACCTGATGTGACAAAGGCTACTGCTGATGAAGGGAATATTTTAGATGAAAAAACAACTTTCACTTACATGAAGGTGTGAATCTTGCCCAAACCATCTCAATGGGCATTTACTGCATGAGGTAATTAATGCTGTTTCTTGACTGATCCAAGATTCCTGGCATAGGTGTACAAACTGCACTTAGGTAGAAGACAGTGGGTGGAAGCTCTCAGCCACAGCATCAATGCAACGGCTCAGATGAAAACAGGCAGAACAAGGGAAAAAGGACATATAATCAAAAATACTCCCTTCCTCAAGGACTTGTATGTGAAAAAAGAGGGTATAGAAGAAAAATTATCACCTCATTTTGTGCTGCTAATCCCCCAAAGTATCCTTCCAAACATATTCCAGTAATGCCAGAGAGATGGCAAAGAGTGATTTCAGTGGTTCCAGGTGAAGATACCTGGCTAAAAGCCTTATTATTCATTTGTTTCCTTGATTCTACCAAAGACATTCAAGAACAATTTTCCCTGCTAGTGTTTTCTAACATTTCTTTATACTTCCCCCATTGCAAAGAGACAACACCTTGCAAATGGGCAAAGAGGCTTCTGCATTGGAACTCACTCAGGCAATACAGTCATAAGAAAATATAAACACTGTTTGAAGATCCAAGTGACACTTTTTTCCTGCTCTTTAGGGAGAGCTGCTTGGAAGCAAAGAAGGACAACAAAAGAATATTCTTTGCTGCCTGAATGCAAAACCCAGGAAATTCTACTTCTGTTTTGGATCTTCTTTCCAAACTGTTATTGCTCTGTTTTGAAAATCCTACCAAGCATCAAAGCCCAAGAGCCACACCATATTACCAATCCACTACTCATCACTGTTTCCTAGTAGAAGTAATGATTGGAAAGACAAATAAACATCGAGACAGGCATTTCATAAGGAAGTGAAGTGTAGAAGCTGAAATAAAACCCTCACCGAAGCACTAACAAATAAATAAGTACAATATGAACCAGTTCTAGAAGAGAAAATCAATAACTCAGTATGAAATTTACAGTAAGAGCAATTTGACACAGAGAATGACAGCTCTGAAGAGAAACAGACAGAAAGTGTAAATATGTACAATATCTGAAGTACCCAGGGATGAGAGGCAAGTGGAATAACACTCCCATTTGTGCCTTACTTTATCACTCACGACCACCCAAAATCCAGAAAGAGAGAATGACAACCCTATTTTACAAACTACATGTCCTGGTCCTGCAGTCTAAGCACATGTAAGTGACAGGATAAAGGAGACTAAATATAAGTAGTTTAAGCTCCACTTCAGTTTAGCATCACCTGCGATATATAGTTCCAAGCAGACTAAGAACTACGAGGTAAGCATACAGCTGCAGGCAAGTTCTGACTGACAGCCAAGAATCATTGTCATCCACACACAGATGAAAAACTCCGGCATAGATTATGTTTTTCATCAAAACTGACTTAAGCAGTGCCATATTTGAACCCCAGCTGGCACCTAAGCACCATGCTTAACCCCCCACCAGTGAGGCAGGGGAGATAATCAAAGAGTCCAAGTAAACAAAACCCTGTGGGCTGAGCTAAAGACAGTTTAATGGGTAAAGAAAGAACTGTGCACATAGGAAAGCAAAACAAAGCAAAGAGTTCATTCAGTGCTTCCCATGGGCAGGCAGGTGTTCAGCCATTCCCAGGAAAGCAGGGCTCTATCACGTGTAATGGTGACTTGGGAAGACAAACGCCATCACTCCAAACACCTCCACTTCCTCCTCCTTCCCCCAGATATATATGCTGAGCAGATGCCATATGGCCTGGGAAATCCCCTTTGTAAGCTGGGGTCAGCTGTCCTGGCTGTGTCACTCCCACAATCTTACCCTTTCCAGCACAAATCCAAAATATAGCCCCAAACCAGCTACTGAGAAAAAAAACTAACTCTACCCTAGCCAAAACCAGCACAACAGCTTTGACATCAGATCTCAAAACAGAAACCAAAGCATTTCAGTGAGAAACAAGTTAATCTGTAAAAACTGGTTAACAAAACTTGTGCCCATTTTTATTTGGGCATGAACAGAAATGAAGGAAAAGTTTAACTGGCATTTTTATACCTTTTCATTAACAAAAAGAAAAAAGAAAGAAAAGAAATCCTGACGAGATAATGAAATTCAGCACTAATTTATCCAGATTTATTACTTTATGAAACCATCACTCTCAGATTTATTTGATTTCAGTATACATTCTAGAGAGGTTACAAAACAAGTTAGCTTTAGTCTAGAAAAACAAAATTAAAAACAGACTTCAAATTCTGCACAAGTGGTTCCTTCTCTAATGATCCTTTGCTGTAATTTTTTCAAGTTACAGCCACCACATTAATCTTCTAAGTATACTGTAATATTTTTAGCTCCTATCTAGAAAAATTCAGTCATTTATTTTTTTATTTTCTTTAAATACCCTCCTACATAGCAGAAATAAAATGATGGAATAGAAGTTACACATCATTCTTGCACATGGGGCAAAATGGGCAGAAGTAGCTGCTCAGCTGAGGAGAATTTTCTTAAATAGAAGTAATATGGAGAAAGAAGAGAAGAAATACATATATAACACAAAATATGCTGAGTTGGAAGTGACTTGCAAGAATCATCGAGTCCTATGCCTGGCCCTGCACAGGACCATCCCCAGTAATAATCTTAGAAATTTCAGGTTGCCACTGCTGTTGCAATTCTGATTGTATGATCAGTAAAATATTTTTATCAGATGAAGAAGTTAACAGAAGATTCTCTGCCACACAGTGTTCCTTTGCAGACCTGACATTTACACCTATCTGTTTCTATCCCTGTAGCAAAAGTGCATGAAAGCAATAGGTGAATCAAGTCACTCTATACAATCTCATTCAGAATAAAATCCAACAATTTATTTCACTTGATGTGAAAATCCTTTCTAATGATTAATGTTTTCATAAAGAGTTCAGTCTCCACTGTCAGAAAAACTTAAAGCCCGGAGGGAATTTATGAAGCATAAACAGGATTAAGATTTCTTGATGCTTTTTATATAACGCATTTCATACCCCAGGATGAAAAATCTTCGTCTATGAACGTTCCCATAAGCCTTTTCTATGCAGATGCTTTTCTTTTTTATCCCAAAGCACAAATACAGTATAAATAGCAATGACAGAGTTTCAGCCTTCATAATGTTAGCTTATAAAATAAATATTAAAGACCGCATAAAGGGACACTTCCCATTATAATAATGTACAGCAGACAGCAGGCTGCGGTTCACTCCCTATGGAAAATGTGCCAAACATGCTCTTCTGTATAAAGTACATAGCTGAAAAATTCAAATTGTGAAACCTTTGTTCTCCTGCATTTAAATTGCCTCCTCAGTATTGTGTGCCAGAAGGGCTTGTTATGCCAACAGGAAAGCAGTCAGGGAAAAAAGGAAACAGCAGGAAGTCAGATGTGAACTTGGTGTTACTCTAAGATGTATAAAATATAATTAAAATACGAAAATCAGTAAGACAAAGACTGAGGTAAGCTACTGTTGCAGCTACGAGATGTGGCAGGTATCTCTGAAACTGAGGCAAGCTTGGCAAAGCTGCTGCAATTCTTCCAAAGTGAGGTTGATGGGGCAATGGACAGCCTGACCTGCTGGCAAAACACAAGAAATGGCTTCTTCACAGTGATCTCCTTGCCTCCTTCAGCAACACTCCATGAACAGACACCTTTGTATCAACAATTTTCAACAGAACACATTCTGAGAGACCTCAGTTCTCCCAAACCTAAAAGGCTGGCTGCACTTAAAAGGGTCATCTTTCCACGAAGTTCAGCTCTGTGTCAATTTTATCAGTCAGGTCAATACCATCTTTGTATGCTTTCTTGGAGGTCAGGTAAACCATTGTTAAATACAGAACACCAGAAATAAAAAAATTAAACACTAGACCTTCTTTTATTGCTCAGTTGTTACAGCAACTGCTTAATTCTACTTGAATGAACTCATTTTTCACTGTAAAAACAAGTGTTCCAGTTTGTGTTGCAAATAAACAGTTGGCGCTAACTTTTTAGAGCCTCTTTTTCATTGGAAATGTTAAAAAAAAGTTTTCAGTATTGAATCAGAATAAACATACATCGAAAAGTTCAAGGCAACCCATGAATGGAGTCTGCTATGTCCTGTTATCATCATTGCTCTGGTGATACAGAATTTAAATGTCTAAGTTTCTGCTTTGGACTAATGCAAAGCCATTACTGTAAAGCCAAAGTAAGGAACCCACTTCAGACTTTGAAACTCTTTGCATAGCTTTGTTTTCTGATTTTTGCAGAAAGTGAGACTATGTCTTCTTTCCTCGACAATACTCTTGGTATATTCTAAATTGAAAGCTCTCTCCTTGATTGTACATTTTTAGAGGCTTTTTACTCTTACAAAGTCTAAATTTTAGTCAATGGCATGGGCCATACTTCTATGGCATCTAAATCCTATCAGAAACACACTCACAGCTGGACAAGAGTTTAGCTCTAGCAGTGTGAGTTCTATGGTTCTTGGTTTCATGACTCCAGAGTGTTCAACATTCATACATTCTACCCCTTGATCCCTGACATGCCATCCCATGGCTTATGACCACCATGCCTGGTTATATCCCTTTCCCCCTTCAAATCTAGTTTCAATTCATTTCAGTGAGCCCTGCTAACTCTTACATGAAGATCCTTTTGCCCCTTTGAGACTCGTGTACCCTGTCTCTTGCCAGCAGGCCAGGTGTCATGTAGACTAACCCACAAGTAAAGAACCCAAAATTCTCCTGGTGACACCAGTTACTGATCTGCAGGGTCTGCCTGCTCCAACATCACTCTCTGCAGCTAGTAGGACAGAGGCTTTACTGCTTGTGCTCCTGACCCCTTAACCAGTCATCCCAAGGCCCTGACATCTCTTTTGATTGCCCTTGGACTTCTTACTGCAATTTCATCACGATGTGTGATGCTCCAAGAATAAAAGCAAAAAGGATCCATTTATATTACATATCAGGAAGGGTAATTTTCTCAGATTTGTAACAATGGAAAAGTAAGAAATTGAACATTTACTCAAAAACAGACAAAATGACAGGTAATACAACAATAAATCCAAGAGAAGAGAGATAGGGGTGACTTTCTATTACTGCAGGTGTTTGAACTATTTTTCCTATACAAGGGTTTATGTAAATGGAAGAGCACGGTGAATGTAAACTGCTCAGTCCAAAAGCTTTTTTAAGGAGTGAGAATTTGAAAAGCTTGATTCAGTGCAGAGAAATGTATTGAAAGAAAACCAGAAAGTAAGGGCTAATCTATGAAGTCCATGCCATATTTATGGCAGCTCCCTTCAGGACTACGGTACTAGTTTCTGGAAGAAAAAAAGTCTCTTAATTAAAGAAAAAAAAATAAAAAAAGTTTTTTCTTCATGGGTGAATGCACCTGAAAATGTTCCAATGAGAAGTCTGGAGTTCGTGTGCTTTTAACAAACAAACCATAACAATAGTTTTGAAATTATTATGTATTTTTTTACCTGTCAAGTAAATTCAAGTAAACTTTTTTCTCCACAGGAGGTATTAAACAGTGGTTTGAAAAAGAACATGGCAGAATGTAGCTGAACAATGCCCAGTGAGAGGTAGTAAATTACTCACATCCTATTTACCATTTTGAGGCTTCTGAAGAAGAAATTAATAAAATGAATTTGTGCCAGGGAAGAAGTTAATCCTTAGCCTTATCTTTCCAAGTTTAAAATCCATTTCTAGGCTTAGTTCCTTAGTTTTGGATTAATTACCTCTGCTTTAAAGTATTTTTTGTGGTTTTATTTCTTATGCCTTCGGTTCCTTCCTCTTTACTTCTACCAAATCTACATTGTCTACTTTGATCAATAACCTTTTGATTTCTTCCTTCATTTTGTTTCCTCATCTCCACCTCACAAAACATAGTATTTTCTCTTACATTGCCAATCTTTTGCCATCTGGCATCTTTCAGGGAAAACATACCACCACCACCACCACCTGAGTGGCATTAGGAATTTGTTAACTTGTTACAGACTTACTATCAGGTCTCCGATATTTTCCTAGGCCTGACTGAATCTGTAACACTTAGTGATTTTGTAACCTTTAATTTCACCTGCTGCTGCTACTCTTCTCACACCTAAAGCTTTCACCTTTAAAGTCTACAGAAACTTTTCAATTTGAACTAGGGCTCTCTTCTTCCATCAGTGCGTCCATTCCAGACTCTAGCACAACGTCCTGCTCTACATCTTAATATGCCCTGGTTGCATACCCAGACCTTCTAATTTAGTTTCCTTGCTTCAGCTTCCGCACATGCTTTGCTACTCCAAATTTTACAAGAAACCTACATTATTTAAATATAACTTGATGACTTTGTATGCCATTTACTATGCTGCTGCTTCCTCCTAGTATACATATATGTAATTACCAGTGTAGGGGGAAAAGCCTTACCCTCCTGATAAGGCCCCAGATGTGGCAGTGGAATAACTGACCAACACCTTCATCCTAACTCCTAATTACCTGCAGAGATAACCTGTATCTTTCCTTCTACCAAATTCCCCTTACCAAGGACTTCTATAAAGACCTTTATTTTCCAAGACGACAGCCTTGCAATTCAGCACTACAGAGCTCTACCACTCAGAAGGAAGTACCTCAAGCAATATGAGAGTACTGCAGAGATTTTCTGGATGCGTTTTGTAAACTGGCAATTAATCAGTCCAATAAACTTCCAATTGACTGGGGACAACAAGCACTAGATTGTCACAGGACCATAAGAGGCTGAGGGAATGATGCCATGTCATACAGTGTTTGGGAAAGCAACTCTGCTGAGAGATACCTGCTGTCTTGAAATTTCCTGCACAGAGAAGGGGACAGCAGAAACTGTGGCAAAGAGAACCTGCAGCTCCTTTAAGATCCAAACGCTATGCTTCTTTCTGATGACAGCTTTAATGTATCAGGCCACTGGTCTGCAGTGCAATTAACATCTTGCTGTGCTGGGTTCCACAGTTACTGTATTAGGTTCCATAATTACTGACATGGCATGCTGCATTATCTTAACATCATGTTTTGTGCACTGGTTAAGAGGTGCAGCTCAAAATGTGTGCCCAGGAAACTCTTTCGTTTTGGATTATCTGCACAATCTGTTCCCTATCTGTCACCAGTCAAGAGACAGGGATTTCAGACAGGCAGGCAATTAGTTTTGTCTGTGTAAAGTGGCTTATCAAAGTCTAGGCCCTAGGATGTAGGCCATTTATTTATTTTCTATGAAGCATCCACCTCAGCTAATATGGCTGTGTACCCTTGTGAAGATGGAGAATGATTCCAAGAGCAAATTAAACAGGGTATGAATTGCCATTCATTCAGCACGCCTAGGTAAGGTATGTAATTTTACAAAGTTTTAGAAAAGGCTGTTTATTTATTTATTTCATTTATTTTTAATACTGGTGATGGCAGGGAGGAGTTGCTTTCTTTTGTTTTCTATGAACAGAAGAAAAAGTAGATTCTAAAAAATTGCCTACTCACCAACCTATTACACAAAATAGAAAAGGTTTACTAGCCACTAGCACTGAGAATAGAATTCAGCTACAGAAAATTCATTACACTACATCTCACAGGGGAAATCAATTAACCCAGGAAGGGTCTCATACTTATTATGGAGCTCAATTTTTATGTGAAGTGCCTCACAGTGCAGCAACTGAGCAACTGCTTTTTTCTTTTTTTGGTTTTTTTTTTTTTTTTTAGCAGATCTCTCCACTAGTTTCTTAAATGTGCCTTTCTACAATGAAAAGAAATTAAACAGGAAGAAGCATAAAGTGAGTTGTATCAGCAGTTTGTGAGAAAACAGCACTGGAAAGTTATTTGAGAATCAATATTACAGAAGCAGCTTCAGTTATTCAGCTGCTTATCAAGAAGCAACAAGAATTTGAATTGCATTGCCTAACACTATTTTGGGCTCATGTCTGTGTGACAACAAAAACCCTTTAAAAAGCAAATTTAGTGCCCATCTAACACAGAGTGATTTTTTTTCATGGTCTTAGTCAAACAATATGAATTAAACCAAATGGCTGAAGCATGGTTCACTTTTGTTTTAAAAAAATCTTCATGCAAATGATGATATAAAGCCAAATGTTTCACAGTTAGAAATTTAGGGCCGTGTATCATTTTATTGGCACAGTAAAAGGCTACAGCCATATTAACATCTCTGTGTATCAAGTGCCAATTTGCCTTTTAATGTTCATCCTCCCCTATTGAGAACCATGAAAATCAGTCTTTTGCTGGCTTTTGAACAAGCACTAACCTCTTTTAGCTCAAAACCTCTGATTTACTTCCTTTCTCCCCCACATGTGGGGCCAGCCATAAAATGTTCAGCAGAAGTTAAAGAGTGTTGCACTTGAAGCGTTACGGAGACTATTTATTTCCCCGTGTCAGTGTTCACTTCTGTGCCTTCACACTTTGTGTGCCATTCCTAAGATATGATGAGGGCCAAAAGATGGTTTAGTAAAACTGAACAGCATAATAACAAGTGTCTCAAATGTCTGAAGCACAAAGAAGGAAAGGAAAGAGCTCGTATTGTTCAAGTGACTTGAAACTTGGCAGTGGGAAGGGTGAGGACACCATCAGTTGCATGGAGTGCCCTACACCCCCAAGGTCCACTCCTGGCAGCACAAGTTCTCAAGAGAAGTCAATTTATACTCCTTCCCCCTTCATCTGCCAAGAACGATTTCTGCTGCACCTCTGGTAAAGCCCTGTCCTTCCACTCCCAGCCCAACTTTATGGATGAAAGATGTTTGGCCTGATCCGAAGTTACAGGATGTACGGCGCAGCTTTTGAACCCGGCACTTCAGGAAAGCCTTCAGAGCTACTGGGAAGTATCTCAGCCCCCTACCACTTCCAACAGTCACTGAGCCCCCTGCAGAGCTGACAAGCCAGGGGTAAATGAGACTTGGATGCCAATGATCCTAGGAGCAATGGTATTGGAAGAGACCGATACCACAGGCAGTAACGCGATAACCTACTGTGCAGAAGACTCTGTACTACAATTCCTGTGTGATCAACTAAAAAGGTCAGAAAATGTAGTGCTAAAATTATGCAGTAATTTTCAGTTGCTATTAGTAAAATTATTGCTTTAGGAAAGTACCTAAGAAACAACCATTCAAAGAAATGATAAAAAATGATGGCTTTGCAAAGCTGGAATCACTCTGCTCCATCTGTCCTGGGGTGAATTAAAAGAGAACACATTTCACGTTCCAAGTTTGAAGTAGTAACAGCCTGGAAAGCACCATATGGATTTTGGCATTCCCCAGTTAAAAAAAAACCAAAAAACCAAAAATTTTAAAAAATTAAAATATCGACTATGAATCGTTAAAAAGACAGACTGAGGGGTTTTTTTTCTTATTGTGAAAATGTAGGTCTAAATGACTGAAAATGTTTAAAAATAACAGAAGTTGTCACACGCCACAGTTACTCTGAAGCAATCTTCCAAAACCCCTCAAATTTTTCTGTTGCCTTTTGGTAAATTTCTGCAAGTACTAGAGTATTTTAACAAAAAAAGGCAATTGCAAAGTAAAATCTACTTGGTTTTGGTATTTGGTGTGTAAGTAATCTTGTCAATAAAAGATAATTAAATACATTTGTCCTTAGAATTCCACTTTTTCTGAGCTTCAAAATAGGAAATGCACCAATATCATGCAGATAGAGACTGAATACTAAGAGCTAAAACCCTCAAGAACAGAATCAAAATTTAAAATTATAATTAAGGCAGTGTAATAAAAAATAAGCAACAATTTACGCTTGTGTATTAAATTCTCTTCTCTAAGTAGCTAGAAAAATGCAAAACTTATTCCAGGCAGCAATATTCAAATGGATACTTCTACTTTTTACTTTTTTTCCCCAAAAATATAGAAAAAGAGCCTAAAGCTAGTAGCGCACACAATTTTTGTTCCCTAAAACATCTCTTAAAACAGTGAAATACAGAATACATGATTTGAAGCAATTCCTGTACCACACTGTAAAAGATGCTATTGCATGCCATAATCAATTAGAGTACAGAATAGAAAGGGCACTTTGCTTCATTGTAATTGTTTATTATTTATGGAGAAAGAAAATGAAATTTGGAAGAAAACCACGATTGAACATGCTGAACATGACAAATATATATAACAAAGAGTGCAAATAGGAGCAAAATCTTCATTCTGCAAGCAGTAACAACATTCATGATGAAAATGGTAAACTCTGGTGTCATTTGCATGTTTTTGTTTTGGCATTCTGCAGTAAATGACACTTCTTCAGACACAAACTGCCTTTTAAAAATAAAACAGAGAAGAATTTTAAATGCAAATTTTTTACATCTCATCAGAAAAACATCCTTCATTAGAGATGGTACTGGCATCAGAAATGATAATTATACCACAGAGTTGCTTGTTTCTACAGCTTAAAGAGTTCAAAATTTCTTGAAGTTGTTTAGCACTTCACAGCTTTGATGTCAGGGTGCCTAACTTCTCATAAAAGGAGATTAAGCACGAGGCACAGTGTCTCATTCTAAGTATTATCACAGAATATCAGAGAATGGTTTGGATTGGAAGGGACCTTAAAGATCAGTTAACCCCTGGGCCATGGGCAGGGACATTTTCCACTAGATCAGGTTGCTCAGAGCCCCATCCAACCTGGCCTTGAGCACTTCAGGGATGGAGCATTCACAACTTCTCTGGGCAACCTGTGCCAGTACCTCACCACCCTCACAGTAAGGAATTTCTTTCTGATATCTAGCCTAAACCCACCCTGTGTCAGTTAAAGTGAATCCCCCTTGAATCCCTACACGCCCTTGTGAAATCCCTCCCTGGCTGTCTTGTAAGCCCCTGTCAGGTACTGAAAGGCTGCTCTGAGGTTTCCCTGGAGCCTTATCTTCTCCAGGCTGAATAACCCCAGCTCACTTAGCCTGTCTGCAAGGGAGACTCTAATATGTATTAATATGAAACAATTTATAAATATAAAATTAATAATATAGACTGACTCATTCATTCCCGTTCATTACAGATGAAACTATTGGCATCCTGATGCCTTTCCAACAGTTCATTTGACTGCTCTCTACTGCCAGCTTTCTTTACCCTGAGATAGCATATCTGCCCAGCAAAATGAATACCACAAAAATTGTTCTTATTCATTTTGCTTCCCAACAATTTTGTCAATCTAGAGGAAGCATGTTAAAGTATAGTTTCGAGAATGAAATATGGTACATGCTGCCTTTGAGAGCAAACTAGACCAGAAAAAATGAGCTGAACATAAGTGAGGGGGGAAAAAAAGCTGAAGCTAAAGTCTAGTTTTTTCCTTCTTAGAATTAAATTAAATAAGGTTTTAGAGCTAGTTATCAAAATGGCAATGTAACACAAAAATACCCCATTTGTTGAATTCAAACTTGCAAAGACCATTTGTAATATAAACTACCAGTACTACTATGTCTCAAAAAAGTGAACTTTAATAATATAAGCTGATACATTATTTCTTCATCCTGTTCTCTTTTTTATCCCAAGGAAAAGGGAAAAAAAAAGGACTGGAGATAAGACAAGCACTAGGTCTTGTAAATAACCTGTTCATACTTGCCTAAATCAACTGCCTTGTTCACAGACATATCTTTTGTTTGGAAGTGACATAAAGAAAAATTGGATTCTTTTCCTCATAATGGCTGCACAATCAACCTTTATTTAGTGATATATTGCAGAGAGATTAAGAAATTAAGAAAAATGCTTAAATTAATTTACAGTTTGAGCTATTATTATATGTAGCATGCAATGTGTGGAATTCCAGATAACACTGTCATAAAGACGCAGAAGACAAAGACAGGAAATACTATTCAGTAGGAATAGTCTGACTCTCTCATTTCACTTTCTTGACTTCTACCTGCATCGCTACAGCTCTTATCTGCTAGTTTTATTCATTTTAGACATCTAAAAACCAAAGCATCACTCATCCAAATAAAGTAAGGACAATAACCCAAAGAATCACAGGCAACAAGCTACTGAAATTATTACCCCATCAAAGCCTTTAATCCGTGCAAGGTATCATTGACACGTACTAAAACTGCTTCACGTATTTTTAGGTATTCTCTAAGAAATGTACTTTAGGTATATTACCAAAAGTTCTTTTAAGGAGCTAAGACACATAAAATGTGAAAACTAAAGAGACAGTAAAGTTTTAAATGTGCCCACTGTCACGAAGACCAAAATACAACTTCCACCAAAATACAGCTTCGATGAAATGAAATCCAGGTTTCACCTCCATGCTACAGGACAGAAACTGGAGTTGGTCTGACATAATTTTTTTAAAGGACTATTCTGCTTTCATATGCATGTGACGTATACCAAAGAAATTAATTAATTGAGACTCATCATGCTGTAACTCATTCCTCAACATACAAAGGAATATAAAGCTAGGATTTTTGTACATGTTTCCTCTTCCTGGCAATGTACTGTCAGGATTTTAGTTAACTTAAATCACTGTTTTCCAGTTTTAGCTCCTTTAATTCAGAATTTTGTAACTACATAAGGATATATCCTATCACCTATCTAGCTGCTTAGATGTCCTGATATTGTCAGGAATGGTAGTAAACCTAAAACTATCAGACGAAAACACCTGACAGGATAGATCTGCAGTACTGTAAACAAAAAGCACTTCAGAACTTCCCCATTGTGGCATCACAGAGATATAAACGATTTAGCAGCAGGTACCCCAGCAGGGTGATAACGAGGCATCCTGAGGGCTTTCAACAGGACAAGGCCAGATTCTCTTAGTCTCCCATTGTCTCTATCCAACACCTTCAAACAAAATTATCACATACCCAGCAAAATCTCCAGCAATTTTGTCATCACACTTTGTATTGCATCACATAAAACATACAACATGTTTTCAGTTCAACAAAAACCACCAGGAAGATGGTGTTTGCAAACTGTGTGGGCCTTCACTAACTGTGGACTCTTACAGCCCAAGAAATACTATGGAAATACAGTGGAATACTACAGAACCAGGACATAATTAGATCACTACTCTGCCAACAGCTCTCTAACTTTTTCAAAGAGCAGGATCCCATTTAGTCACAATCAAAGGCAAATAGAGGAGGGCCTCAAGCTCATGTAAGACTTCCAAAGTCATAAGCAATTCTTTCACCTCCACACAGCCATCAGTGGGAAATCGGTCATGCAGCATGACTGCACTCAAATTGCTCTAGGCACTGTAATTTGGAATTTCTTTACTGGTTTGTATTTATGCTTTTAATGTGACACTGGGAGAACACAGGTTAACTTGGGCAATTTGTGACTATCTTTTACTACCACATATTTTTACCTCATACTTGTACACAGTGAAATGCACCGAATATATCCTCAATGACAACATCTTTACAAATCTCTCTTCTACTGTCCAGGCTGTGGTAATTTTTTCAGCTTTTTCATAAATACAATCTGAACCACTTTTCCCTTGTGACCTGCCAATTCAAATTGCAGCTCTTCAGAAGATTATCATTTGTACCAAAAGCTTTCCCAAAGTGAATGAAATCTGATGCAAAGAGGGAAATCTTTCTTCAAATACAGATGTTCTTTATAGTCTTCTTTCTCAGAATAGCAGATGCAGAAGCAAAATAGCATAAATTATGATTGACCTCAGCAGGAATAATTTATACTCCTGAGCCACTTTATGTGCGTAGCCAGGAGGGAGCTGTCTGACTGTATGAATTTTTACACATCTTTCAGCTAATTTACAGATCCGGTGTAAAACTCAAGGACATCATAAATATTTGTGGCATCCTCTAAAGAACTTCAGGTTCATAAACTAATTAATCTATTACAATGATTCACAAAATTATGCCCTTCATCTCCAACAGAAATAATCTTCATTTTATTGAAGAACAACATAGGAGAGGGCAGATCAAGGAGTTTTCACGTGGTATGAAATGTGTGCCTCTTTGCAGCAGGAGGAAAGCCACATGATGACCTTTTCTAAGACATATCAAAGAATGTGTAACCACTGCAGTTAAATACTGGAAACCAGAATGGGGGAATGTATTACTTGTGATCCACCGCAATTATCAGCAAGTTAATATCTACTTAGAGGTCTCCATCTGTTAATGGTACTAGAGATTACATTTTCAACTTCCCACCTTCCAAAAACACATTTATTTTTATGAATCACTAACATGTCCTTCTTAACAGTTACCAATGTGTCGTTTTCTGAACAATAGAGAACATCTTGAAAAACAGGGTCAGACCTCACATGGCTTAATTAGCTAAACTCCGTTAATTTTCATTTGAAGAGGCTGGTCTGCAGTACTAGAAAATTTGGACATTTACTTCAAAACACAGCATGATGATAAACAACCGTTTTTGACACAGGTATGCTGCCACAAAAAAACTTGCCCACAGATGGCAAATTGCATTTACTGCCATCTCCTTGCAGAGAATCCCACAATCTGCCAATTATGGGAATATTTTCGAAAGGATCCAAACTCAGCACTAAACGATAACAAAAAGAATTTAAATGCCCATGGTGAAGATGTTCCCTAGTTTTAGTCTCAGCCTCTTCCCCCCTTATATTTTTAAATTATTTATGCTCTATTTAGTTTACTTAGGAGTTTACAAAGAAAAACTGCAATGATAAGAATACAGCAAGTAATACAGAACTAAAAAGAAAATAAACATATTTATTTTCTTTTGTAGTGTCGACAAGAATTATTCGTAATTGTTTCAAGTTAAAACATTCCAGAAAAAAAAATTTTAAACTTCCCCATTAAAACCAGTGAAAAAATTCCCAGAAACAGTTTAAATTTTGTTGAGTCTGCTGCTGGCAATGTTCCTTCAAAACATGGAAATCAGTGTTATTTCCATCAATTTTACCAACTCAGCTTTAGCAGTTTCACAGACATTTCCTCACTCCTTCACTGGCTGAACTGTGGAGCAGAATCCACCAGTGTTGCAGAAAAAGGAAACAGTTAATTTCAAACAGAATTTTATCAGATGAGACAAGCAGGAAAGCATCGTACAAACAACACCTCTATCACCATATTAGATTAGTAGGGTAATGGAATGACAGCCTACGTTCATTCGGTAGTCGCAACATAATTACACAGCACACTCGAAAGATCCCACAAAGGGCCACACTACTGAAGCCAAGGTTATTATAAGAAACAGCAGCATGTGGTTGTGGGAATGTAAGGTGAAACAAGTTAATAATTTCTTATTATCTACTGGTAAAGCTGCTACCTCCATATGTGAAAATAAATGACACGAGAGAAAAGCTAAATTAAACAACCAGTAATTTATGTGAGGTAGAAATGGAGTGCAGATGGTGATCCTAAGTTGCACATATCACAGAAACAGCAAAAAACACCTCCTTCTATTGGGAAAACACTCATTTCAATGGCTTCTTCAGTGAAAAGCATGCTAAGGTAGAAAGCACTTAAAAGCATTAGAGAAACATTAGGGTAAGTACTTGCACACATTAGCAGAAAAAGAAATCTATGAGCTGCTAAGCCTTTCTATTCCACAGCCTAATAATAAGAATCTGGGAGAACATTTAGATGTCCTCGACTGAAATCCCTCATCTACCTCAGGGGCTTTTGACCTGCATGTTTCTACTCCTCCTCATGATTCAACCACAAAACTATGGGGAGTTTTTCAGGAAGTGTTGAATGCTCCACTGATTTTCTGACCATTTTAAACAGAAGAGCTCCAGCAAAACTGATGGAAATATCCTGAGAATACTAATTTAATTCAAGAGCTTTACTTGGTTCCAAGGCTTCATGTCCTTATGTCAGAAAAACTGAAATGGAGGCTTCCCAAATATAGTCCAGTTTCCCACCACCGACCTACTGGATAAAGCAGAAGTCTGATTCACCTGTTCCAAAATTTTCTGTCATGTCAGTTAGGTCCTTCTTTTCCAGCAGAAAAACAGTATTCAAGTGGAGAAATACCATGAGAATCAAATCACTGAGAAAGTGGTAGAAATACTTCTGTCAAGTTGGAAGAGGTTTATGCAAGAGAGTTGATAAAACCTGAAACTGCTCCTTAATGTGTTTTCAGTGGCTTTTTGAAAGAACACTGTTAGCATCCTTCTAACATCTGGTTCCACAGGTGAAGAAGTTAGGGCAATGCCTATTCTGTGAATCCCAAAGGAGCTGAAAAAAGGAGCCAGATGTCAAAATTAACTGACCTTGAGCATGCCTAGAGGCATAAACTTGGGAACCACGAATTAGATAAAGATTTTGTGAACAGCGGAAGTGTCTGGAAGTTCTTACTTACATTTTTAAAGCTATTCAGTTACCTACATTTCCCTAGTCACTGTCTCAAGTGGATTTCTTTCTATACATTTTTTTCTGACTCTGGTATTGTAAAAAACATTATTTAGTTCTTTGGGTGGTTTTTTAATTCTGTAAAAACATCATAGTTCTCTTTTGAATTCTGCAGAATTATGCACCCAAATGTAAAAGATGTTCAACATCCCTTAAAACCTGAAAAATATTATCAGTAGATTTTTTAAGAGACTTTGCAATATTTTTACAAAATTATTTATCAAAAATTGTCCAAATACCTACAGGTTTCTCAGTTCAAAGCCTGAAAAGACTGCAAGGCATCTTGCCTCCATTGCCATGTAGGGCAACTTAGAAGAGATTCAATCCCTTGGCACCAGATTCAAAAAATCACTTGTCTTAGAAGCAGCATGACATGAGCATATCACACATACCTATTCAACTAACATAAACTTTTCAACGGGAAATTACTTTACATAAATGCATAATGAAATAGCTGGGCAGAATCATAGAAGACTCATTGAAGTCCAACTCCTGGCCGTGCCCACACAGAGTCACACCATGTGCATGAGTGCATTGTCCAAGTGCTTGAACTCTGTCAGGCTTGGTGCTAGGACCACTTCCCTGTGGCCTGTTCCAGTGTTCAACCACTGTCTGGGTGAAGAACCTTTTCCTAATATCCAGCCTAAATCTCCCCTGACACAGCTTCAGGCCGTTCCCACTCTGGTGACCACAGAGATCAGAGTCTGCCTCTCCTCCTTCCCTCAGGAGGAAGCTGTAGACTGCAATGAGGTCTCCCTTCAATCTCCCCTTCTCCAGGCTGAACAGACCAAGTGACCTCAGACGCTTTTTGTAGGCCTTCCCCTTCAAGGACCTGCACCATCTTCAGATCTCTCCTTTGGATGCTCTCTAATAGTTCAGTATCTTACATTGTGGCACCCAGAAATGCCCCCAGCACTCGAGGTGAGGCTGCCCCAGTGCAGAGCAGAGCAGGACAATCCCCTCCCTTGCCCAGCTGGCGATGCTGTGCCTGATGCCCCCCAGGACACGGCTGCCCATCCTCTTGCAGTAAGAGTCCAGGTGTGGTAGCTACACAGGTAACAGCCACCAAAAGGAGTGGTCTGCAGTTATCCCAGTCACGGAATACAGACACACACACACCCCCACTGCAAACTCTTCAGGTGATGTGCCCTATATTAATCTTGTATACTTGTTTCACGCCAGCCCAGCTGGGTCCTAATCTCTGATAAGGAGTTCTCTGTGTGACCTGTTACGGTACAAGGACAACAAAAATTGTCCTCAGACAGACCAAAAGAATTATAAATCACGATTTACAAGTGAGAACAGCAGAGATCTTGTATCTTCTTTCCAGGAGCATAGAAAGAGTCAAAAAGTCAAACCTTAAATTCAGTAATTTATGTCGTATGCAAAAAAAAGGGGCTTCCCTTTCATAATATTACATGATATTACAGACAGCAGCACTGAGACAAATGGTCTGTCAGCATATAAAGAATACTGGAAATCAGTTGGAAAACTTAAGAAAAACCATACACATTTCCATTTAAACAACCATCAGGTATTTTCTTTCTCTGTAACATTTAAGAAGATGATATATACAGAATAATTAACTGCCTCAGAGAAATCTGGATTGAGAACAAGGCACATAATCTTTGCCTTCTACTTCTACAAATGGCTGGAACACTCTATGAAAATAACCAGACAAACTGAACATTTTTATCTCTGTCTGAAAATTATCACTGATTTAATGACATACACACAGTATTTTCCAACAGCTTTCACTTCACCAAAAGGAAAAAAAAAAAGGTTATCTGCTAAAAATCAATAGAGCTCTATATTCTTTTCAAGAAAACAGCCCAGATTGCCACTGCACGAGTAAGTTCATGCTGTGTCTGCTCTAACTCACCTGCTTTTGTCAAGATTTACACACCTCTTCATGTGAACTTGATTCTTTCTTTATTAACTTGCCCTAATGCCAAGTTACTATGGAACAGTGTCTACAAATTAATCTAGCACTAAGACAACTGTGTTAAAACCCCATCACCTATAATGTGGAAGTTTTCTGTGATGCTGCTGGGAGCATCTGCCAGGAAAGCTGCTCTAGATTTTCCCTTCCAAGCTGAATTTCATATGCCAAGCTTTTTGAACCTTGAAGCTGACATCTACCAAATGAGTTGTCAAGTTCCAAAAGAGATTTTCAAAGACATTCAGAAAATACTGTGCTTGTAAAAGAGCTGTTTCCAGCATTCACAAAACCCTTAGCAACAACTAACTCATTCCACTGCAAATGTATTCCATCTCACTTTTGATTTAATTGACAAGTACTTCTCCCTCTTATCTTATTCAGGCTTTTGGTACCTTTAGACACCAAGTTCTTTTTCTCAGAGATTAAACTGTATGTCTTCCCCAGCCACCTACTAGTAACACAGGCTTTAAAAATACTTCTACAATATTAATAGTCATAAAAAACAACTGATATCCTGATTTTAACTTCCACCATTGATTTCTGTGTTTTCCTGGAAACATACAAACTATGAAGTTAATATTACTTTTATTCCCTGTCTACTCTTCTATGTTCTTTGTTTCCTGGAAATAGTAACAGAGAAATTAAACCTCCAGATGCATTTCCTCTCAAATACATAGGACGACTCTATATACAATATTAGGACTCAAAAATGCAGGTTCTTCCTAAAGAACTTATCTGCTAAATGGTTTTAGGGAAATTACTAACTGAGCTTCTCTGTTCCACAATGTTCACTTAAAAAATAACAATCAGTCATTAATAGTCTAGAGAACCACAAACTGAGCTAATTTCTTTCACAGCTCTGTGCAAGGTGGTGAACTTTACTAGGGTTGAGTGTGATTCCCTTTAGCTACAGGGATTTTTCCATGTAACCATTGTCTCCTTCCAGGGGCTGAATAAGTAACCTTATACTGCCAATAGCATTTACAGAGGAAAGAGGTGCTGCAGAGTGGCCTCAAATACCCAGAACTCTACTTTAATATCACTTGCTTTACAACAGGGAAATATCACTCAAATAAAGAAATAAAATGCAAAGGAAAAATGTATAGTAAGAATCATAAACTCCCAAACTATACTATATTCTTTCTCCTTCAAAACTTGCATCACACTGCTGTGATGATTGTGGTTTCTTTTTTTCCTAGACTGAGGATGCTTTAGCACTCCCTTCTTAAAGCTCACATTGCTGGAGTGCAGACAATAACAGTATTACCATAATTCAAATTTGTATTACCCACTGAAATGTCAGCATTATCTTTTTGTATTCCTTCTTCACTTGCTGCCAGATTCTCATCAGCCTTTTTAAATGCATAATGTACGGTGTAAGTCCTTTCAGAGGAAAACCCCAACAATCCATTTGGTGGCAGGTGCTAGCTGAAGGCAGCTGTAGACTTACTGACACAGAGTGCCTAGGCTGCGTTCAGACCTATGTTCCACAGTCACACTTTTCAACAGCTGACAGGAGTACAGGACTACACAATAAAAATGTTTTACTGGTAAAAATGATTACTAGTTGTGAACAAAACTACTCCATAACACCTTGTGATTGGTGTCTTGACATTTCCCAAATCACTACTCTCCATAAACCCTAAATGATTCACAAAAATCAATGGCTACTGGCAGAACAATATTTCACAAAAGTGACAGGCAACAGCGAGTGCAATGTTATCCTTTCTAACCTGTGTCGCAGTACAGACAACATTATTGTTGTATTTTTAGGCATACATGGCTCTTAATACATCTAAATGTGGCTACAGCCATACAGGTAAATAAAGAATAGTTATTGAATCAATGGGATTATGGACTCAATGGATGTACACTATAGAGGAACAACAAGAAGGAAAGTAAGGTTGAGGGTAGAGAGAATAAGGACTAAGATATATGAACACATCACTGCTATCTTATGTATTCTAGCTCTCCATAGGAAAAATTCAACAAAAAATAGGTTTTGCATACACAGGGAATGTTTGCCTACATATGAAAAAATTAGTTATCTACACTCGTTCAGGTAATAATAGCCCAACATGAAACCTAATATTCATCAAGAAAAGCAATGTCTGCTTCAGACATAATTTCTGGTACAAAAATTGTTCTGTTCTGTGATATCAATAAGCACACCCCCTTAAATCCTATCTTCACAGCAAGGAAATTCAAATGCCTTATTTGTTGGAAATTTAAGCCAGAAGATGTAGGAATTGATTGCAGGGGTTTAAAAAAAAAATTGAGACCCAGCATATTGGAGAACAGCAGTGAGACACTAAAATAGTAATTTCATAAATAATGGAAGAAAAATTGGTAAGAGGAAGGATAGGACAAATTTAAAAGAGTGACTGACAGTATCAACTTGAAATTGAGTGACAAAGTATAATTCAAATGGGCTCTAATTTTCTAGGATTCTGCATCCAGCTTGTGGTGTTTTCCTTTAGAGTCAGATGCCTAGTCCCCTTACAGCCTCCAAAAATATGAATCACAGATCATATGGAGGAAAACAAAATTCCAAATTTGAATGGTAGCATACCAGAACTAAGGATCTAAACAGTTCTTGCTACTTCCCTTATCTCCAGAGCATCTGTCAGCACAGTAAATAAGTTCTAGTTGGTAGCAGAATGTTGAAAAATAGGAGGATGAAAGACTTGTGCTTCAAAATTAAATCGTTGACACATGAGGGAATGAATTTATGCTGTGAAGCCCTTACCCTTGGATCTGTACAGAAAAGAGAGTTACTGAGAGTAGTCAAGGATATTCTAAGTGACACTGACACAGAGAGGCAACCCGAATCGGGTCACCTGGAGTCAGCACTACATTCCTGGAGTAATTCAGTCTGGGAAGCAAATACAGAAATAGAGAAGTTGCAGAAGCACTTTTTGTATGACGGTTTCTCCATATTATCTCCTTTGTTTACTTTTTATTTTCCACAAGACACAAGGTTTCTTTGGTTTTAATCACCAATGAAAAGATAACCTTGTGGGTTTTTAATATCCTTAAGTTCTGAATGTTCCTTCTTATCAAAAAAGTTTGAAAATTCCACAGCTGTTAGGTCGATGTCAACAGAGGAATCAAGTCATCAAGCCGTTTTGCCATCAGACTCCAAAAGTGTGTTCTCCAGCCTTTCTTTGGGATGGGCACAAAACGGGATGAAGAGAGGCATGAGTGAAACAGGATGAAAATATTGCATTAGGGCACATCTGCTAAAGCCACAGGGTTCAAGCCAGAAAAGAATGAATAACTGAGGCTGTGCTACTTACAGTATCAAAAAACCACCACTCTGGACTTCGTTTTCTCTTGTAGTTTATATAAATGAAGGACAAAAACACAAAAAAAGCACTTTGCCCATGAAATGGTGAAAAAGTATTGGGGGGCTGGGAAGGGGAATCCCCTACGCCAGAACCACTACAATAAAATTCAAGAACACTTTTACTCTCTATCCTTTTTATTTAAAAACACACGAAACATAGGATGTGATCACTTATGTTCTTCAAGATTCCCAGAGCAGAGGCTGTAAGAAATCACAGGGAAAATTTAGAAGCTATTTGAAGCAAACAATTTTTCTATGTTCTATAATTTAAGACAATTAGATGCTTATCCTAAATTTCATTAATGATTGCTTCTTAAACATGAATCATTGCTTCTAAAATATGAAATACAGAAGCTACATCTGAAACCAGGATTTTTTATTCCAAATGTTTCAGAAATTATGACCCTTGATGCTGTTACTACCTGTGACCTCCACCAACATTTTCTGCCCTAACCAGAGTATTGCTAATTTTCTTGCCTTCCTCAGGCCCTCCATAGCATATATTTTACCCCACTTACAGTCTTAAGTTTCATGATGGTTGAAATAAACTCCTACCTGTCCCACATACAACTTCCTTACATTAGGAAAAGTGACTAGATCCACTTTGATTAGAGTAGCAAATACATTGAAGTTGGTTACAAGTATACCTCGCTATAATATTCTTAGTAGTAGAGTACTTGAATGAAATATTTATTTTTATTTTAAGGAAGAGGTCAGACATGATGATCTGCCGATCCCAATGAGCTAGAAGAATCTATGAATTATTTACTATCTTTACTGTATGGTCAAAATTCATATTTTTCAAGAGTTCTACTGTTGGCCTTGGCTTATTTATGCCAAATACATAAGAATGAAACTCAAGGTTTGTACTGGCATGAGCAGTAACAAAATAAAATGAAAATCTATACACTGGAAGGAAAACAGGTCAGATGCCAGGTTTCTGAACAAGAATTAAATTCTCTGTAATTTGAGTTCATAACCTATAACATAAAATCTCATCAATATTCAGTAACCTTGTGTATGCACATGGAGGGTACAGGGCATGTGTGAGAAATCTCCAAAAAGGCTTGATCTAGTAAAGATGTTTCTATTTTTTTTTTTTTTTTCTGAAAGAGGAGAGACAGGATAGCATTAAAAAAAAAAAATAGAACATCTGCCTCTTGACTGACAAGAGCTAACCAAGACTTTTGACTGAAAATTATGTGTATTGACATATTTATACAATTAAATCTCTACCATGCTTCATAAAACTGACTTCTTAGTTCTAGATAAGATGCAGAAATATAAACAGGAAGTGTGCCCTCCTATTGATATTTAGTTAGACAGACAGTTTTACGAGAACTAAAATAGTAAGGGAAGTTCATTCTTCTCACGATTTCCTTTGCTCTAAGACATATTTATTAAGATATTTTGCTTGAATCCCAGTACATTCAGTGCTTGCAGCCGTCACTGACATCTGCAAAAAGCTACAGATCTTTTCAACAGGAAATACTTCATTTCTAGCAGATCTTATTTGCAATTTTGGCAAATTCCCCTCAAGCCAATGACTCACATTTGTATTTGGTCTCACTTTAGTGCATTGGGAATTTTACATTCTAGTCTGTACTCAAGGCCTGTCTTTCGCTATTTAGATAAAAGAAAGCAAACTGACAGCACAACAACGTAAGTATAGCTTTAATTTCTTGCAGTGCAACTAGAGCCTCAAGGGTTTACTCCTCAGCAAAGAGAAATGGAAGCTGCAAATTAATCTAGGCTGAAAGTTCCTAATATTACAAGTAGTAGGGGATCATTAAGCTCTCAGCAGCGTAGGGTTATAAA
Organism: Dicrurus megarhynchus; assembly: GCA_013399195.1. NCBI lineage: Eukaryota > Metazoa > Chordata > Aves > Passeriformes > Dicruridae > Dicrurus > Dicrurus megarhynchus. The sequence goes on along the minus strand of VXAD01002262.1, from coordinate 561,009 downwards.
TCGCCTTTTGTAAACTGTGACAACCAAATATGAACCTAGAAGACCTCATACAACTGCTGGAGTACAATACCCTGTGTGTGCCTGCCAGGAATTTCCCTCCCCTGAGGTATGAGTCTCAGACGCCTATAAATCCATGGCAAGAAGTCCAACCATTCCAGAGAGAACCGTGACTTCCCTGCAGTACGGATACACGTGTGCACAGTTCTACTCCAGCACAACCTATTAACCACCAATTTAACAGTGGCCAGCAACCTGACCCCAAAAACCAAGTTCTGGATCAAATTTTTGAGAAGGGTACTGTCAGTATTGATAGTGGATTCCAAAACCTTCAAGAAGTCCAGCATTACAGGAGAGTAACTGTGAAGGAAAGCGGACCGGTCAGAAAGCAGAAATGGGTAACATCAATTTTTCTCATGATAGCTTTGAAGCGAAAACTAGTTTGTCAAAAGTAACTTTGATGAGGTCACCAGTCTCACTTCATTAATATACAACAATCATTTCCTCCATCCCTGCATTTATAAAAGAGCTTGTTCTATAAGGACTGAAGTACCAACGCCATTATGTAACTGCTAAAAATAAAAATGGGGGTATAGATTTTACTGTGTTATTGCACCTCAGTTGATATAAGAACAATCCACACAACTCTCTCACCTCAAGAGCCACCATATTTAGCAAACAAAGAAGAATTACTTGGCAAACGTGTCTTTTTGCAAAGAAAATCAATGCCATTTTATGATTGTTAGGCTGATTTAGTCCCCCTCTATATTCAAATACTATCTATATTTCTTTATTTACATAATCCATTACAGCATTGATTTTTCCTCATTTCAAATAGCATACTGCCTTATATAAACATCCTACCAGTCCTGACTATTTCAAGCATGTCTACTATTATTTCATAAATAGTGGGTGATGTATCATTTCTAGTTTAGGCAAAGCACCATGTTTAATATGGTATGTCAGAATAAGTTCTATTCTGCATGCCATTACTTTCAAATATGTTCCCCATCTCCTTTAATAGTCAGTCATAATGGGTTTTCTTGCTTGTGTCTGACTTATGTATTAATTTTTACTTTTTCTTCTGTGTGGGTAACTTCAATATTCCAGGAGAATTATTTCCTCCCACCTCTACAGTGGTACTGAAGTCATACTCGTTCTCTTGTGCTTTATCATCCCGATACCATCTTTTTGTTCAACATCAACCTGTGAACCACCATGCCCAAAAAAAGCCTCAAAGTAAAATAAAAAGTAAAGCACTATTTTACTTTACGTTGCTGTAGCCTAATACATCTTACATCTCAGAATTCTTACTTTTCTCATATGATCTAGTTCAGATAAATGAACAGTGAAAAGACCTTCCAACGAATTTAACTGAACTTTTGCCCTTCACATAAATGTAATAAATAATTCACTTACGAAATAAGTTTGTCTATGTCTGCCAGCTGACAAAGACAAATACTGCCATTTTTTAGCAAACTGCAAATTCTTTAAATCTAAACTTAACAATAGCTAAACTGAAGACTCAGGGCAAAGGCCAAAGGGAGATCCAAAGTCACATTTACCAACTAATCCTCCCCAACACATATTACATCTAATTTTTATTGAAATACTCTCTCAGTGATGTTGTTTAAATTTCTTCTAGATTCAAACTTCATAGAACATTAATGTGTTCTTTTTTTTTTCTTCCTCAAATTTGCTTCTTAAACACGTGGACAGTAATGTGCATGTGTGTAATAACACTGAATAGTACAAACACTGCATTGAACATATTAATTAATAATTACTTAATTAAGCAATAATTACTGCTGCTGTTGGTGGTGTGTCAACTAAAAGACTGCTGTGGCTGATCTCAGCACACATGAAGACAATCCCTGCTTCAAGAAATTACAGAATCTTCTGTAATAATGAATTAACAATAACAACAATTACTGAAGCCTTAAGGAAAAAAAAACCTAAACCTTGCTAACTTCATGGGTTTTTTGTACCTTTGTTTTCTTTATACCTTAACCAAAGAAAAAACAGATTAAGGGATTTTCTGACAGTGGGTTGTGTCAGGTGGATTAAGCAACAGCAGCTCTTTTGTGGGAATAATCCTCCTAGGACTTTTCCTTGCTGACTGATGGCCTGGTACTATGACTTGGTTCCAGGAACACGGAGGAAATACAGGAAACAGATGAATGAAAAGGATAACGCATTTCTATGGTATCACTAACGGCATACTGTAGAGAAAATTCATATGTACCTGGCATTTGTAATTCAGTTTTAAAATCTATTTTAAATATGTACATGAACTCAAGTGTATATATTAAATCAATTTCTTTGAATACAAGCCAAAAATTTCATTCAAAAGTTTTTACAAATTGTTTAGAAGTCTGGCTCTACTGAATACAATAAGATTTTGGCGTTATTTCTACTGAATTAAAGATTCACTTGACAGCTGTTTTTTAAATTTCATAATACTTCCCTCTGTTTAAGACTTTAATCATAACTTTCAAGGATTTTCTTTCTCTTTACAAAAAATTCTGCACAACTTGTGCTGGCTTCTATGGGTAAGAGTAATAAAGAGTAACCCCCTCAGCAAGCAGGGGTTTTTGTTCTGTTTCCCATCTTGTACATCAATGTACCTTGACCAAATGCACATAACCCCCTTTTTCCTACTGAAAACTGCATTTCTGAGTGGTAGAGGAGTTTGGGTGAGGAAGGTAACATGGCCATGATTTCTGGACTATTGAACAAAATAAATCAGTCTATGCAGACTTCCAACACGTTCAGAACACAGAAGACCCACAATACTCAAGTAGGACAGATGGCAGTCAACAGAATTTAGGGGCAAACAAGGTGCCCTTTTGGGAAGTGAGTTTTGGCAGCTGCAGTCTTTGAGAAAAGCTGTGAAATCTTCCATGTCAAATGCAGAAGTGAAATAAGAGCAAGGAAAGTTCTAGTATGAAAAACAATGATTCCATACAACTAGGTTTTTAATTCTATACACTAATTTCAACAATTATCTCCTTATAGCATTAAATTCTGTAAGCTTATTTATTATTACTCTGAAATTTAAGTACTAAGTAGAAATTAAAAAAAACTCCAAAACATTCAATATTTTTCTTCTGCAAAGAAAATATAACATTTTAAATGTAATCAGTGTGTCAAACCCATGTTCAGGTGAAGTCTAGTCATCAGCAGCTCTACTGCTAATAAACCCTACAATATCTCACAAATTTGTCTGTCTGAGAAAAATTATACCAGGAGAGAAGACACAGCAGTAGGAAACAGAGACTGCTGAGTAGTAATATATTTGAAATTTTTAAAAAATCAAAAATCTTAAGAAGAAAACTGTCGCTTGACTAGGGCTCATATGTTGTCACAGAATGCTAAATTCATCAAAAGAAGCCTCACACTTTCATTGCTGTAAAGCATGTTACATTCAATATTTCGTTTGCTCCAGCAGTTGAAACACCATGTGATATGATTTAGAGTCAGTCACACACTTAATATTATCCCAAAGCAATTGATTACCACTGGGTCTGGTCTCAGTCCAGAGCTATTAATAGGCTTCACAAATTAATCCAATATAGATGTTTGTGTTATGTAGAATTGTTCTCTTTAGAGGATAATATAGAATAAAATGTTCAAGCAGTGGACTTTATTAATCAAGTGGAAATATTGAGTCATCCAGAAACAGGGGAACAGGGAACAGAGGAAGATTTTACTTTGTTGAGTCAAGGAGTTATTAACAGACACTGCAGTTTCAGGAGATGACACCTGATCACAAAAAAAAAGTTATTTGTGTCTCCAGTGAAACATGCCAGTTCTTCCTTTAGCAACTTGAAATTACCTAGAAATATGTCATGGGCTTCATCCTAGAAAGTCCCTCCCAGGTTACTGTGTAATCACTTCCCCAATTCACAAGTCCAAGGCAAGTCCAGTAAATGAAACACATTGTGCAAAATTTAAAATTTCTTCACTTCTGTAAGAGCTGTCCACAAGTTCCTCAAACAAAAAAAAAAAAGATGGAATAAGCAAGGGAGGTGCTAACAGCACCACAGGTGATTTCTTCCATTGCTATTGCACGCAACCACGAATAACTGAGCAGGTTAATGCAAGGAGAGAAAGGGGATTGCTCCAGGGACTCAAGGAAAAACTCCTGCAGCCACTACAATGCCCAGAAAGGCACAATGTAACCAAATAAGCGAACAGAGATGGATAAGCTTAGACACAAACACATTCCAAGGTGGGACATGAAATCTAGGCATTTTAAACATACGGGCGAGCCAAAAATTTGGTTCTTTGCTGCAGAGTGTAAAGCTACTGCAAGGAAAACATTCTTTGCCCACTCAATTTACCTCCTCAGCCTTCATTAAGAAGAAAAAAATGAAAGGGCAAAGAAACAGCTCTAATGTTACTTGAATGCAAAATGGACTCAATCAAATGGAAAAAGAATTACAGCTCCGAGCAAATTTTATTGGAAATCCTTTTAAAAACATATAAATAGCTAGTCCTTATAATTTAAAAAAAAAATGCAATTTTCAGTTGGAAGGAAATCTTGTTACTAAAATAGCATTTTATCTTTAAAAAGGCCAAGAGAAACCATTAAATATTTGAAACAGAAGCAAAATATTTTGAGGATATTCAGCTTATACTTAGTTCCACATCTGCCAATAAAGGCTTTAATTCCAAATTGGAAGAAAAGAGTTTTAAACTGCCAAGTAACCAAAGCATAATAATGCAACTGCATTATACTTAGGCTTTCTGAACTGCTTATCCAAACGCTACAAGTTCACTATGAAGAACACTGAATGTGGCAGAAAACAATGAGATTTAGGTAACTTGAGTAGTTAAACTGGAGCTCTGAAAGTGAAAATAAATTTGAGATCACTGTACAAATCAAGCTACATATCAGCTCATCATATGAAATTTACCAAATCGTGTTAGTTACAGGGAAACATCACTTATGAGCTCTCGGTCTAAGTACATGCAATGAAGGCAAATAAAGTCAAGTTTAAATTTATACTAACTTTTAATGCAGAACAAAACCAGAAAAAGAACTAAACAATCTGCCATGTTACTGGTTAAAATAGAGAGTGCTCAGTCTCAATTAAATGTTAGACTCTTCTCATCTGTCTTCACCTCAGTGCTGTCCACCCTGCTGTTTCTGCTTTTAAAAACTGACAGGCACAAAATAACAGTGAGTGATGTTATTTTTGTCAGGAAGAATGCAAATTACTAAGATTCTGGATTTAAACAGGGATAAAGATATAAGGAAAAGGGATTTCTCCATCTCCAGAGCCTGGCAAAGGCTTTTACTGGAAAACAGGTCTGAGTGTTAGGCCAGCCAGTGCCCATTTCAATACCATCTTCACTGAAGCTTCTCCAGATGCAGAGGCCAAATCTAAACACTACTTGCATGCACAGAAACAATTCCTTCCATGCTCAACAGACAAACCCACTCAGTGATGTGAAGGTCCATCATGTTGCTGACACAGACTTTAACATTGTGTGATTTGCAATATAAAGTGACAAAGCCTATTTACTGTGTGATTCACAGACTCTTTCTTCAACCTAATTAAGAAATACCACCCACTAAGAACTTGAAAAGTTTATTTTCACTGATAACTGGATTTTCTATACCTCTTCACTAGCTGAAACTTACAATAGTAAGAAGTCAGCCATCAATTCAGCATTAAGTACTGCTGACCCACATACATAAGAGTTAACAATGGTATTCTTCAAAAGTGCAGAATGACATGCCTGAGCCCATTACAGTCTCCTGGGCAGAAATGGAAGATTTCACAAACATAGCTATGAAAAATGAAAGCTTAGATTTAAATGGGTGTGAAGGTGGAGAAGAAACCCCTGGAAGCTCCTTGTTACAACTGAGCCAAGTGTTGGTGGTTATTTTCCAGAATATGTTGAAGTTTACTGTCTTTCTACATGTTGTTAAAACCATCTTTGTCAGAAAGTGTAATCCCATGGGCACTTAAAAATTATTGTAAAAAGTCAGACTTACACAATTTGTAAATGATCTGATGGATCTGAACTAGCAGGTCTTTTCCCCACGTTCTCAGAGTCTGTCCCCACGGCCCCACTGCTCTGTTTGCTGAAACCACAATTTGTTATCTGGTTTCTCTCTGCAGTGACAGAAACTATTTGCCACCGTGCTGTTAAGACAAATGCTTTTAGGGAACATGCAAATCTCTGAAGTAAGCAGGGAGATGCAAATGAACACGCCTCCCTGCTGAACAAATGCAATGTTCCAAATTCATCTGGGGTAACCCCGAGGGCACTGCTTGGCTTCAAAGAAAATGCACAGGAGGAGCTATGGGGGGAGTCCGTCCAGTTGCCTGTGCTTCAGTCAAAGCATGCCAGTATAGCTGGTGATCCTAAAGCATTTCAGATTTTGTTTAAGCTATGCTTAAAAAAATTATGTTATTCTAAACTTAATCAATGTCCTTTAAATTGGAAAAAAAAATTAATCCCCAAGGCCATTATTCAAGAAGGAACTCTGCTTTTTTATCTTGCTTTACCCACTGGCTTTCCAGTTTTGATTTATCAGGTTTCCTACTAAAAATTCTCACAAATGAGAAACTAAAGCAACTGAACCATATTTGCATAAAAACAACTTCACTGGGGTGCATGAAGCTTAACTTGATAGATCTCCTATGATTGATGCAATAGTTACCAGCAAAGGGGAGAGAAAAGGGGGAAGAAAATTTGTCAGAGAAATAACAATGTCTGTAAACCTGACTGGCATAAATGCTCTTGTCACTTTCTTCTGTGTGAAGACTTGTTTTCATCTAAACTATAGAATATTTCAGAGAATTTAATGTGATCTGACAACTAATCTTAAATTGTGTCACTGTATAAAAAAGGGGAACAAAAAAAAGTCCACAGACACTGTATTATCTATCACACTTTGAGGAAAGTTGCATAGGGCTGGAGCAACTCTCCTACAAAGACAGGCTGAGAGAGCTGGGATTATTCAGTGTGGAGAAGAGAAGGCTCCAGGAAGACCTAATTGGAGCCTTCCAGAGTAAAAGGGAGCCTAAACAAAGCCAGTGACGGACTTTCTAGAAGGGCAGGTAGTGACAGGAAAGGGGGGGATGGCTTCAAACTGAAAGAGAGTAGGTTTAGGATAGATATCAGGAAGAAAATCATCACTGTGAGACTGATGGGACACTGGAACAGATTGCCAGATCCCTGAAAGCATCCAAGGCCAGGTTGGATGGGGCCCTGGTCTAGTGGAAGGTGTCCCTACCCACAGCAGGAGAGTTGGAACTAGATGACCTTTAAGGACCCTTCCAACCCAAACCACTGTTTTCAAATCTAATATGTAATGTAAGCATTCACCGAAAAGACTGCTTGAAATATTCTTGCAGTCTTTCTTGAGACGCATCCTTCCCTAATGAATTGGCATTTCTGGTGCAATGGGGAATCATCAGGCCCTTTTCTCATGCTCAGAGTACATTTACAGACAGCAATCTCACTGTCACATGAAGAGATCACTCAAAGCATTGAGCCAGATGCCACACAAATGCCTCTAAGCACTGTGTCTCATAGCATGCTGGAGTCACTTCCCACCTGGGGCATGAATGAACTCATAAACCAAAAATCTCTACTGAATATGTCCTGTCTTCAATTGCACAGGCTTTTGTTTTCAGAATTGAGACAAAAGCCCTCCAAGGAGTATGGAGCACATCGACACACATTGCTCCTCCTGAACACTGCACCCATAAGCATGAACAGTTCAAGAGCAAAGGTTAAGTGGCTGAGACACAAAGTCTCCTGTGGCTTAGCACAACCTTCTATGCACTTTGGTGCCTAAAAAAAGAGAGATCCCAAGTAAAAATCTAACAACTACACTAACTACTTTTCCACAATAAAAATAGCAAAAGACAGCATTTTAAAAATCCTATTCTTTCTTTAGAAGTTTGCCTTTTTATGGATCAAAACTCCAAAAAGTTTCAACAAGACTGACTGGACAAACAAACTTTAAAAACTTTGAAAATGGATCTTCTATTTCCAAAAGTACTCAAGTAGGGTAGTAAACAGGATTTCCACATAGCTAGAAGCTTGGATTTGTTTGTAACCTCCCATTCAGCCACAACACACATTCAGTTTAGTATACACCCTAATAATACACACTCAAAAATTTCTGACTTGAAGAACTGCAGTCAGCTGTCATCTAGGCTATGTGTTCACTGTACACTTCACTGTGTGCAGTGAAACCTAACAGCTCAAGTATTTGAAGTAGAAACATTTATTGTGTTTTGTACTTCCAGGCACTTTGGAAAACATTCCCTCCAGCAAATGTAATATACAGTTTATCCTTTTATTTCAACATCTGATTTTAGTAGTATTTTAGAAAACTAGAGGGATTTTTACACAAGCTTTCTGAAGGAGATTTTTACATCAAACCTTTCTGCAACTGATTTTGCAGTCACAACAACTCTCTTTTGGAGAAAATGCTAGTAATATGGAAGATGCAAAGCTGGCTGACACTAAAAACAAGGAGTTTGCACATTATACTTACATGTAACGTGTTTCCAAAGCCAGACTATGAAGACTAGGAAGAGATCTACAAATTAAACACCATTTTCACTAATATATAACAATTAACTTTACTACCATAATCAATCTTTCTTACCCAGGTTACTTGTTCATCAAAACATTTTCTTGTGGTTACCAGTTTTGAACACTCCTGTTCCAAAGATGTGTTTCAATTAATGCCAATCCTGCTAGGATCTGTCACAACAAAACATACCAACTTCACAAATTCTGTTGTTCCTAAAAGACTTAGACAGCATTATGAAACAGCATTACTCTAACTTTTTTTAGAAAAGCTACAGGACAAAATATAGGGTGGCTTTTGCATAGAGCAAACTCTCCTTAATCAAGTTCAGTCTCCATTAAAAGGCAAGATATTTTGCCTGTTGCCAGCTTAATTGTTTACCTGCAGCAGACCTTCAGATCTGCTAATTACCTTCTTTTAAACATCTTTTTTTTCAGATTGTTCACAGTGATACATTTAATCTGCAACCAAAGATTGAAATAAATTATAAAAATAGACCAGATGCATTCTGTAGCTGACATCTGAGCTGTATCCTAACTGGTGACTGTTCAGGCTTGCTCTGAGATGCACGTGTTATATGTAAATTGTAGACCAGAGGCCATTTGCAGTCAGTCCTGGACTACTCCAGCGTTTGTGCTTAGGTTTGATTTCCACAAAAACCATGGCACATACAGGATGACAGGGATGATGTGTACACAGCTGCCACCTCCACAAAGAGATGGGACACAGCTGGAGAGCAGCCTTCCCCGGAAGGCACCTTCTTTTAAACACAACCTCCTTCCCTTCACATGCTAACCCCACCATTCACCTTTGACTCTCCCTTGGGCGTGGATTCAGACACGTTGAGAAGCTTGGGTTGCTTATTACACTCAAAACGGGGACTGCTTAGATAACACTGCTGCTCCTGGCTTTTGTTGCTGGAAGGCTCTTCATTCCCTCAGGGCTTTATCTAGTTTAGGTTCTGCTTTAGAGGACAAGAGAAGCAGTAACTGTTCACATATTTTTCATTATTTCTTCTTTAAGAAACTCGATTTTAACACTACATTCTTCTCAAGTTTCTCTTTCTCTTTACACAAAAGACTGTTTCTGCTTATCCCTCTACTCCCTAACCCAAATGAATCTTAGAGATCCTCTTATACTTCAGCCCACTCTAGGATTAGAAAATGAGGGCAATTAATGTCTCCTGTTTTGGATCCATTCTTATAACTTGCTTATATTCAAACCAAAAAATAAACAATGTGAAGAGTCCCGATGAAAAATCATCTGAAAGTCAAGACTTTAAAATTCAAAGCACGACATTTCAGTGTGTCCAGCAACAGAAGGGTCTAACAAGGTGCCTACAAAATCTGTTTTAGCACTTTGCAACTATAACCTTGGCACTTACACACACAAATTAAGAGACACCATAACTCTAAACAGGAAACAGAAAAAAAAACCAAGCACACCAACAAACCTGATCTAAGATAGTCAAAGTTTAATCACATAAATAGTGATCCAATATAACCTGTCAATATTTTAAAAGCACAATAATTCTTGTCACATCAAGTTATTAGTCTGCCAGTCAGTTCTGTCTTATTTTCCAGTAGCAATGGCAACAACTGGTTTTAAACATATTTATTTTCCTTTGATAGCTCTACATATGCACTTGCACATTGACATAATTGTAAAGAACAAGAAATATCCAGCTATATGTTCAAACAAATAGGTGACATATTTTTGTGAGGAATAATGGGCACTAACTCGTCCTGCTAGAGAGAAAGACTCATTTCCTCTCACGAAGAGTCAGTCAAATCTCACAGGAAATACGCTATGCTAGACTGTGATCTTCAGCTTGCCATCATGTTCCCATGTACGTCAATGCAAGAAAAGGAAAAAAAGCCATGACAAAAGGAGTGAGATCAACTTGATGAAATAGCACACATTTTGAATCTGGGGTATGAATTTCATGCAATTAAGACTGAGATTTTAAAAACACTTGACAAAGCCATTCTTCAGGGCTATTCAGATAACTCATTTAACATGTACTCTCTTCACAAACATTAAACCAGAACAAAACAAGCTAAATATGTCAAGTAAATTATGCAGAGTGATCCAGTCACTTGTGGCAAGATAAAAAAGACATTTAAAGGTTGTGACACTGAACAAGGCAACAGATGCTGAGAACCCAGCTCCTTGGAGCAGAAAGCACAGCCCTAACTCAGGCACCTAAAGTTACTGCAAAGTGGGTAGAGAAGTTGCCTAAAAGTAGAACAGGCTCAGAACAGAAACACTTAAAACAATCCACAAGAAATGTTCACAGGAGAAGACCTTCTGCAATCTTTTCCTTTTACAATGACTAAATTGGATGTCAGAGACATCCCAACCTGGAAAATTATAACCTGCGTCATCCAACACCTGCTCTGATACAGATTACGTTTGTCAGACTGACACTCAGATTTTGTTTATTGTGTTTAGGCAGCTAAGCCATGAGAACATGCTCCACCCTTATTCTACCAAATGAGTGCAAGCCAGAGGGAGGAAGCAAGAATGGAGCTGTTTTCCTACTTCCAAGATTACACCACGCACCAACACAGGGCGGGCACTGACAAGACAGAAAGCAGCTTTGCACAAAAGCACTTCAGGCACCTGGTGGACAAGTGAAGAGTGGTCAGAGCTTGTCTTCCTTATTTCCTTGTGCCTCTAATGATTTCTACTATGTGAGTACATAAAAGCAGATAAAAATTAAGGGCAAACCACTCTATAGTTTGTATTTGGTACTGAGCTGCTAACAGTGAATATTAACTCAAGCATTTTGATCGGCCTACTGGTTAATAGGAACACATCCACCATATGTACCCATGCTAAGAAACCCAGACGACTGCTGAAATATGACACTCAAAGTAAGTTCAGATTGTCAAAAAAAGATTAATTTACACACCACTGAAGTACTGCTGGGTTGTAAAAATATTCCTGTTCTCTCTCTTACAATAATAACAGAAATATAATAAAGCAAAGACATTAAAACCTAACTGAATAAAACTTCCTAATTTGTAGTTTTTAAATCTGCAATTACCTGAATCCTTTCTAAAACAAAATAAGTAATAAAATATATAAGGTAATACCTGATTTGTTTTACAGGTTTAAAATTCTAAGTGTGAATACAATTTCATTCTTAGCTTAGGAAAAAACTAACTGCCAGATAAATACTGGATGTGTTTGAGATACAGTGTAGTAGTATTATATCCAATGTGAAAAATTGAATTATTTATCTACTGTCTAGTTTGTTTCACAACCATGATAAAATACTCATTTAAAAAAAATATAAAATGCTTAGGCTTTTGCAGAAATTAGTTTAATATATCATCCCAAAGAAGAGATAAATAATCAAGCTACAGGATTTTGGAAAAAATTGCAAGTGAATCTGTAGCTCTCAAACAGTAGCAAAAAATGAACAGTATGAACTGAAAAATATATGTGACAAGTCTTAGACCTGAAATATTTGGAGATATAAATTTTATTTTACTGTGGCCAGGTTTTGTTGGCAAATCTTGCAACAAGTTGACTAATGCTCCAGCTGGTATCAATGACAGAGCCCTCATTGATTCCAAGCAACTGCTCCCATTCAGAGAAGGAAAATGCTTTCCCAGCCCAGGGGAACATCTTAAATTCTTTCACAAAGATACACAAAAATAGAAAGAAACAAACAGAAAATAAAACCGTATCTCCCTTTGCTTTTCTCTGTGCGCTTCGTGCAGTCATTTCTCCCAAATCTCATTCCAAGTGAGTATAATGACAAGAAGACTCAGCAAAACCAGTAAATATTCAGTGAAGTTCACAGGAAGCAAAATTATACCGTGTTAACGCAGCCAAATACAGAAAAGCAACTCTAAACACATCATATAAACCCCACATCTAAAATGTACATCCCTTGCTGTTCTCCAACAGGTACTGGAAACTCTACCTAGCTCACAAAAGCATTCAAGAAAGACGAACCTAGATTCTTCCTAGCACCTACAGATCCTGTAATTTATTCATTTAACTCCTTCCACCATGACTTTTGATCACAGAAAAGGAAACCAGAGATTGCAGCCATTAGAATCTTGGAAAGCAATCATGCTGCTATGATCATGATAATTTACTTAGGCTCATCTGAGAATGGTAAAATACTGACAAATTAAATAAATCATGATGGGGGGGGAGGGGGGAGGGCAGGAGGAGGGGGAAAGGCAGAAAAGCAAATCAACATCTCACAAAAGCCAGATGAGTCTACAAAGTGATTTATTTCAGCTTTCCCTGGCAAGGAATGCCTTCTTTTAACACCCTTAGGTTTCCAAATTGATGACTCAAAGGCCTTCTCCACCACTAACTGCTGTCAACCGAGACTCAGTAATTTAGCACTGGTTTGTCATATCTCTCTGACAAGTAATGTTTGATCTTCATCATCCCGTCGCACGATGCCATGAGACAAATGGGCCCACATTCCCTAGCCCACAGCTAGGAAGTTAAGAAATGACAAACACTTCCCTTTGTCCCAAGTCCAAAGGAACTCTATCATGATCTTGCACAAGCTGTAATCTATTAATGTGGAAAACAGAACACAGCTACAGAGTCAGCTCGTACCGATGACAAAGACAGGGCCGTGTCCCCCAGGACAGGGCTGTGCACCACGTGGAAGTACAACTCCGTACTGGGATCGAAAATAACTTCAATTGCTCTGTTTTCTGAGCTATGGCTGCTAAAGCCAAAATATGTGACTGAACCATTAGAGGAAAGTATCTAGAAAAATCTTGAGCAATTCACTCTCAGGAAAGCCGGGTAACTGAGAGGTAGAAAATACATTGTGACAGGTGCGTGGAATAAGAGGAGCTATTAACTTTTTTACCTCGTTATTTTTATATATATTAAAGTCTTCTGCACTGCCAATGACAAAGCATTTAGACCTTTCCCACCTGATTACCTAGTTCCTAGATCTCTTTAACCCTCTACTTAAAACACCACACATTTCAGAAGAAATTCATCCCCATTATTAAAATTTCAGTGCTTTTTTTAAAGATTATTTCTAAAATGCTTATTTCCATAGCTGATAAACCCCAGGATATTAGAAAAGCACCTCTGTTTCACTAAGCTAAATTTTATGCTGTTGTGGCTTTGCAAGATAACTGTTCAAGGTTTACAAGAGGCAATGACAAACCTTTTCATTAAATTATTGTGGCAGATTAGGATTTCCGCTTGAATATTTCTATTTCGTAGTCCACATTCAGTGGCTCTATCTAATTATTCAAACAACTGATGCATATTGTGCAACAGAGATGTACACCTCCACGAATCATTAGTTACATATATACACCCTAACACATAGTGAGCTCAAAATTAATTTTAAAAAAATTGATAAAAGATATGCCATGTTATGTGCGATGGCAGAATCATAGTAAACCACATTAAACTGGTATTCAAAGGGATGTATTAAAAACAGTTCAACACACAGAATTGCCTGACTGGATGCTTATGGTGCTTCTGTAGAGCTTATCCTGCCAAGGAAGAAAATTATTATTCACTTCATCTGAGCAGCTAAGCATAAGGTAATATAATGAGGAAGCTCAGCTAGCAGACTACTTAACTTTTCTTCCTTGAAGTACTGAAACCCCTATTAAATTTCTGTACTGAGACTTAAGGAAAAAATCTAAGCACCTTATGACTAACTGGTGCTTGCTAGGGAAAGCACTGTAAAATCATTAACTGCAATAGCACAGCAGAGGAAGGCTTTAACAAACAGATAAAAGAAACCTGCAATGAGAGTGGCCATATTTTGTCAAGATCTGCATGCAAAGGCAAAGGTCAAATACTGTTTTCCCCTGTACCCTTCCTGCAACAATAACAATTGGCTTTTAGGATGCTACTGTTTTCTTGCAGGGCACAAAAAGGCTGACCTAAGGCCTCATCTAAAAGTGTGAAATTCTTGTAGCAAAGGCTGTCTTCTTCAATGAGCCTTTCTGGGCAACATTAATTCACCACTACTTTATAAGGCACTGCTCACTGACAAAAGCAGTTGGTGAAGGGTGCAAACCTGCAGGAAAGAATGGAAAACAGGTTGGTTGACAGAAAAACTATTTCATAATGAGTCATCTTCGGCTATGATTACTGAATTATTAATTTTCCTTTTCAACTTTCATCATTTTTTTTCCTAGGTATTTAATCCTGGTCAGGACAGCTCCTCCAAGAATTAGCTTGATATCATCTCTCTGACTTCGGTTCACACCATCATGGCATTTTAAACTGTATTCTATCAATACTGAAACATTTTCCCCTTTGAAGAATCCCCTGAGGATGTGTTTGCTGTAATCCTGGGCTAACACTACCAGCTCTCCAGAACCCCAAAGATTTATCTGGTCCACCCACTTTTGAATGGATACCTGCAAAATGAAGCAGTTTTGCTCAACAGCTGGAAAAGCATGGCATGAACAAAATACTTGTTTTGTACAGTCACCTGCAAACTGAGAGGAACTAAGGGGAGCTGAAGTAATCCCCAAAGTATCACAGCTTCTTCAGCTGAACCTCCAAACATGTAGCTGCTTAGTCCTATCTTTTCAAAACCATAAAATTCTGTCATAAGATGAATTTCTAGTTAAGACTAAGGTTGGTGCTTTCTGTCTCAGTATCTGCCAGGAACATCATCAAAAAGAAAAGACAGCCTCACCACATTTTGGCTTTTGCAACCGTCATCCCATCGTAGAAAGAATTATAACACAGCACAGAGCAGTTCTAGAGTTTTCATATAGTCAGTTTTACCAATGTTTCTCAGTAACATATGACACAGATAGGGGACTCATCCTTCCACCCTAAATACCAGCTAAGCATCTAGTGGCATGACAAAGAATTCCTCCTCTGGGACAGCAGAAACACAAAAAAGATGGAAAAGAGAGTGAAGTTAATAGGATTAGTCTGCCTCTACCAGGCAAATCCTCAATGGCTGTGCCATGCTCCCATTTATTGTAGCAGACTAAACTCTACAGGCAGAGTATGGCCACTGTGTGCACTTCAGGATTAAAAAAAAAAAAACAAACAAAGTTAAATATCAATTTGACTTTATAAAGGAATATCTAAGCAGGACCAGAGTCCGTAAACGCATTATCTGCTACACAACGCGATCCAGTTTTGCATTTATCGTGTTCCTTCTGGAGTGAGCAGGCAGACTTCCGTGCCTCAGTAACAAGCTCACAAAAAGTGCCTGGTGGACTGCAGAAGGTATTTCTACTGTCCTGGAAAATTACATAAATCAAATGCTCAGTGATTGTCATTTTCCAGCTAAATGCTATTATAAATAACTGTTTATATGGACTTAACATTTTTTTCTACCTGTCAGCTACTGATAAAGATTCACTCCCTAAATCACAGTAATTTCCTTTTAGCTGTCAGAAAGGAGATTTAATACAGTGAAAAAGAAATACATGAAAACAAGTGTGATTTACTTTTTAGAAGTTATATAATTTTGTGTAGCTGTTTCAAAAGCATTGTGCTCTAATTTTTTAGTTCATGTCCAAACAATGACACCAATTTGTTGTGACATATGTATGATAATCTCTTTGCAAACTTTAATACAAATAACTTCATAAAGTTTCTTCTCCCCACTCATACTTAGCACAAAAAATTGGTTGGGAATAATGTCTATTATCAGGATGTTTTCAGATTTTTTAAAGTAGAATCACAAAATCATCTCTTATAATTTTATTGGAATTAGCATTCAAGGCCGAATATCCTTCCTCATCATTTGTAATATCCCAGAGATCAACCTAATGCATTTTACTCTGAGTACCTGAAAACAAAAATTCTATCAGAGACACAAGAATTCCTGAATTCATATCTAATATCACAACAGTATTAACTGTACAGACTATTGTGTGAATGACAAATTTTGGGGGTAAAAATTAGTCAGAGTACATTAGATATGAACGTAAGAAATTAAGTCCTGCTCAGTAGTCTACAGTTCCACTTCTGCATTCTCCCATGACATCATGCAGGATGGCAGGAACTGGAAGTGTAGATCCTGGTATTTTTTTCATCTCCCCAAATAATACAATTTTTAAATCTAAAACATTATTTTAAGTAAAACTGTGAAAAACTAATTACAGTATAAACTGAAAATTGCATTGAGGAAACCCTTCAAACTGTGGTTACAAATATACACAAATATTGTGTTGATCAAGAGTTTTAAACAGAGGAAATGATTTATTTCTACACGTAAACAATACCTTTGAGTTGTGATCACCCTTTGGCAGCATTGATGGCATATGTAATTGCTGGAGTCAACAGATTTTCTTCAAGAGCTTTGCTGCTTATGTTTTCTATCCAATTTTACAGAGATTAGTTTCACAAAACCAGAATTTTTATACTGCAATATCCCCAGGGGTATGCAGCCATCAGTTCGTATAATGATATTTTAGAAGATAGAAGAATAGCTGTAAGAGTCTTACAAAGAAATAGAGCTCATGCTTCTAAAAATGCACACAAAAGAAAACAAAAAAATTAATCCAGAAGGTATTAATCTTCATTTCCTCTCTTTTTTGAGGGTTGAAAATAGAAATTTTCAACCACAAATGTTACTTTCAATTTTTCAACAAATAAAATGGTCTGCTGTGGAGAACGAAAATATTCATCCTTCCAAAACACGATTTTTTGTGTCTGGCTTCATACTTAGAAATTAAAATAGCTCAGTGCTACTATGGCAGACACAAACACCAGTGATGCCTGATGCTGCCCCAGGTGGGAATTCTGGGGTGGTTAAAAAGTGGCTATTTTATATTAACTTCTTTTCAAATATCATTTCCCAAACCTCACATATGACATATGAAACACTGTCACCACCTGGTTTTCATGCCTGCACTTGGGAATGACGGACAACTGGTTTTGGCATAAGCCTTCATTCTCAGCAATACATTACACCTGATGCAGGTTTATAAACCAGCTTTTCTTGCAATTTCTTCCTTCACTTCAGACAAATTCTCCCTTCTTACAGCCAGGAAGTGATGTATGGCAGAGGGCAGCCAAGCAGGCTCTGGGTTTATGAGGACATTTTCACTACTGACTTCCCAGGTGAACCATTTCAGTCATGAAGGAAGAACATTAAATGAACTGACTGACAGATCCCAACAGGCAGAGGTAAGGGCAACATATGTCTTTCCAACCTTTACTTGCTCACACTGCTTTTTGTCCTTCCAGCATCCCCAAGCTTTACAGGATAGAGAGTTCTTAGCAAACCTGCTTCCTTTGACAAATTTTCTTCCTTCCTGAGATAGGGTCAGTGTTCCTGTTGGCCGTATGATGCTGAGAAAGATATATTGACCTGACTTCCGGATAGGTTTTCATCACAAAGGAGTCACCAGTCATCACTTTAACCAAGCAGACACCACTGACCATATCTGAAGAGGTAATCTTTTAGTGTTGAATTTATTGGTGGTTTTTATTGATGGCACCAAGATAAACTTGAGCTAGGCCATGAAAAAAAAAAATCAAGTGTTACGACTGCTCTTCCTTTTCATTGTCCTCATAAATCCAATCAGATTTAGTATTTAGGCATTTGTGGTAACGATTCCCACTGGACTTACTTGACTTCACAGACCTGAACAGTAAGTGAACAGAGTATGTGTGGATGTAATGCACATTTATCAAAGATTCTCTGGCACTCTGAGGAACAGTGCTTTCAATTCTCTTCTAGACTCTGTAAGCAAAGTCTACTACTATTTCTAGTTACTTTTATCTAGGAGTCACAACAAATATTTTTCTAAGCAGATGTAAACCAGACTTTCCTCTGAGAAAAAAGGATACAAGGAAAAGAGCCAAAAGTGGACAGATGTCAATAATACTGTTTGTTGCTTTTGTTCTTTCAGTTTTCTGGATATTTACTAGATTCCTGAGAATTACAAGAAAGAAATGTGCCCTGTTACTTTTCCATACTAAAATCAGTGAAGAGTCTCACATGAAACTCATTGCATTTCAGAACAATAATCAGCTTTTCCCTATTTTGAGGTATTTCCTTTTCACTACTTCCCTCCTAACACTAGAAAATATTTTAATATTTCTGAATTTGATGCTGTAGCCATTTTCTGCATTTTAATATTCCAGCACATGGTCCATATAAAGAAGCAAAGAACCTATATAATTTTCTATAACTTCAATTAAATGTTATTTAGGAAAAAAACCTAAAAATCATTCTCACAAAAGCATAAAGGCTTCTCATGCCATTAAAGGACAATAGAAATAACTAAAATATTCCTTTAAACAAGTACTTTGGTCAGATTTTTTTTCCAGTAGTTCAAGGATAACCTGATGTTTGGAGCAACCCCTTTGAAATGGCTGACACAGTCTCTGCATTTCCTGCCCTTAAATGATTCTGTGTCTATCCATACCATAAGCTGTTGGGAAAGGTAATTTTGAGACATTCTCTTAAGGAACATGAAATTGCCACACTCTTACAGCATTCTGTGATCGCTATTGCTGAGGCTTACTTCCCTCTCCAAATTTAAGTATCCAAAGGCTGATTAAAATAAAATCAAATCTACCATAATGCCAGATTGGTAAAAGGAAGGCAAGAAGAAAGAGAAAAACAGGTTTAAAATTATAAACTTTAAAAAGCCAGATAGTCCTCAAGTTCACTGTATCCATCTGTCATTATTCAGGCATAGGTACAGTGGGCTAATTAAATGTTAATGAAATATAAATAATCTGCTGGTCTCAGAGCATTAGCTAAGGAGCAGTAACTGCACAACAGCTGCTGTAGCTCACTGAAAGTGCTCATGTCAGCACCTCAAACAGCATCTAAAATCTGGCTTCTAAACATCTGAATGAAATAATAATGACCTCTTCATGTAACTCATTTCAGAAGACCTGCAATTATTTTTGCTTAAGACAGAGGTGAAAGGTCCACGTGAAAGCAAAAAAAGCTGAACAGTTTCAAAGAACAATACAATTAAATGTGAGATTTTTCATCTGCTGTTTTGTTAAAATATTTTTAAGTACAGTGTCTTTAAACGCAGACCTGTATTGAGATGCTAATGAAATTGATAAAAAAAATTCTAGCCAGAAATATTGTTAGAGACACAAAGCCTTTGCTCCTCTTCTATAGCATGATGATCAAAGATAAGTACATTGGGCAAAGATAAGAATTAAGCTCACTCCTCATTTAAAGCCTGTTTTTTTAATGCACAAACTTCATCCTAGCCAGAAAGATGGCCTTCATCTTCCTGGGGTCCAGCTGGAGACCATGAGGAAAGGACTGGGAGGGCCAGTGAAATGTCACACACCCAACACGCAGGAAGCTCAGCTACAGCCTGAGATAGATCACAGGATATGCAGAGAACAAAGCACACTACACCTTAACCATCGCGAGCAATTTAAATGCCAGCCCCAAAAACCTCATGTTTAAAGTGCATCCTTGAAATGGAAATCTCTCTCAGGAGTGCTGGGGGCATTCATCAGCTCAGGCTGCACTCTTAGAGCCTCCTCCTGCAAGCCAGAGACTCGGGGTTGGAAAACTCATCTGTTTAGGGGATCTCATATGGGCACAGTTCAGATGGTCCAAGACAGGTGCCTGTGCTCCCTATCTGCTCCTAAACAAGGAGATGTCATTTACAAGGAGGGGATTCCGAACATCTTGTTTGAAGCCCTAAGGTGCCATAACTTTGGGAGAATCCTTAAATTCTCAAAATCTTCGGTTGACATAAGACAAACTCTTTTCCTCCTAACGCTGGGTCAACCATTTGACTTCACCCTAAGTCAGATGAAGGTGGTGTTCCCTAGTTAGTGAATTACTTCTCCCCATCTTTAAACCCACCTGTGCAAGAACAGAAGGGTAAAGAACATTTTGTCTTCTGTCGGAATGAGACATATTTGGTAAAACCACCCTTGGTGTGAGAGTTGTGTGACAGAGTTTATAGCTGCCATGTACCAGCTGTACCCGGGCCTCCACAGAAAGCAAAGCAATGCAGTGGCTGGAACCTGCTAGGATAGATTCCAGCCTTCAGTTTTCAGTCATGATGGCCAAGGGACTGTACTTTCTTCCACCCCACTGCCTAGACACAGGCTGTGAGATGGAGCTCAGGCTCTTCCTGCCAAGCCTAAATTAGCGCTGTCACCAAACTCCTTGAAAACAAGCAGATTCATCATTGCCTGCATGTTTACAAGGACAGACACAAAATCAAGTATAAATCACTCCACAAAAAATTCAGCATGCAATATTAATGCAGGTATTCCTATGTGCACACAAACACACATCAGCAGGTACTACAGAAACACACCTAATAACTAGGAAAGGTTATTGGCTGATGGCTTCTAGGGACCTTTTAAACAACCTGTAAATACAGGGTTGTTCACTGAAGGTCTTCATATCCATGCTGTATAAAGAAAAAGGGTTTCCACTCCATACAAAAAGCCATTCATCCCAAAGATACACAACTTTACTGTGAAGATGTAATATTTTCCTCTAAGAGGTACAGCAAAAACATTCTTGAAAATACGAAGTAGCAGTACAGAACCTCTCTCTGCTAAGTGCCATCAAAGTCCATCCGACACAAACTGTGACTCTGAAGCTATAAAGGAAATGTTTCCCTCCACTGTTGAATAATTTGGCATCTCTTCAGCAAGAAAGAAATTTGCGGGAATTGAGTTGAGAATCTCAATTATCAGTATGCTAGTCACATTCACCCCTTCCAAACAACGCACAGGAAAATTAAACAAACTACTTTGTTACAAACAGACAGTGTCAAAATCAATGAAAAACTCCAGATTCCTCGGTGTTCTGAAATCAGGGGAGCTTCTGTTATAATCTAAACAGAAGTAGTAATTCCATTTACTATAGACATAGCACACCAATCCCTTTATAGTGGGTGGGCACATCCATAAACACTGGCATTTGTCACACAGGAAATCTGCACTTCTGGGTTCAGATTAAAAAAAAAAAAAGAATACTGGTTTTGAACCATTAGTCAAGAATTTTCCAGCAACTTCTGGCATTTGGAAAATACAACCTCTCTTTATCTCCCTGACAGAGATTATTACATACATCACTAGACATCATCATCATATTATTACATACATCATTAGGGTTCATTAGAACAGGTCAGACATTTGCCCAGCATACGTAAATTCACATTGCCTATGCTGGTGCTGAAATTATAATCTCTACCTAGCAAAAGCATTTTTTCCAAATGAATCCAGAAACTTCTTATGTAACTAGCAAACCACTTAGCTCTGTGCTGAACAGCAATCTCCTTCAGGCTGAAACCTATAGGCTAAGCAACATCAAAGCAACTCATATCAGGGATTCAGGATGAGAAGCAAGGGACATCACATCTAACCAAAATTGCAGGGAAAATGAAGTAATCACCACGGAACTAACCAAAATTAATTTGGCCAGGACGGAAGGGTTTATCCCCAAAAGCACCATGGGATCTTTCATGACCACAAATGGTCAGAATCATGTTTTTACACTTCATTCAAAAACAAGACCTCATGACTTTGAGCCCTTAAGATTTGAGTTTGCAACTAAGTTGTAGAACACCACCTGATAAATAACCAGCATCAATCTCCTTTTTCTTTAGGAATGTCTTACCCAAGTATGCATCTATCAGAATTATTTAAAACCAAACAGCACAGTATCTTTAGTTATTATGGCAAAAAGTAGAGGAAAATCTTGCTTATATTGTGCTTTATACTACAACTTATGTAGTCCTAAAAAACATTATTAGGTGATACACTCATTCCAGATTTCAAAATATGTTATTACGAAAAAGATGAAACACAATGGAAAATTACTGTCATCTTCAAAGTTTTCCTACTTAACTTGGGGAAACAGAAAGATTTCAAGCTTTTCTCCTCTTTTTTTTTTAACATTTAGATCATATCTTTCATCTTTTGAGGATGTCATTATGCTCTTTTAATCTTTTATATTTTGCTTCTTTTTAAGCTCTTGTCCATATCCAGGGAGGCAATTAAGGACTGGTTTTTGTGTGCAACTGCAAATAGATAGGTTTAATGAGTCTCTCACTTACACCGCGAAGACGTATGCACGAGCGCATTAGCCTTTGCACTGAGCAATATCCGAGCAAAATACCCACCACAATTATTTCTGTGGAGAAAATGCAAGAAAAGAGGTAGTATCAGTGCTTTATTTTCATTCTGTATGAATTCTCATAAAACCCCAAAAGCTTTACTAACCTCTCCTATCAAAGGAGCCAATAAGAAAAGTCATCACAGACATGACAGGCCTGAAGCTGCCATTATTTCCCCTAAGTAGGGTGAAAATATATGTCACTCAGGGAACTGAAAGCCAGAAACTGACTTTTAGTTTTTTACCTCTCAACCTGCAACCTGACTACAAACTTTGACTCTTCTCTACGCAACTAAATGAATGCAGCATATTGGTCTACAACATTAGCCATTTGACTAAAAAATAAATAATCATGAATCTCTATTGTAGTTGTGTGGGAGTTTTTTCCCTCCCTCCCTCTCTGAAATATAGTAAGATTCTTCGACAGGCCATCACTGGAGAGTCAATCTTTGATGCACATCACAAAGATCCAATGATGGTTCTGAAAGGATGGTATCACGCAATTTCCCAGAAGAGACGGATTCCCAAATATTGTTGTCTCATCTTTAATAAGGACAAAATACTTTCTGCATGATCACTGTGTACTCCAGAAGCAGAGCCTTCAAAAACAGCACTGGAGTAAACTAGAACCCCCTTTTTGCAGAATTTCAGTATCACATTCATCCTGGCAAGACAGCTGAAGGCACATTAACTGATGAACTGGCATTCCAAACTCTATCCATATTTCAGTACATAATTTCTGTGCCATACTTGGGACAGAAATTTGAATGTGAACACCAAATAGTTTAAAGCAATATATACAAATACACTTGAGAACACAGTTTAAAAGGGTCAATATTTTCTGTAGAACCTCAGCTGGTCTAGTTACTGCTCATTAATTCAAGCAGAAAACAAAGTTAGCTAGTCTACACACTCATTCTCCAAGACACATATTTTTAAACAACTCTCTATTAACAAAAATTTCCCCTTTATTTCCCCATGTTGTTGTTTGTTTGATTGGTTGGTTTTTTGCATTCTTCGTGGTATTTCATGGGTGTATTTTAGATGTAGAGGCAAGAAAAAATGTAACTATATTGCTGATATACAGCCAGTGGCATGTGGCATGTGGATAGGAGCAAGAACCACAGCCAGCAACCCAGACACAAAACTGGTGTTTCACCATGCAAAGTGCTGAATAAAACACAACATAGTATCATGTGAAGAGCTAGGATACAGGGATTTATAAAACCTACACTAAGCAGATTTCACTCCTGATTTGCCCCTCCAGTTGTTAATTGACTGCACATAATTTACAAAACTATTTGAATCAGTTCAAATGAACAATAATGATGAAAGCAGTGCTGAACTGTGGGCCTTATCCAGCTTTTAAGGTAATTTTTGTTGCTCCTTCCTTTTGTCAGGCTCATGTTACTGAAGAGTGTGCTTAAAGAAACATGACAGAGGCCTTCAATATTCTTTTCTTTTCCAGCATAAAAGATTGTAGCTTTCTTCCCTACTATTAAGAACTACATGGCAACATGAAGCAGAGAACCATAAGAAAACTGTTTAAATTCCAGCCTACTGTGAGATTAATAAACCATGGAGATCTGACATTACTGCAGATGCAGAGCATTAATTCCTTCTGGCAAAGCCTACGAAAACATATTCCATAAAGGTACAGACAAAATACTTCATTTTATATTGGGGAAAGGGGTGGCATCAACATTTGACTTCAAAAGTACCTGTTATCTCCTGAAATGCTACCCCACCCGTACAGTGTAGATTTTTTGTATTTTAAAATAATTATAACAGTAACGATTACTGAAAAAAAACCAACCCAACTATGTTCAAGTCACCAGATTTAGGATCTTCAGGGTATGGAGACCACTCCTCCAGGCCTGCCCATGTGCCTACTGTGCCACCACACCCAGCTGTGCTGACCCCACACATCTCCCACATCACCACAATCAGCTGCTGCAACTGCTCTCATCTACTTGTCCACAGCATCCACCCTTCAACATTTGCTACACTCTTAGCCTCCATGCACCATACAGATGGTTGCTGCCCAGGATAATTAATTTCTTAGGCTTCTCTGGGAAACCATCCTGTCTCTTGGCAAGGAATGCAGCTCTCCATCTGACTCCTAGCGTGACTCAAGATTACAGTGCAGGGAATAGAGTTCTTGCTTTCACACAGAATAATTTGAAATATGAAAGCCAGTATATTGGTCCTCAAGCAAAACACCACTGTTGGTGTTTGTTCTAAACTGGGAAAACATGCATCTGTAAATCAGGATTAAATTGAATTGCCATTACAAATTATAAAAATCAGTGCCTAATAAACATCAGTTCAATGGTAAAAATTCTACAGTCATAATCCTTTTAAAAACTGGGGTCCTCAGTGCAAACATAACAACAGCTGGTGGGATTTCACAGCATCAGCCTCCTTCACACACCCACCAGGGCAGAAGCTCTGGTAAGGTGCTGCTGTCCCAAGGGGGAGTCTACCAGAACAAAAGCACAGGTTCTACATCTGTGTTTCACTTCCATCCTTCACACTCCAACACGCACCGTAACACCTTTTATGCTCAGTGAAATGAAGACGGCCTGTATGAGCTAAGTCTTCCTCATTCCCTTCTGGGAATAAATTAATTTCAGAGAGTCTTAAATTTCAGCAGTATGACCTGGACAGATGGGGAGGAGCTGAGGGGCAGGTCTGGGACAGCAAAGCTGGGCAAAGGCAGCACTCAAGTAACTGTGTAAGGTTTCCTAGCACCTGAAACTGCCAGGCTTCTAACCCTGGGGTTTAAATGTACAGAGTTGATGGGTGGCAGCAATAATCTTGGTTTACTCTGAATGTGAGTAGGCAGAGGAGTGAACAAGGAGTTTACACAAACAACATCTGTCATGGGTAATGTGGTGCCAAAACGCTGGTTACGGACAGCCATAAGCGGAAAAGCACATAACTTGCATCTACACCTGGCCGAATCCTCGAGAAAGAGGGTGGTGGACAGGAACTGGGGCCCAAGTGATCATGAGAGACAGGAAAAACTAGTCAATATGAAAGTAAGCTGATTCTCATCTTCAGTAAGGTTTTACCATCTGGAGGTAAAGATCCAGCTATGTATTTGCAGTGGGAAGACAACTTGTAATTAGCTGTGTCAGAGATGGATATCGAGGGCTCAGTGATATATTTTACGACAAAGCTTGGGATTTTTCATTCATTTTAGCTTGACTATAGCAAGTATTATCAATTGCATGTGGCAAATTGCACTATAATCAATTCAAGTAATATGAAATTGCCTGGCAATCTCCTATTTTTTTATTTACAGAACTTTGCAGTACTATGGAAATATCAAAGCAACATGAGAATGCAGCATAATATGTGATACAAATTTAAGAGCAATAAAATGTTTCAGTAACAAAATGAAACTTCTTGCCCAATCACAGATTTGACAGCAAAAAAAAGTAATGGTTTATTTATCTTGTCTAATGTTAATCTTTGCTGATATTCCCTAAGGTCAAACATATCCACACAAGCTTATGTTTTTATATGAAACTATAATATTGCACAGGAGATGATCTTTTACATTATATTCATGGGGAAAAAAGAGGCCCATTTCAAATTCTCAATCACTCAAGTGAATCTTCAACAGCTTACAAGGCATTGTATATATTCAAACAAAGGCAGAATTTACACTAAGGAGTTTTATCTGTGCAGGTATCTGTGCATGCCTGACATCTAAAAGGGCAGAGGCCATTCTTCACATCATGATCTCATCATATATCCACGACTTCTAAATTCAAGATATACAAACTTAAAGACTTTAATCTTGCGTTAGACATTAGTTGCAAATCAGAACAGATTATTTTCAGTTTTCCAGAGATTCCATCTGCTTTACACTGTTTGTCGCCACGTTGGCTTTGAACATCCTGAACATACTCTGCCCTGCTCAGAATGAAAACAAAGAATTCTTTAGAAAGGACAAGATTTTTCTCTGGAGCTAGATTAGATTATACAGCTGAGCATTTCAAATTACCAAGCCCTACAGCAAATGCACAAAATCCTCATGTAAGCAGATAAGCAAGCTAAAGGTATTGTATTGTAAAAACCAACTTCCAGTGGCAGGACAGAGGGCACAAAAAGCATCTGAAAGCAGTTTTTTCCAATACATCATTTTTATATGTGTCATACACCATCTAAAAAGCTTGTGCAAAACTAATGAAGTTTTTATATTTTGCTACATTTGGCAAATGACTTCTCTGCTCCTCAGATCTTGCACAGTACTAACAACACTAAAATCTTTCAAAGGAACATTTTAACATTACTCTTTTCTTGCATGCTGATATAATTCAAGTGAGATTCTTTTTCTTCAATGTGTTTATAATAAAATGCTTGCAACAGTGAGAAAATTGAGATTTAAAGCAATATTGTTGGGCTTCAAACAGCATGAGTTCACTGGAACAAGAAGAAAAAATATCTTAACCTAATCACTTTGCTTCAGCGAGCACCTCGTGAATTCTGGATTAAAAAACAAACAAAAACAAACAAACCCAAAACCCCACATTCATTTTTAGCTGGCAATCACAGTGAGTTTATTAAATAAAATAGACAACCTATACAATCAATGTTCTTGTATTTTCCTTTTTCCCAACCACATTTCAACTCTATAAATAGAACTATACATTTCCATTTTCCTGTGCAGCAATATTTGAGGAAATTCTACTTATGCAATTACTGCCAAGAACACTGGACATCACCAGGAGCTTTGACTAGGTTGTCATAAATGAACCCACAGGGAAGAAAACTTAATAAGAGTGACAGGTCTACCCTTCACAAAACAAAGACAATGTAACAGCTACGGCTCCTGTAACCAGCGGTAGTTTAGAAGTGGAAATACAGACTGGCATGAAATACGTCTCACAGGAGGCTGAGAAAAAAGGCAGCCATATCTCACCCTTGCAAAATCTGTATAAATCAGTGTAGCTATTTCTATAAATCAAATATACTATGGAGTTCAGTAAATGAAAGTAACCAATGGCCTAACAACTAAGGGTGGGGGGATGTCTCTGCCCTAATAAAAAAACATCTCTTCTGGGATTGCTTTCTGCTTTTGACTGTGTTTTGTCAAATATGCTACAGACAGATGAAGATTTATGAATTTTGAAATCACAGAATGTGGCTTTTTAGCAACTTCTGGTTTTTTTAAAAAAAACATATTTAATACTGCCAAAATAGTTTTGACTGATAAAAACTTGATCTTTTATTACCTGCTTAATAGGATTCCATAGAAAAGCCTTTAGAGGAAATGTGGAAGGATTATCCCCAACATTAAGGGTACAGATTAGCTTCCATATTCTCTGAGCTCAGTAAGTCCCTCAGGTCTGTTCTTAGGCTATGCCAAACACAGATTATGAGATTTCAGAATAAAATCTGGATTCTATTCTGGAAAAACAAATCAGCCTTGAACCTCCTGAAAATGACTGCATTATTTGGGTTAAAAGTACCACTATAATTTTTAGAGAAAAAGATGGCATTATATTCCCTGTTGTGTCCCTTAGGAAGACGGTGCATATATCATGCTTTTCTAAGTGTGCTCACAATCAGTGAGTTTCCAAGAAAATCTCACCACAAAGTCTGATAAATATTAAAAGGAAGATATCAAGCTTTTAAAACCTTAGAAATATTTGGCATAGCTTTAAATGCTTATCTAAAAACTGGGTTAATACAAAGGCATGCTGTCTTTGGCTGAAATTTTTTGAACAGAGCTGTTCTCTCCTACAACAATGTTCTATTAATTTTAGAAATTCATTAGTACCAGAATCTACAACTCAGCATTAATTAAAGTCATCCATACAACCAATTCCTGCTGTAGATGAAGCGCCAGTGTTAGACCTCTAACAATGGTTCCAGCCCCTTAGATCCCACAGGATAAGCTATTCTTTTGCTTAACTAGATTTGCTCACTCCTGCATTGTAACAAACAGAGATTAGATCCGGTTCGCACTCAGACTACTACATTTAATTAAACATAAATGGTCCATACTCAGACCTCAGGCATGCATGGGTAACTCCTATTCAGCTGAGCCACTGATTTCAATTCTCATTGATCAATTTCCTTTAATTTGAAGAACAAAACAATGACCGAAGTTCAAGTCCATAGGAGGCAGAGGTGAATGAACACACCATGCAGTGTATTCATTCAGTGAACACAAACACTATTTCAAGAGAAGATTTTGATCCAGAGTGACTAAAAGACACTTCAGGACTTTGATTTAATAGAATTTTTTTAAAGTGAAGAATTTTCTGTCATAAAAGATGTACCTCTAAATTGTCAGCATTAGTATCTTTTTTGAATAGAAAAGACAAACATTTCCACTATAAGAGCAAAATACACATGCAACTGTTGAAGTTTCCACTGTATGGACCTGTACCCATACACCAAGATTTTGGTAAGACTTCACACTTCTCAGTTCTCTTTCAAACAGCATCTTGAAAAATCAGCTAAGGAACACTGTCATGGACAGCTGTGGTACCAGCAGTTCCTGCAGGACCATCATGGTTTAACCCCAGCTGTCAAGCAAGCACCATACAGCCGCTCGCTCACTGCCCCGCTAGCGGGACCAGCAACAGAATCAGAACAGCAAAAGCTACAAAACTCCTGGGTTCACATAGAGACACTGCAATGAGTAAAGCAAAAGCTGCACAGAAGCAAAGCAAAGCAAGAAATTCATTCCGTGCCTCCCGTGGGCAGGCAGGTGTTCAGCCGTTCCCAGGAGAGCAGAGCTTCATCATGTGCAACAGTCACCCGGGAAGACAAATGCCGCCAATCCAAACATCCCTCCTTCCTCCTTCTTCCCCCAGCTGTATATACTGAACAGATGCCATATGGTCTGGGATACCCCCTTGGTCAGTTGGGGTCACCTGGCCTGGCTGTGTCCCCTCCCAGTTCCTTGTGGAGCCCCAGTTCCCTCACTGCTGAGGAAGTAAAAGAAGCAAAAGAGGCCTTGACACCTGATTTTTGTTTTTAAAAATGATCTTATCTTCTGTTTTCAACCTGTATACTAAAAATCCTAATGAGCTGAGACCTACTTTAATGAGTATTGAGATTTGTTCATAGTGAAGATTTATTTTAATGGTTGTTCCTAATGAGTTGATATTTGTTTTAATGATTGTCACAAAAGGATTAGTTTTACGTAGCAAGTATGAAGAAAATACGTGAAGAGCAGTGGACTCCACTGGATACTCTGTTTTGTTTTTCAAGGGCACTGACTTTGACTGGGATGGGCTTTTACAAAAATCCCACTTCTGCTAATATCTACTGGAGCATACTAAATTTCTCCAGATATTCACTTCTCTCCCTCAGTTGTCTAGTTTAGGTTTCTGCTCCCAAGTGATGCTGAAGCAAGCAGACACGTGCTCATCCCAGCCCCATCTAATCTCAAAGTGGGTCTGGGATGAGGGATATGCTGCAATAAGGCAGGCAGAACCTTACTTTTTATGATCCATAGCTGAGAATAACTATGGCTAAGTAAATGCTGCATGGACTCAGAACACTGCTAACAGTTTTCCATTTCCAGTTCAAGCAAACTGTGCAGCTACGTAGAAATCTTTCCCTAAATGCTCAGGTAAGATGCTTTAAGACTGCAGGTTAAATCTCCCTCACTGATGGAAGGTTTCAGTGCAGCGCCAATCACAATGAACAACGTTTGGAGCCTGCAGAAGGTGACACCTGCCTGGGAAAGCTGCTGTGCCAGGTGCAGAGCTACCACCTGATTCAACTGGACTATGAGAATAACTTCTTTACTTTTTCAGAACGTGATTTGGAATCTTTATCCATCAGAAGTGTATAAGATCTAGATTAAGCATCGCCATCTGGAAAAAGCAGGATTAAGTACCTATCTTAAGTACCTAATAACTAATACTTACTTAGAACTCCATTACCCTGAAAGATTTGAGTCCTCCCTAGTGAAATCACTATGGGTAGCAAATGGATTTCTAAGTATGATTAATATCAAAAGTGAATTTTAAATGTACATATAATGAAGGACAGAAAAGGTAAGACATCACCAAATTTCTTTTTAATGGTTAAAACGGTACAAGAGATTTTATCACTCTACAATGTTAACCTCAAAAGAAAGAAATAGTTCAAATTATTCAAAATGAAAAGAGTCCACTCTTTACAAGGACACAACCTTCATCTGTCTGAATCACAGCTTTGTCCTTTGTATTTTCCCATAGTTGAAAATTTCTGACTAGTTCTGTTGGAAATTAGAATGCTTTTATCTTTAATTTCTGTGTTTCAGTACATATTTTCCCGAAGTTCTTTAAATATTGCCATGCAAATGTACTTATATTTACATTTCACAGACATGTATCATCCCAGCTACTTTGCTGAATGAAAGAACACTGGATAAAACAGCACAAGCTTGCCACAAAGAGTTATGCACAGGCTTAAATTTCAATGGACCAGTCATTGCTTAAATTTGAATAACTCTGCAGATCTTCATAGTACTGTAGCTGAATTTTTAACATATATTAACTTCATTATGACAGTTTCAGACTTCAGATAAAAGTGCATTTATGGTAAGTTACTTGAGTTCTGCAAAACTCAATACATCAGACTCTATGACTTTCAGACATAGAAGTAATAAAAAAAGAATTTTCAAATCATCTATACTTCCGTCTTGTCAGTGGGGAGTTTGAGCATTGAATCATCCATATGAATCCAACTGGCTCTCATGAACTTTGTTGGCTTCATAATGTTCTAATGCATACAGCCACTGTATTTCAGCAAAAAAATGCAACAAAACAACCTCCTCTATTGCCATAAAGAGTAAAAAATCAATAGCTAGCTACTTGATTTCTAAAGGTACTTTTCATACATGCTGAAGGCCCCCCATATTTCAAGCACACATGCATGTAAGGGTATGTTCTCGACTAGTTTTTTGGAGAGCAGCAGCACTACTCCTGGCCAGTACAAATTACTGGGCAAAAACACTCAGCATAAGGTAGTATCTGGCATTTTATCATTAAATACATAAACCTTTTAATGTCAGGAAATTAAACTCTACATAGCAAATCTTTACTGTTCAACTGCTTTATCACTGTATGTGCATTAATATATTAAAAGGGAGATTTTAATTAGTCTTTTGAAGACAGTAAAGCAGCTGCCACATTTATATTTATCTAGCTATATAACTCACGGTTTAAAGTTCCTACTTTTAAATACCTTAATTCATCACTATCTGGAGGAAGTAGCAACCTCAGGATAGGCATGGTCTTCTTCAATCAAAGTTTCCTGATAAATTTTGGCTGACCAAAGGTTTTCCTTCATTTCTGCCCTGGCAGATGGATAAAGCAATCCTGAACAAAATTTTAAAAAACACAGCCTTTGACCAATACACGATGTGATGTGCTCACATAGCCACCAATATGCATCCAAAGTGACAGATCTTTAGAACAGACATGAATTTTTCATAGGTGCGCTTGAATGAACAAGTTTATCCCTGTGTCATCAATATACAATGGGATTCATAACCCCAAGAAACCTGAGCAGTAGACAGCAAGACAGCAAACCTGCTTTCTGCTCATCAGCATTCATAGGATACACAGGGCTGAAGTGCATGTGTGCAGCAGCAGCCCTGATCACATAACACACGGCATTGTTAGAAAACAATGTCCTAATGTAAGCAAGTACGGATTCAAGATTAGATGGCTCACAAAACACAACAGCTCTGTCAAAATGATCAAATGGTAATTCCTCTTGTAAAAAAAGCATGATGATTGAACAAAGATGAACATTTGTTCTTCTGTTCACCATTACCAACAAAGAATATTTATGATACATTGCTCAGTATAACAGATATAAACTATCAAGTCCTTTCCCACAGATTCTACAAAGTTACAATAAAAAAAAAGAGAAAAAAATCTAAACCATACTTGCTAAAACCATTTCCTGCACTGATCAAGTCTATCAACCAAAAAATAAATTGTTAAAAATAATTAATCTGTGATTATTTCCGGGTAGCTAGTTGACAGTATGCCACTATTATGCTAACAGTGATATGCAGACATACTCCAATCACTCTAGGTAGCATTTCATTCATGGTAAAATGCTCCATTTTTTAGTAAAACTAACAAGTGAAGAAGACAGTACTAAGTTAGCTGTTGTTTCTGGAATCCAAGGAAGGTTGCTCACCTATTTTAGGTTTCCTGTCATGGCATTGTATTGAACCACTGACACCTACAGGCATAATTGCACATATTTATTCAAGAAATATCTGTGCAGCTTCCCTGTTATGAGACAAGACACCTCTGAGGATAAGCAGTACAAGTGCCTTGGACAGCCTGATTTATTGGCAAGGTACACATGAATCCAATGCAGATGGCACAGGCATCCCATTTCACATGAAGTATTTCCCCCCATTCACCCCAACAAAATTGCAGCTAAAAAGTAAATAAAATTCTTTCTATGTAACCAGGGGTTCCTTAAGCCTGTATCATTATTCTGGTTTGGCCCTGATATAAAGAAAAAGTAGGCAACACAAATGACCCTTATGAATCTCAGATATGGTCAATTAAAGACCCCCAAAGATACACTGCCTTTACTTCTTCCCTATAGATATGAAATTCTTACTGCCTCCCAAAGCTGCTGCTCTGAAGATGATCACAAGGTGGTGTGATGCATTATTAAGTAAACTCATTTATCATCTCTGCTCTTACCTTTGACTATTTACCACTGACTTTATTTCATTATATATAATAAGGAAGCTATATTTGGAAAGTATTTTAGAAAATATTCAGGGCCCAGGGAAAATTAGTTTGAAATTAAGGAACACTGCTTACTTTACCTAACTTTAGGTAAACTGCAGCATAGAAAAGTAACTCTATCCCCCAAGAACATGTATGAAAATCAAAAATAACTATTTTTAAGCCAAGATTTTAAAGAATTAATTAATTTTCTGGTCCAATGACTCTGCCAGACTTTCCACAGAATTACGCTTTCTCCATAACCAGTGCTGGCAAAAACAGGGCACAAAAGTTAAGCTTTCTGAATGAACCATTTTGCCCTTTGCTAACTTTGCAAAGGTTATTTAAGAAAACGGGTAAATGGGGCGAATCAGGCCAACACCACCTGTAAGATTAAGGGATGCAAGGTCACTCTTACTTCACCGAAAAGAAACTTATCATTTCATGAAGTATTGACTGCCCCAAATCACCAGAGTACCTACAACACTGCTTATGAAGCCTCGGCAATGGCTAGGCTTGAGTTACCTTTCTCTGGCCCGGGTGAGGGAAGCAATCTATAAAAATGTACTCATTATCTCTTCTTGTCTAAATCCAGGCTTCTTGTCTGTCTTTTATTACTTTTCTTGACATGTTCTGAGGTCATCTTCGGAGCAGCCGTCAACAAGCAAAGAAAAACAGCCCTTGCCTTGTGTCAGTGCTACTGAAGTTATTGCCTGGCCGGAGGAGGCCCATCCGTGCCCTTTCCTCCCGGCCATGTACAGGCTGTGCCTGTTCTCGCTGCCCATTTCCCTGGCTATCAGGGATACCACCAGCCTAGATGATGGGAAACACAGCTCAGAAAAGCATTTCAAGCAGGCAATGCTGAGCACTAAACGCATTTCAGTCCTGGTAACAATTTGTCTGCAAAGAGCACAACGGATTTGTCTCAGTCCCCATTCAAGGCAATTTCATCAGTTTTTCCATACGGCTTTGGAAAGGCTCAGGATGCTAACAGAGCAGCACATGAGAATCGTGGCAGCTACACATTCGGAGCCCATGCACCCTGCAGTGGTGCTCAGTGGGAATTCCACAGAGGAATACTGACAGAGGTCAGCACAAAACCATCTATGACACAACTTTCTGGCCTCCTTCTTCATGGAGGAGGATGTCAAGGCTAATGAATACCTGTGAAGTTGAAAAGGCCACTGAGGTACCCAGCATTATCTCACCCTAGCAGTTTTGTATTTACTTGTTCCTGACAACAACTTGAAGTTCGAGGTTATTAAATTATCTAAACAAATTAATGTGGGTGAAAGTGAAAATCAGTTATGAAGAGACGTGTTTTCCCCAAAATGCAGAATCCAGAAAGGTTCATTTTATAAATGAAATGTGGTTGCAAGACATAGAACACCTCCTTGCTTTTTAACAGTGACTTGTGAGAAAACAAGATCTACACACACAGGCACAATAAGGGTCCCAAACAAGCAAAAATGGGTCTAAATCTAGACACTTTCCCCTCTCCTATGACTGTACACACACCTGTCAGTTACTGCCAGGTCTCTCAATAAGGATACACAACGACTTCCTGCAACAATAGAGAGCCTTCCTTTTTTTTATATACAACTGCGAAAAATGCTGCTTATCAATCTCATAATAAATATTACATCCAAGATGAGTTGAGACTTTTAAGTGTATCTCCTTAGTGCCCCTAAACATGTTTTTCTCAAAACATAGTACTCTTGCTTCAGTATTAAAAATCAAAGAGCTGTATGGTACTCAGCATCGCAAGGTAGGCACTCACCTCACAAGTAAGCACAGAAAATTAGATGACAAATTTAGCATAATTTACGTAACTGCTGGAATTTAGTTCAACGCCAGCACATTGCCACATCTGAAGTTTGAAAGATACACAGAAATAGCACAGTATTGTTTAATACATATTTAAATAATAGCTGATAACACACTTTTCAGACAGCTTATTTCTTTTAAAATAAATCAAAGAACCTTCTCCATGTTGTGCTCACTCATTTCAACTACCATTTTTTTTTATTCCAAGGGACCACATATTGGATGATCCTAAGTCTTGCAGATTGTGCCAGTTTCCATGCAGGACTGAGCACTTCTGATGATTAAGCTTTTAAAGCTTCCTCAATAGATAAACAAAATGTCTGATTTAGATCAAGTCTAAAAGATGCTTTAAATACTTTCAACATTTGGTCTACTGCAAAGTTGATGCTGTAATTAGTACCTGTCTGCCATTCTTTTATTTTAACAAATACAAAAAATTGAGGAAACTATTATAATTATTAAAGAGAAAAAAAAAGGTTAACACCTGGTTTAGCAATAATATTAAGTACAGCATACATAATGTGTCTGCAACTCCATTTGAAAGCACTTCAGCTTTAATGAAATACAGACTTGATAATTTTCCCCATTTCTTCCTCCTCTAACTTGTTCCTTCATTATTTCCAGGTTACAAAAATAAATAGAAAAGTATGTGAGAGAAAGTGTGAATCTATAGTACAAATGCCTTCATCTAAGCAAATTTATGAGATCGGATTAGATCTCTTATAAACAGACCCAGAAGTAAAATAACTTATTCACATTGCTCTTTCATTCACTAATCCTCTTTGCAAAGCGCTTTTTGCTACACAACTCAAAAAACCTCTAATTCCAAAAATTAGTGGCAGAAAAATGGGGGGAAAGCAGGAAGAGAGAATATAAAATCACCAACATATTATACAGATATATTTAAAAGCTTTTGTTTTAAATATTGCTTATTATTTAGCCTTTTCCTTGAAAAGCTTTCATAGCTTCTTTTACTCAGAAGAACATCATTTCTCTTGTATACACACAGTGGCTTGCAATGCTGAAAAAGCTTTCTTTAACTGTTCCCATAGTAACCAAAATCATTCTTTGTATTTAATTTTTGCCTTTTCAAATATAATCTGTTTTTGCAGCTAGAATCAGTGTGTTCTTTTGCCATCTAAATTATGGATTCCCTGAAGTCTATCAGGCATTCATTATAAATTCAGGTTTGCTATATAATTTGAAATTTAAAGCATTTACTACATTTTAGTATTTAGTATTACATTAGCAAAATGATTCAGGAAGAAGAATGTAGATAGCACAAACCTGGAAGCATCAATTGTTATTTTGAACAGGTAAATTTCAGTAACTTCAACTTTAAATATGAGGAAAAACAAGCCTTGCTAGAGCGCATATCAAAATTCCCTACCTGAATAGGGATATGACTCCTTTTTAAACTATGGCTCAGCTTTGTGATTCATTCCTGTTACATATCTGGACTGAATTCCAAGCCCTCTGATTGTATTCCTGGTTTTAGGTGACATCTTCGAAAAACAGAAGTAATTTCTGGGAGAATAAATGAAGAATGATGATTTGCCTGCTTAAGTTTTCTTAAATAATCTGGTTTGTATCAGCACTGACTTTATTCTCTGACTTTAATCTACAGCATAGTTAAGAATAGAGAACTTGCAGATAGTATTTGTTATTACAATTACACAGCTTACTTGCATAGTTCCATTTCAAGTCCATCTGATATCAAACACTACTTTTATGTATATTTGTTCCCACAACACAGGCACAGGATTTAGAAAGTAACAGGTAATCTTAATCTTCTGAACACCTGTGCTTTCTCACTGACCCATAAATGTTATTTTCTATCTCCTCCATAAAATTATCCCAAATAGAGTGCACTGTTACTTGGACAAGAAAATAAGGAGGTTTTTATTTACCTATTTTAGAGTGTTGGAGCACACTTTGTCGTATTTGACAACAAATAGTCAGTGTAGCAATGTTTATCTAGACGGTATCTCTGAAAATGTTTACCTAGAACATCTAAATTTTTCCAGTCAAAAGTATCAATCACTTCTATTTATACAGGTCCAGACAAGAAATAGAAAAATAAGATTACAACATTAGATTAAGTTTTAAAAGGGATTACAAAAATAAGGCCCAAAATGCAGCCCTACTAATAGGAGGCTGTTGTAGGACAAAATAACTTGGCATCACTGTACCATTTAGTTCACCTGTCAAAAAGGAGTTCTGTTTCTCCTGCCCTGCCTTTAAACTGTGTGCACGTGACCTTTGACATCGATGCAATCAGAACATCAGGAAATGTATTTTAAAATAATTCTTAAATCTCATAACGTGTATTCCAGGTTGTTTTGTGGGTCTGAATTGAGGTCTCTGCCACTTTCCACCTATGGCTGCCAGGAGAGATGAGTCCTGTTCAACTTTGCATCTTCTAAAGCAGCAACCTGGGCACATACTAAGATTGTATGTAAATATGTTGATTTTACAAAAGGACATAATAACAAGGTAACTGGAAGTGAGGCTGGAACGCTCCTGAAAAATCAGTATTTAAAAGCTTGAATAAAGGGTTGGGGATGGAGCAGTGGATCAGTACAAAAATCAGAGCAACATTACCATATTTTTGGATGAATACCCTATAGGCTTTCTGCATAAGCAAATGAATAAACAGACAGATGAAGAGTTTTATCAGGAGTGTACTTTATAAGCATGAATAATTAAAACATGGGGAAGTTTACCTCAAAACTACCTCCCTTTTCTCCCCGCCTGTGCTTCCCTTGATTTTTCCCAATAGCTCACTCCTAGTAGCCTCCTATCTGTATTTCCCTCCTCCTACTTGTACTGCTCATCAAAGGAACCCTCTTGGGATTAGGGGGATGCACTGAACATATAAAACAGCTGATCCCGGAGGAAAAAGAGGTTGTAACCTATCATATTTTGATGTATATCTACTTGCTTTTGAAAATGCCACATCACACTTACAACAAAAGCATTGGCCTCTTTTACTTTCCCTGCTTCCATTTTTTGAAGACATTATTAAAGATGTACACAAGCTGATGTTGTGGGCTGCTGCGATGGAAGCTCGAAATCCGGATTATTACTAATATCAGGTGGATATATCTGCAATATGTGCTGTTACACATTTAATCAATGTAGCAGCAGTGAAAATTTTTTGATGTGCAACAAAAGCTACAAACTACTCCTTTATGTAATGATAAAGAGAGGATTAAAATACCAAAACCAAAACAATTGAAGTGAAATCCTGCCACATCCACAAAGAACTAGCAAATGGATCTGGAAACACATGAAATACTGAAAGAGCTTCAGCAGAGGAAAAGAAAATCAAGAAATATTCTTCCCTCACAGACATCTTATTAGACGGTGGCTACTGCAGCTATTATTGATAAAAAGCAGCTGGGCCAGTTGAAGTTCTCAGTAAAAGAGCTTAATCCTGCTCCTGGAGCACCGGAGGAAGAACTTACATTTGTACTCACTTCGTAACTGTACAAATATTTTTGCAGAATTCAGCTCTTTTAAATTCACTTATTTGGTACAATATTTTGTCTTTACAGCTTGACTTTACTGCAATATAATTGCAAATTTATGCCTTAATCCAACTGCACCAACACTGCATGTGTCCTAGTGTGATGATGCACAGTCTTTTCACTTTTATTTCTTCTGCTTCCCACCTGCCCATTTCCCATCTTGCTTTTCGTTGGTTTTTTTATGCCGTAGGTGTTTTATATATCCCATATGGTGGCCAACGCAGCCAGTGCATCAACTGGAAAAAACAGGAGGATGAAGAGAAGATAAAGAAAGAGCGATAGCACCACTTCTCCTTTTTTAGCTATCGTCTTCCACCTCTGCTATCAGTAAATCCATGCAAGTAAAAATAACATATTCAATACTCACTGCAAACATAGATTTTGATAGGTTATTAAAATTACTGCTCCCAGGGCTATTCACAGATACATTGAAAAATGTACATGGTAGAGAAAGAGGAATATTGCCTCTATTTCTTAGTTACCTCCAGGAAAAAATAAATAAGAACAAAACAAACTGAAGCTAGAGGTGGGGATAAGGAGATTGTTCTTAAAATTAGTTCTGTCCTTCTCTAGTATCTCTTTTTTACTCTGCAAAACAGACCAAAACTTGCTCTTAGAAATACTAATATTTAGATTAAGCACACTTCTGGAACATCCCTCTGAATTTAGTTGTGCTAAACAAAAAGTGAACTCCTCCTGACAGTATGTGAAACACAGCATGCAGGTATATATGTTTTTTCACATAATTCATTCCCATCTAGGATGCAGGTACTATCTCAACTTTAAGCACCATGAAGCACTCTATATATCTTTAAGCATTATGCTGATTGAACTTATATTTGCTCTAGTGGTATTCCTATTTAAGTCATGATAATACGACTCAAGAGAAGTGTATTTTCTAACAAAGCTAACCCTAACATAGCCACTGCACAGGATGATGGTTTTCGGGAGTGTTCTGCAAAGTAACTGGTTTAGAAAACCCCTCAGAAAGTCAGCAATACCACCACA
Source organism: Dicrurus megarhynchus (assembly GCA_013399195.1). Classification (NCBI taxonomy): domain Eukaryota; kingdom Metazoa; phylum Chordata; class Aves; order Passeriformes; family Dicruridae; genus Dicrurus; species Dicrurus megarhynchus. Next base: position 521,265 of record VXAD01002262.1, on the reverse strand, counting down.
GCACCACCATTATTTTTCACCCATCAGATTCAAAAGAATACCTGATAATGCCTTCACTGGAATCATACAATGAGCTGTAAAACAGCACAGCACCATAGTCCAACAGCTACACCATGCAATTACAAATGCAAATCTACCTAGTTTTTCTGTGACATCCCTCATTTCTCCATCTTCCAATGACAGTAAGAAATTTCTAAGAAATGCTGTTCTTTGTTATGCTTCAGAGATATTATTAAATTACCGTGAAAATGAAATAAATACATTTCTATGTATTTGAACTATTTTTTCTACTTTTAATCTACAATACACTTGTCTAACCAAGTAAAGTACTTTGCAATCCTAGCATTACATGTACAAGCGTATTTCCTTCATATTTTTTCATTTTATGATGCTTTAATTGTTCACAAGTAATAACATAGTTGATTAATTTTTATATTTGATGCTGCAATTATGTTTTGAAATCTAATTTGTAAGAGTTGAGGTTGTACTTTAATACAAACACCACAGGCTTCTAAATTAAAAAACAAACGATCCCCTGGTCCCTCCTCCCCCACCACCCCACCCTCATCTCTTCAGCAGTGAGATAATGCTACCCCAGACTGATGTTTCTGCTGCACAAAGGTACAGACCCAAACCTGCCTTAATTTCCCTGCAAGATGATAAAATACAATCTCTGGCTGTGTCTCAGACAGAACTTCAGTTACAGTTTACCAACAGCCTATGCTTTTACAGACCAGAAAGTACAATTCTGTTTCTGGAGCGATTCCTAAGACTGAGCACTTCCACTTAAGTTAGTGAACGTTTGAGTTAAAGAAGTTTAACAACTATGTTTGCCCCGATTTTACAGCAAAATAATTTCTGTAATACTTTCAAGACTTTGGATGTGACATACAAGAAAAAGGAATAAAATGGGCACAGCTAGCACTTCTCTCATTCTCCCCATTTGAGTGAAATAGGCTTGCTCCTGAATCTCTTGGTTCTGTACTTTAAAAGCATCTTCCTTTGGTGAAGCTTCACAGCAGCTGTAAATTCTCATTAGGCAACGCCAGGCATGGAGGTTAACAGCGGGATCCAACATTGCCTTCCCAACCGATGCAGGATGCTGCAAGAACTGTTTATTGAAATACAAATTTGACAACCCCTATATGATCTAACTTTACACTCAGACTATCCAAAAAATTGCTTTTTTTGAAATGAAGGGAAAGTCCAGACAGTAAGGCCATTATTTTGAGGATTCTTTGTGCTGCCCTGAAATCAAGCACCTTCAGCCCCTTGAATTTACCTGGTAAATAAAAACTGTACATCTCCTTTAATATAGGAAACTGAGGGCGTAACAGTGCTTATTCTGAGCGTCTATGCTGGACATGAATTTAGGCTGGATGAAAATGAAGTCTGCTTTTTCTTTTAAACCCAAAGTCAGTGAGTCATTTTCCACATGCCCAGCTGTAGCCCTGCCTCTGACATGGTGCCTGAAAGGCTTTGCAGTCATCCCAGCAGACGATGGGTGTGCTCTTCAGGACTTAGGCAGCTGCCACATAAGATAATGGAAAACTCTGCCATTTTATTAGAATAACAAGCACTGCGACTAATGCTACAACTTAGAACAGCAGCTCTTCAGATGGAGATCTCCAGATAAAATAATTTATTTTCAATTGCCTAAGCCTGTCTCATACATCTCTGCCTGCATTACCTATAGTAACCATCCATTTCAAGGTCGATTGAACCAGGTAAGATTTTATTTACTTCAACTACATCTCCTTTTAGAATTGTTCCAGACATTAAGGGGTTTAGATATATATATAATAATTTCTATTTCAACACAAAGCAAAAATCTCAGCACAAAATTAAAATTCAAAACTGTGTCTTATGGTGCATTGTTCTAATTAAAACAGACATGCCAAGAGTATTTTGCAATGATTACTCAAGGCCATCAGTTTAGAAGAGTTCTTGGTTGCCAAGTGCAAGACTCCTACTTTGGATTTAAGTTAATATTGGTGTTCTGATTTGTAATTCTCAGTTACATAAATAAAGCAGACACTTCTAGACACTATAGTACACATAAGATAAAATTTTCACTCTGGAACCAAGCCTATCTTAAGCACCTGCCCATATATCTATGTAACAAAGGCATATTTTCAAATAAGTGCTCTAAATAAATAGTGCACAATTACTTATCTTGATGTATCTCTTTTAGGGACATTTGTGGATATGAAGGACAAGCTAATTAAAGCTTCCTCTATTGCAGAAGTGCCTGGTGGAGAACGTGATGATTCACAGAGAACAGAGAAAAGAAGGATGCATGCAAATGCATAGATCTTAATTTCATTTACAAATTAAAGAATTTTCTCAGGTCTGATAAATAAATTGATCATCTTACTCCAAAGGACATTCTTTTTAGGGTGACGGCCAAAACTGGAATGACATTATGGTATCATAAAGGTATAGAATTTTACAGACATGAATGAAACAAAGCGATCTTACTTTAGGCAAAGCTGTTTTCTAAATGTCACTGATTCGGTGACGTTTTTCTTACGACAATTTCAGATCTAGTTCAGAAATTGTACTTGTAGATGCAGTTATGTTGTTCGGTGCTTGCTCTTGAAGCAGGGAAAATTTGTATTCCAGATTACTGCACTGTCCTTTGTGCAGTTCAATGTTTTAAATCAGCTTTGGCCATACTCTGCCAATGTACATTACAGTAAGTATATTCTGACTCCAAAAGTTCTATTCAAATTTTCACCATTTGGTGCTCAGAAACATCATCAGCAAAGTTGTATTATCTCTACATATTTTTATTTCCTGAATTTTCATTAATTAATGAAGACTAGCTACACAATGATACAGTGCATTCACCTTACTTTGAAGTTACAATTATCTCAACTAGAAAATGCTGTAGTTTTCTTAATCCTCCACATTTTGATTCAAAGTGACCTCATTAAGCACCTTGCTTAACATTCCATCCCTGCATCTTTTTATCAAGTTGAGTTCAGTCACACTAGCAATACTTTAAGGGAAATGATTGAAGCATTCGTAGTTTATGGTGCATTAGAAACTAAATCTCTACTCATAGGAAAGAGGAAGCTTTCCAAACAATGACTTTCAAAGGATCAAAGCTGTCTTGGTAGGGCTATATATAAAATCTATGTAAGACCTTTCCTCCATAGGACAACTGCCATCATTCCTTTGCCTCCTGCATCATTTACCAGCACACAGGGAAAGACAGGAGTTGAACTACAATATATTGAAAATACTAAGTACAGTAACTGCAATTAGTGGCTCTCAAAAACCAGCTTATTCAACATTTGCAACTCATGATCAAATTAAGCTGTACAGAACTGCTTAATGCCTTGGCTGCAAACAATTGCCTAAGATATTTAAATAACACATGTAGATTGCTTTCTTGTCAATCTCTCCTATAAATTGATGGTTGCAGTGACTGAGAAGGAACGTGAGAACTGATAATGCTGCCGTTCTATAACCAGATATAAGGTTTCTTCCACATTCACTTTGCAGTGCAATTGTATTTCCTTTGCACAACCGCTACTTATGTTATAATTGATTTTACAAAATCATTCTCATCTTTGCAGTGGCTGGACAGAGGAAAAAGAAACAAAAGAGTTTGGTTTATTGTTTTGTTTTTCCTCAAAGCAAGCAGAAAAAAGTTATGAATTTGAGCAGCCTAGACAAGAGGCAATGTCAGGCAGGAGTTTCAACTAGTTAGCACACAATAAAAGAAGTGTAAATACTGTATTTTTACTATTTTCTGAAAAGTTTCCCATTTCAAAGGAGACATGAGTACAGCAAAATAACTTATTTTCCCATTATTTGCAAAAAGCAATAAGAGATGTACAAGGAGACCATGTGACAGATAACACAGAAAATAGAATTTTTCAGTTCCCCTTGAAGTTGCTAAATAGAGCTTAAAGACTAACTTGCAAAATAGATAAAAGAATGTAAAAGTAGACCACTGACAGCATAAACACATTGCTTCTGTTTACTCCATTTCAAAGTACCTGCTTTAAAGAAATGGATATAAATTCTACCTCTCCTACCTGTTATCACTAAAATGTAGTGGTGGAGAGTACAGTGCAACCCAGCTGATGTCTCAGGTTTTTCAGCTGAGCTGGAACCACAGCTTTCCTAGTATTGTCACTCCAGAGCAACACAGGGCATCCCCATTCTCTGCATTACCCAAAGAGTGACATGTGCTTCCATACCCCATTGTCCCAATCATCCAGAAACTGAAACAGCACAATCATCTTTTATCCAGTTTTGCAAACAACCGTGAAAAGCATTCCTTTTTCACATTACTGGAAGACGCCTTTTTGAAAGGACTGTCAGAGCATTCAGGAATCGTGATGTGGACACCACTACCTGACAACCTGGCTGCTTTAGAGACAACACTTCACATCATCACTGAGGAGCTGTAAGGACTTAAACAGTATTTGAGACAGGCAAATGTGATTTTAAGACCACAGAAGGACTTTGCCATGAGATAAGCACAGGATGAAGTGACAGGGTGGCCTGGCTCCAGGCCTGGCACATCCTGGGTAATGCATCCAGACAAGGGTTCCCACTGTGGCAAACTGTGGAGCAGCAACTGCTTGTACACATATTGCTGGGATCACCTCAAGCCCTCGTTTACAGCTGAACTTGGGCAGAGGCATCTCTCAGTAACAGGATCACAACAGAAGCATCAAAAATTACAGAGGTAAAATAACCACGCTGTTACATCGAGGGGAAAAAACTTCCCTGGGATTTATCAAAAATGAAAAAAAAACCCCCACCAATTAGAGGGGAAAAAAAAATCCACAACTGAACAAGTGAAGAATAATACATAATCAGCTTGAACTTCTTTTGAAAGGAATCAGGCAAGGCTGCAAGAGTCAAAAAGGATTACCAGTCTTCTGATGTAACAATTATATTTTTACAGCTTGAAACTGAGAGGGGGGAAAAAAGCTCCTAAATTTTGGAATACGCTTACCGCAGCTAATAAATTTAGACTATATATGCACCAAAATCTTCCTAGATTCCAATCTGTATCAGTACCAAAGTTCTGGTCCTTGGCATCTGTATTAACAGTGCTGTAGAGAATGGCATTAAAGCTGTAACTCTCCCCCTTAGCACCCTGTTCCCATCAGCAAGCACCCAGGCAGTCACTGTGACTCCAAGAAGCTTTCTCATGTATTTGAACTCATGCGTAAGAATCTTGCTCAGGTAAGTTCAGTTGCAAGGTGCAAGTGGAACAGCTTTGGCACAGACAGAATATTGAAAGACTCACTACATAGGCTCATTCAGGCGTTTATCATAAAAAATCTGACTTGATCTTAAGATTCTGAAGAGCTGTCAAATGATCTGTGACATTTAGAATCGTAACATAAAATCACAGAATACGTTTGAGTTGGAAGGGACCTTTAAAGGCCATCTTATCCAATCCTTCTGCGATAAACAGGGACACCTTCAACTAGATCAGGTTGCTCAGAGTCCAATCCAACACACCTTGAATGTCCCTAGCCATGGGGAATCCACAACTTCCCTGGACAACCTGATCCAGTGTTTAACCACCTTCATTATAAAAACCTTCTTCCTTAGATCCGGTCTGAATTTACCTTCTTTCAGTTTAAAAACATTACCACTTTCTGGTAATTAAAATATTTCTGACATGAAAAATAGTTGTCAAATTACTGTCTGCTTCATGACATAACAAGATCTGTACCTCTAAGAACACTTTAACAGCAAATAATATCTTTAAATGAAAATCAAAATCAGAAATGTGACAGCCGCTGAAGTACTAATGCACAAACCACCTTTATATTGGCCAGCTCAGAGGGCTGCATGTTACCACAGCTGTTCTGAACTGCAGGGCAAGCATATCCAAAGAAACAAATCAAAGTACATATGCACCAGCTTAACTTTAAATCTGATAAAATTGTGCACCTGAGTTTCACTATACTTCTTTCATGCACTAGTAGCACATGAATGGTTTTCTATGTTTACATATGAACATCCCACAGCAGCAGAACATTGCCTGCTCAGGGACACGTGTCTTAGACACTTATTTTTCCACACCACCCTTGCAGGATGACCTTTCAGCTGAGAGTTTGCCCAGTGAAGCTGAAGTTGAACTGATTTAAAGCATAACATACAGTTCCCTGGGCCATGCTTCCTCTCCCATGCTTCCTCATAAGAACTTGAAATGAAAGTGAGGATTCCTCATGCCATTGCTCTTTGCCAGCAGCTGATTTATTTATATTCAAATTCAGATAGGAAGGACTAAAATTAGGACTCTGTAAGCAGAATTCGCTGTTCAAAATGTTCCAACTGTTTTAGCATCTGGGCACCTTTGAGAACAACTGACTGATGTATCACTATGGCAACACAAAGAGGCCTCCATAACTTCAACTATTAAGACAGCAAGAAGTTTTTAAGTCCTAATTCTACAAAATATAGCAAAGTTAATGCAACATCCTAGACAACATGGAGGGTTGAGAGGACAAAGTAAGGCAGAGCTCACATTTCTTACTTTTCACCCTGACCTCACACTGATCATGTATTTCTCTGCCTTGGTGTCTGTTGTGGAGTGGAAAGACAAAAACCACAAAGGCATGCTCTGCCTCTTGCCAAATCTATTCCTGAATAACTGAGGTAGAGATTTTGCCCAGTGCACAAGCAACGAGTCAGCAATTACCTGGGTATCACTATGAAATTACTCCCTGTTTAAATGATTTGAGCTTCCAAGAACAAATATGGGGCGGGGGGGGGGGGGGGGGGGGGGGCGTGGGGACATGGGGGACAGGGGGGAGCCTTAGGGATCTGAGGGGGCCACGGAAGGACATGGGGATATGGGGGACATGGCAGGGAGGGCAATGGGGAACTGGGGGATGTGAGGTCATGGGAGGA
>VXAD01002262.1:481575-514288 GCA_013399195.1 Dicrurus megarhynchus | reverse complement strand
GGAATTGGCCTTTTACTCCTGCAATCCAAAATCTAATCACTGACAGAGTGTCATTTAGCTTTGCTGCTACCACTTCTGGCATCGTTTGCCGGTTACAAAAAAAATACATTAAGCAAATACATTATTTAAAACCACTAAACAGCTTCTTTCTAAAACAAAATAACATCATTAATCAAATATTATACAAGTAGTATTAAAAGCTTTGTTTCTTGAGTCCTAAGAGTCTTGGATATAATTTTACTGTGGCATACAAGATTATTTTAAATTATTTGTATCTGTTTAACATTTCATTAATATGCATTTTATCTGGTTTGGATTACACACTTTCTTATGTATCTTTAGAAAGCATTAGTTAATCTAAACATACTCTGTCCCTGTAGGGTCTGAAGGCAGAAACTTCTCCCTACAGGACCTTGATGACTGGCCACTGCTCATCTTCACTGTGATATGCACAATTTTTTGACATGCAAGTCAAAACCATACAGGTAAACAAAGATAAGTATAAAAATCAAAGAATCAATGTTTTTTCCCATATGAGTATCAATAACTATAACCCACACATGCAGACCAGTTCATACCTGGAGTCTGCATTCCAGCCAATGGAATTCAACAAGGGTCAAGGGCATGTCTGCATTAGAGACAGATAACACTGGGATACTTACACACAGGAATCAGGATCTGTTTTGCTTCCATTAACTGGATTTGAAGAAAGCTACCTCCATGTAGAAAGTACAGGGTGAAATGGGAGATGTGAACAGTAGCTGATGTTTTGTTCATAATGCTGGAGATTTTTTTGACGCTGAATGCTTTCACCTCCCTACTATTACTTTGAAGGTTTCTACAAAAGTTACTGAATTACAGTTGCAAACATTTTCCAGCAAGATGGTTCTGTTTCATTTCTAATATACTTGTCAGAAATGTTGGTCTAAAAATACTAATAGACGGATGCAGTTTCATATGGAGAAGTTCAAATACATTTAATCTATTTAAGCACAAGGTGGCTTCGCATTGAAAGAATTCCAGAGCCACAGGTCATATTTTTAAATATGAGTATCGGAAGAGTAGCAGAGGTTAGAGTATGTTTCTGAGACCTCTGAGTGCTTAAGACAAGCTTTACTTGTGTCTGTGTTCTTAGAACACTAATCAGGTTGTAAAAAACCATAAAAATAAAACCCAAACACACCAAAAATCTAGGAGGTGGCTTCATTCAGCACATGCTAAACAGATACCAGAGTTTCCTGCTTTGAATTCGTAAGGAATTATTAAATGCTGAATCTCATCACAGTAGATGAAAAAGCCAGTCAAACAACAATGCAGGCTTCCCTTTTAGGGAAGAGAAGAAAAAATGTTCTATGCTGCTTTGAACTAATCAGAAAGATTATTCTGAACTTCAGCACAGTATTTTGCAGCCCAGTGCCTTTCCAATCCCTTGGTATTCAGAGTCACACAACTGAACCACTACAACAATTAGATGCTAACAGCATCTCAAACATAAGGCCTTTGCAGTAATACTTAGACAATAGGTAACATACTGTGTTAAATTTTAAGTACAGGTAAACTAGATGAAATGGGTTTATCACCACACTGAAAAAGATACCACAGCCAGATACAAACTTAAGTCATAGATAGATCTGTAGCAATATCACATCCCATCTAATCTAATCTACTCTAATCCACCAGTGGTGTTTTGGACGTTTCAGTGGTTTTTGGGGATGTGAGGGGATGTTTTAATTTTCTTACAGTAACAGGCATGCAAGCCAGGACTCCACAGACAAGTTCAAAGCTAAATTTGTACATACCAAGAGAAGCAGAAAACTAAACGCAAGTGGTAAGTACGGCAATGATGTTACCCATTGTCATGTTTTTTAATACCTTCCACACTTTAAAAGGCACAGACCACAAGTTTGTGTTGTGATAAAGCCTTACAATTGTGTTTACTTCTCTTCATGAAAACAAAATTATTTCTATTCTCCAAGGACTCAATCATTAAGAAATAACCATCCTGCCTGGTATTTCAAGGCAAATGTTACTGTGCACTCTGTGGTTATGATTCTCATCTAATGCAAGATACCAAAATACAGTCTAATTAAGTACACAGAATTTCCCTGGAAGAACACTACCACACTTTTGCAGATGCCATCATATCTTATATCACACTGGTAAAATGGTCACTGGAAAATACAGAAATATCTCAGATGAGCTGGGCATTTACAAATCGTAAAAATAAAGTACTTGCAAGAATGAAAGGCCTACTTAAACAAAAAAAAATCACCTTATCAAACCTGTTAAAAAAGTCAGTTTCTCAGAGTACAAACGCCCATTCCCTCTATATATGTCATTACCAGAAGTCTTGGGAAAAAATGTAGGCTAATGAACAAAAGTAGCAGCTTAGCCTCAGGCCAGTTTCTACTTTTGGAAACACCTATGAAAGCCCTGATGAAAGAGAAAGGAGGGTTTATATGCATATCCAGAAGAAGGAATCTGGCCTGGTGTTTAAATTGCACTTGTAAAAGATCGTGTTATTTGAATAACTCACTGTTTGGACACATCAGGCATGATCATCTGCTCTTTTTTCCTTGTATCCACTGTCGTCTCGACAGGGGTAAGTACTACAGCAGCACATGAGACTATCGACTGGTATGAGTCTTCCCGGCACACTGCAAAGATAAAAAACATCAGTGTTAAACAGTGAACTCAGTTTCTACTTTAAAGGAAAAAAAAAAAAAGAAAAAATCGATTCATACTGCGATAAACACAAATGCAAATGATTAATCAGACTTCACTGTGGCCGCATGCAATGAAAATGCCATTGTTTTTCACATTTCCTAACGTGCTTACTTTGCGCTTTTTTTGCCATTGACTGATCATTCACTAAGTTTTACCTAGCACAAGATCTGCTGTCACTCTGCTCTAGCTCACTGGTGTGTCTGAGTCCTAAAAGAACTTACATTTCATAAATGACATCAGAATATAATTCACTTCATAGTTCTTTTTCATCACAGACTTAAAATAAGGGTGAAAATAATGGGTGGTTTCCAGGCAAACCTCCCACCTTCAAATATTTCAGACTTTATTAGGAAATAGATTTGAAAAAAATCTAATTAGTGATTTATTTTTCACCTTTAACTGTTATGACTCATTTTCCTCCAAAAAGGCCAAATCCAAGTGGTCTAGAAGTGATATCTAATATACTGAGTAATGCTTTCTTTTAATAAAAATTACATGTTATTACTGTGCTGAATGTTACAACTTAGACAGTATTTACAACTAGAAGAATGATCACACATTCCAGCTGAGCACCCGGCTCAATTAGCACTAATAAATGAATATCCAAAAGTTTCTGACCTCTGAACAGACAATTGTATATGTTACAAGTCATACATGTTCTTAAATTCTGAATTTTAAGTGTCACTAGTAATTCAACTTTTAGCAGTGACCACTCCTACTGATTTTGAAGCTATAGATTTCCTTTACAGCCAAGTTATACCTGTCTGAAACAAACACAAGCTGGAATTAAGAGTTAGTTACTGAACAAAGCATGACAGGTTCAAGGATTTGGTACTATAATGTATTATGTATAAGCAAGAAGAAATGTGGTGGCCTACATTTAAACACAAAGACACACTGTATTTTGTAACATACAGAACTGTTTCATAGAGTGCACACACGCACACAGATCCAATAACATAGCCTGTAAAACCTGAATGACTGTGGCAAATTCTCAGCAATTCAAAACCAGAAAGAACACATTTCACAAGTACATACATTTATGCAAGATTGGTACAGCTGGGAATGCTGAACTGTGACATTTATTTATTATTATTCCATTCTCCACAATCATGTGCCTCCTTATTGCCCACAGACAACATGGCTTTGGCATAGCCTATGCTCCCCTTACAAAAGAAGCAAAACTGGAGTAAAACTTCACCCACATTGCCCTAACTGGGTCAAGAACAGCTAACTGTGCCATTTTACCCCGAGGGCACGAATTACCTTCAGCCCAAACTCAGCACACACCAACAGGACACACTGGTGCTCCACAAACACCCTGAAACACTAACAGGAACAGGTCAGGTCAGGGCTGGATATTTCTACAAAGGTCCTCTTTTGCTTTCTGAGCAGTTCTGAGCCATTCAGCAGGCAGCACAAATGGCTGGAGCACAGGCAGCTCTGTCAGGAAGGAAACCTTTCGGGGAGTGCTTGTAATTGCATTTTATTCATCTGATGTTGTCCGGCATCGTTTATGCTTGTATTTTAAATATTATTGTGCACACTGTGCTAAGTGACTAAGGCACCTAAGATGACCAGTATTGAAAAGCCTCACCTTCCTTTTTGTTTTTGGAACCAGCATTACTTTGTCACTATCATAGCCACACATCTCCAAAACATGGTAATACACAAAGAGAACTTGCTATATTGACTGCAGGCATGCAAGCAGGATTTATGTTATAGCTTGATGCACAACAGATTAAGATGAAACTAATGCAAACGACAATGAACTAAAGAGACAACATAAGAAAAATGGAATTTTAGGTGATATTACACCCTTCTATATTATGCACAACCAGCAGACCACCTACTAGCATGATTCTGCTTGGTAGGCACCAAGTAATTTACAAAAATGTATTTTCTCATTACAACCAGCAACCGAATATGTGCAAATAAGAACATTTATGTCTCTTAGTCTCTTTATTTACAGTCAAAGAATTGCAAAAAGATAGGCTTGTCAGAGTGCTCCACTGATATTCAGTACCTGAATTTTAACCAAACACTGATAAAACAGGGAGCATAAAGGATGAAGCAAATACATATTTCTCTTCAGAAGACCTGTCGTACTACTTGAATATCAAGTTACTACTTTAGAACTCGTGAAAGGTCTGGTGACAAGCATCACAGGGGAGGGTTTGCCCTAGATCAGGCACTGTCCATCAGAGCAGTTACAAAGAAAGATAAAAGAGGGAATCACAAGTAACAAAGAAGACACTGCTAGTCTCCCATTCCTTACAGAAATTTCATGAATGAATTAAACTGTGAAATTGCTTTTGTTTAATAATAAATGCTACACAGGAGTTGTATAATCCCCTAATTTACAGCTGAAGACAAACCCAGTGGTCATCCAGTGATTGGAGCTCATGGAATTTATTATCCCCCCATTTCAGACAGCAGTACTCTTTGGTCTTGCATCTGAAAACCACTAAAATTCCTCCTTTTTATCTCAAGTCTCTTTGCAGAGTTGTAAGTCATTATGGGACAGAATAATTAACTAAAATGTCATGAAATAGCAATAACACAGCAGCAAGTAATTTTCACCTACTGAAGTGTATGCTCTTACTATCTGTTCATAATGTGCATTAAAATAATGAGAACATGCTTGAATGAGGACTCTCAATTTTAATACTGATGGGGATGGACATTGTTTTACTTAAGATTGTTTGCATTTTACATTCCAAACTCAACTCTTAAGTGTAGCTTCATTTCTACACATTCATTTTTTAATCTACAAGTGGCTTACATTACCCCCAAAAAGACCATACATGATGTCTACAGGCTGTACTCTTTATGAATCAAAGTCTGTTCGAGCCTCAAAATACCACAAACATCAGAAAAACAATTACTCTAAGGGATCGCTCCTTTTAATCATGAATCCTCTCACATGTCCAACTTGCTCCTTAACATCCAGAAAGAACTTAAAAATTTAGCCTTCCCACATGAATCGGTAAGGAAAGCAGAATTTTCAGTCATCTGAGTTAGTGTTTGGCAAAGCCATCAATGTAATCAGCTGGCTCAGCCTATTACATTATTCCTGATGCATACCTCCAGAACAGTGGAAAAAACTGTACAAGGTACCAACAACAAGGGGAACAATCAGACAATTTTACACTACCTGCAGCAGTTTCTTTAAGAAACTAACATTTAGTATCTCAGAATGTGTTATACAGTGAATACCTTCAGGAAAAAAAAAAAAAAAAAGCAATTTGCATGCAAGTGAGATGGTATTTTTCAGTCCTTTATTCGCAACTCAACCATTACATGAACAAGCTAATAATTGTAGTGAAATAACACAATTGGAGGAACATGGTTACTATGTGTTATCATTAAAGAAACATATTTTTCTTAGTGAAACAAAAGACACTACCTACCAATTACAAGTCATGTAAAGGAGAACTCTACAGAAAGGGAAAACAATCTGTCTAACTTCACAGACTACTATTATAAAGATCTGTACTGCTTTTCAAGCTGCACAGCTTCTCCCCAGATCCTTCGGTTTAATGATGCATACAGCTTGTTTTCTTCCATCACCAAGTGTTTTAAAAGTACCCCATATATTTATCACTAGGAGTGCTGGCTTGGATTTACCCTAGCTGGTTTAAGCAGTCCCAGAATATCATTCACTATCAAAACAGATCTTTACATCTGGAGAAGAAAAACAATAGCTTTTTTTTTTCCCTTTACTGTTTCTTTCAAGAACAATGAGAATGACTAATTAAACACTTTTCTTCTACTTTGAACCAACCAGTGAGAAATTTTTAATTCTCTGAATAGTAGGACAGTAGAAAGCCTTCAACAGCTATGGAATAGAATGTTTCTCCACAGAATAAAAAGATTTTTAAGCTCTAGGGATGTCATTTACATCATCTATTTCAAACACAATTGTACACACTTTCCCCCCCCTTTTTTTTGAATTGAGGAGAAAGAAAATCTGGTTATCACTGCTTGCTATCAAAAAAAAGTCTCCCTTGACACAAGATGCAAGATGAAATTAGCAGCAAGTACTACCTGCTTAGAGAAAACAGAAGGGAAATGTTCATATGCAGTGTGCAATGAAGCATAAGGGAATCATGACACAGTGACATGAAAACAGTGAAGTATTTCTGGGTTTCAGAAAGCTGGGAACTTATCCTGACAATTCAAAGTATTTACATTTATGCCTATGAAGTTTAAAATTATCAGCTCTCACCATTCAAGAGACAGATCAAGTCTGGAAACAGACGCTGTTTTATAGCAAAAACCCTTCTGCTTTGGTCAAAAGCTAGGCAAGCAGCCAGGAGCACGGAAAGCACTAAATTCTTTACCCTGAAATGTCTACCAGCTGCCACTGTAGGAGACTGAGGAACCACAGCATGAGGGAGCAACATCTGAAACCCAAGTATCCAATCCCACATTCCTTTTACTACCGAAGGCCAGACGTTATGTTTTAACAACTCTGGAACACCAATTCTCAGTGCAGGCATTTACATTTTGGCACATGTTTTCCTAAATGCCTCTCTGCCATGAAAAGGTTCAGGAATTGAGCCACCTTCTGAGGTGCTCTGAGCAAAGGACAAGGAAGAGCTGCAAAATATGTAACCCCTATACAGATTCTTCAGATAGGGGAATTTCAGGACAAAGAACTGTTACACTTAAAACAGAAATTTTGCTCAAACAAACAAACAAAACCCAAACCACAAACACACCAACCAACCAAAAAGGAAGAGTGGATACACTATAAATTCCTTTAGTAGATTAGAACAAGTGAAGAGCTGAGGAAAGAAAATGAACATTTAAAACACGCAACTCAAGCTATTTTGCCAGGAAAGCTGCTGCCATTACAAACAGCATGTAAGAAAGCATCTTGAAATCCAGTCTATTAATTCTGGTATGTCCAGGAAGAACTGTGATTAACCACCATGCTAATCCCTTCCTGACTGCACAGATAGGTCCTCTGATAGTCCTGGGCCACTCAGAGGGCTCAGAAAAGAATCAGCATTCTGACTTGTCTCTCCATCAACCCCAAACATCACCTGCACGAAACACTTCAGCAAAAACAAGTGTATGAATTCAGTTCCATACCCTCTTTCTCAGCCCCAGAAACACAATAAAGTCTTTTACTACTTTGTTATTAAACCCTAAAGCCCAAGGAAACTTTCAGTCTCTTTAAAGCAACACAAAAGGTCAACGTACTTTGTGGGAAAGCTATTTTTGCCCATCTACTTATATTAAAAAAAGAAAAAGCCTAATATTAAATAATAATAATAAAAAAGCCTAATTTTCCTGCTGCTTGATTCTAGATTTGATGATGGTCTTTGGAGAAAAAAGGAAACTAAATGGATCTCTATTTTTTATTAGTTCAACAGTTATTCTAGGGCCTCTTGTCCCTGAGAAACAGATACATTTCACAATATTGGCCAAGTGAATACTTAAGAGAATGAGTGTATATGCTCACAGTCCCCAAAGGGTTTGCTGTAATAATTTTGCAATAAAACCACAGGCCCAGTTCTTAAACACAACATAGTCACAATCAGAAACTTTGTAATAGCAACAATTACAGGCCCATTATGGGTAAATGAATTACTTTCTATCAGGTTCTTATGTTTCACGGCTCTTTTATAGTATTCACAAAGGCTGCACACACATATCTGCTTTGTGCTATCTACACTGGCATGCTCTCTCACACCAGCAGCTCTGCAGTGATTATCTGCACCTTTGCTTTTGTACCCTAAGTTTGTTTGTTGTCACAAGCCACTTTGATAACACAGTAAGAGCCACAAGTGAAATTTCGGTCTGGTGACTTGTACTCCATGCATGAGAAATTAAACTGTAATTTTCCAGTGTTCATGCCTAATGGAATGGTGATGTCAGCTCTGATCCTGAATGAAAGGGTATGCCCTGATCACCTAAGGACCCTACGGACATGGTAAGTGATGGAAACACCGATTCCTAAAATAATCACGTACATAATGACAATTCTGGTGGCCCACTTCTTGCATATTTTCTGTTAACTCCACTGTATTGAGAGAATGACTGTAGTCTGGTCTCTCTTGAGGCAGAAAGATGCCTCAGGTAACATCTTAACTCCTGATCAGCCTTCTCAAGTAGCCTCCCCTAGCTTACAGTGATTTGCAGAGTTGCTTCTTACAAAATGGTTATGCCTGTATTTACTAATGCCCCAGGGATTTTATGAATTTGTTCAGTTACTTACGTTCTTGTGTGAACTTGTAGCATCCACAATGTTCTGTAGACTCCCAAAGCTGAATATAGGTTATGTGAAGAAATAGTCCTATCAGTCCACTTTAAACACGCCACTAGCTTGTTTCATCTGACTCCCTCAGTTTTAGTCTTGGAAAAGATAATGCACGATTCCCCCTTCACTTTCCACTCTGGATTTTACAGACTTCTTTTGGATATTTAGCCAGTCATTTCTTTTACAGGCTGGATTACCTGCATTTGGTTCCTGTCTAAAACCTGTTCCACAGCTCTGGCCACCCTGCCACCTCTCCACAACCAACCATTCCTTGTTGCAGTTCCTGCAATGATGGATCACTGTAGCAAGGCCCAGAGAAACTGTAACTGCATTTACAGAAAATTAAGTGGGTTAGTTTTTAGCTAAACATTCTAAATGCATCTATTTGTGCTTGAGGCTTCTTCTGAGATACTTTCTTATTCACAGTGAACTACTTAAAGCAAATATTGTTCCAAGCAGCCGACACAGGAATTGAAAAATCAACCTTTAAAAATAAAAGCATCTTCTGGATCCAGTAGGTAGATATTGCTTCTCAATGTCAAAAAGCATTAGTTTAGTGTTAATAATAGAACTTTTAAAATAACAACTAACTTTCATTAGCTTTTGGCAACACTATCAGTCACAATGATGATGTCACAAGCTTGTATTTTTAGCACTCTAGTCTATGACTTGTTTTGTGACACAAGCATGAATAAGAACTGTGGGCATAAATACACAGCTGTGTGAGGCAAAGGTTATAATGAAAGACTAATGATCTGAATGCCACCAATCATACCTAACTCTGCCAAATTCCAGGAAATCTCATAAGTGAACAGTATGAATATCTATTAGAATAAAAAGTGGAGGCTTAGTCATTTGGTCTGGGATGCGTGGTGGTAATCACCATGTAGGCCAAGCAAGTGCATCAGTTTATTCCCAAAGAGGCTTTGAAGATAACTGGTTAAATTCATTAATTTACCATGGAATACAGCTGCAAGTAGGTTCATGGGGGAAACAAGGTTCACCCAGACTTCCCCTTCTGGGAGCCTCTGACATTCTTGGCAAGGCTGCCTCCATGGGTAGTAAGAAAGCAGTGGCAAGTCCTGGGTGATGGAAGGAAACAGAGCAGCCCAAAACTCTGTTTTTCCCGTAAGAATGGAAAAGGTAGTACTGAAGTGGCAGTTTCAGGTGCAAGCATAAAGCTGTGCCCTGGTAATAGCCATAAGGTACCAGAAACTGAGAAACCTTTGTCTCTCTTCCTACAGGACGCGGAGGAAATCCCAAGAGGGATGCCACCAGCCACAAGAGCCAGCTGCCTCCAACTTCCTTTTTCAGCCAAGAGAAGAAAAATAGTTTTAGTTCTGCTTTTGATCACATTTGGGTTTCTATGTTTCGTGATGCCTTCAAGAAAAAGAGAGAAACAGGAGTGACTGTGACACTGGAATCTTAAGGAATATAAAAAGGCCTGCAGGGTATTTCTGTAGGCATAATACAATCCCCTGAAGGAATGACTACTCTGACAACAATATCCTCAACTGTCACTCACTGAAAGTAAAACTGTCAAAACTCAATAGCAAGTGTTTTCAGGAGCACAGTCTCCTGGCTTCAACTATTATTCTTGGCCTAGCTGAAATAAAGACTGATTTATAAATATTAATTTATTGTGTTTTGTATTGAATGGCTGTAGTCACATGAAATTTATTTAAGCAATTAATACACAGATAAACCTCCAAAAGCACAGTTTCCCAAGAGAAATTATTAAATAAAATCACAACGTCAGCTTTCCTTGCAGATTCTAACAACAAAAGCTCGCCGGGAAAATGACACGAGGTATTTTTGTTTTGCAGGAGCATGAGGCTATTTGGCTTTCTATTATAGCCGTGCTGGCAGTCACTAGCAGGAGCACCAGGTACAGCTGCCAGTAGAGCTGTACATATTTTCAGATGCAGAATGACAGTCTTTGTCAACCCCAGTGACAAGCAACTCAGTGATCAGTCCCTACAGCAGCACATTGATCATAGCCATTCCAGACTCATCCCTGCCTTCACAGAAGTCACTCACATACCAATTATTAGAAATTTACACCAGACATTGAAACTAACAGAGGACCCATAAAAAAACTCACTTTCTTTTCTCTGGGAACATATTGTCCATATTTGTTATAAAATGCAAACAATTTTTATACCTTTCCTCTCTTTAAGGTGATACACTCATACAAGAAAGCAAACTCAGCCCAAGTGTCTCTGCAGTCATTTAACAATCCTGCAAAGCAGCACGCATAAGCAAGCACCTGGATACTGCTCCAGCTGACTGCTCCAGGGTAACCACAAATCAGGGGAGAAATGAGGAAAGTGGGTAGCTCATCACCCACAGTCTTCCCACTCAGAACTCCAGCAGCAAAGGGAGCAGCCAGCATGAGCACTTAGTGACAGATCTCTGAACCAAGAGGGGAAATGCAGAGGCTTTAAGGAAGAGCAGGTTAAACAACGGGTAAGACAGAATAACCAACACCTTCCTCCTGTGGGCACCTATGGCAGGCACCCATAGTGCCTGGTGCAAAGGAAGAACACTTGCATGTTCAGAGGGTTGCAAAGTGAAGGCTCTTCACAGGTGCGTTGTGACAGCAAGCAGAAGATGGACTCCAGAAGATAATCAGTACAGCAGTTTCCTAGGCTGTTCACACAGCTTTTCATGCAATACCAGGGAAATGATGTTCACAAGTTGTCTAGGTGACAAGAAAGGTTAGTGGCAGTTCAGGAATGATACAAAGCCTCCCATGCCACAAAGAAAACTGGGAAAGAATACTATTTGATGTACCTGCAGTTTTAAAAGTCTGCCCATTTGCACAGCTTGCAGATTTTGCTATGCTTTGTGCTTACTACACATGATTTACTAGATCTCAAGGCCAAATGAAACTACTGGGATCATCTGATCTGATATGTGGCACAGGCACATCCTGTGGTTCTTCCAGAAGTTCAATATTATAGTCCTGATGCAAAACTTTGAAGAGTGCAGGTCACCGCTATGCCACGTTTGTAAGTGATCTGAGGAGTTCTTCCAATTAACGGTCACAATAACAGCATAATTTTTCCAATTGATTTTCAGAAGTACAAACTTCTATGCTGCAGATAAAGCATATGCCAAGTAATATATATGCATCTTTTTGAAAAGCAATAAAACCATTGATCATTATGGTGATGCCTTTTCACACTTTCTCTGAAAGTCTCAAACATTCTAAACAAAAAAATGAAAACCCAAAATTCACTAGGGCTTGAAATCAAACCAAGTTTTGAGGGCAATATATTTTACCTTAAAGACAAATAAATTGAAATAGGAATAGACTGTGCTTGGCAAAAATGGTAAGGATCAAAATGACAGGAATGTGAGACAAGCTCAGCAATCTTGAAGAGCAATTAAACCAGATGATTGTAACAAACACTGTTTAAATGGAGCTCAGCGCAGGATTACAGCCCTAGAAAGAAAGAATGCAGACTATCACTACGCCTCTGAAGGGCAGTTTTGGTTCAGAGCAAACCAGCAACTCAGTGTGCTGCCACTGCAAAAATATCCAACACAAGCCTTGGCTATACAAACACAGAATTGGTGACTTTGAAGTCTGTGAAGTCAGGCTCAACTTGGTTACCATTTCAACTTCTCAAAAAGATGACTGAAAGATACACCACACTGTATGTCATCCTGTATGGGTGGAAATTCCAGACCTCCCTAAATAAATAGTAGTCAAACAGTAGCATTAAAAGCAAATTAACTACTGGGGGAAAAAACCCAAACACTAAACAAAATTGATGACTGTCTACAGACATATTTAAATTAAGATTAAAACTGAGATGTGTGTTTTTCAAGTATATATTTTAAAGTTGCATACCATAACTTGGCAAAGTATAATCACTTTGATATTTGGGAGGTTGGACTTGATGAACTGAGGTCCCCATCTGTGAGAGTCAAAATGTTGGTTATTCCAAGTCACACTCCAAGGGTGTGACAGAGATGCTCCAGTTGTACTGACCTGTAAGCCAGTGTTTTTAATTATACAAGAGGTCATGGCAAGCAAAATAGCATTAGCATATAGAGAAGCATTTTGGAGGCTGTTTTCTCCAAGAAAGTTACCTAAACCATTTTCCTCTTGCCATAATTTTCAAATCTGATATTGATATTTACACTGCAGCCCCACAGAACTCAACGGAGTGAAAGAAGAATCACTTATCAGAAAATGAGATATAAAAAACCACACAGGTTTAATTTCTTCAAAAAATATTTTCCTCTGCATAGGTAATAAGCCTGCATAACATGCAGATGTCTGTTAACTCACCATGTGCTGGCACCTATATGAAAATGTCTGAAAAACTTGAGAGCAGACCACACAGGACAATGATGCATCATTCATACAGACTGATGCTGCAAACAGAACAACCAGAGCTCAGCAGTCTCCACCCAGGCCTGTATGAGATTTGCTCTAACCTCATTAAATATCCAAAAAAATTACCAATGAGGAGTAATTCAAATTCCTAACATGAATCAAATAGATTTTTAACTTGCAAAGAAATTCAGTCGCTTCTCTTCATGTTATGGGTGAAGTTCTCTACAGAAGGCACTTATACAAACCATGCAACAGCTAAACCCAAGCCATTACAAATTCATCAGTTTCTGTTCAGATTCTACCAGTCATACCAAATGCAAAGCAAGGAATGAACAAATAAATCGGTTTTCTTTTAGTGACAAACAACAATTTGGAGACTAGATAATAAGAAAATAAACATCTGCATATTATCCCTCAGCTTTGATTTAAACACCTTTCCTCTGGTTTTGGCTCTGAAAAGGAAAGAGTGCCATTTAGTGGTCAGGTAGATTTGCTGCACTTTTTAAACTGAATGCAGTAGTACCCACTGACAATATTAACATGGGAATTGCAAATGTTGAGTGTTGGCACAGTCACTAATACTGTTGTTTTTACTTGAGGAAATACTGTAAATGTTTTTTTGAGACATAGGATGTTTTATTCAAAGCATGATTTAGAACCTGCACTAAATCCTTCTGCCTCATCTCCCTCAACAGCAAAGAACTACATGCTTTTCCTCCTGCTCTCCCAGCAGGTGATAAACTAGGCCGTAAATTTTATGAACACAGAAGAGGATACTGGGAAATTCCGTAAGACCTGGCAGGAAGGTAACTCAAAAACCTGTTTCACAGAAAAAGTCTTTATGTTCTAAACCAGCAGAAGATGTACAGAAAATAGGAGTAAAATCTACATTATTGATTTTCACTGAATAACACTCCAGCTGAAGATAAAAACCAAATGGCCAGATTCACCTGGAGCTCTCTCTGGATTCACCAACCTCAGAATTTCTGAACCCAAGGTGAACTGGTTAAATATAAGCAAAAAGATGAAAGCTCAATTCTCAAATTGCACCATTTGTCAAAGCAGATGAAGAATGTTCATGAATATGGAAGACTGGTTGGGCATCTGTGAATCCAGCAAAATCTGGCCTAATGACTATTTAAATAGTGAGAACACATTCACAGCCCCATGTTCCACTTTCCCTTGGGAAATCTTCAATCTTTACTTCAGATGTCATGCCAGAGGCGTCTGAGGAACCAGTCAAGTACAACAGATCCTGTTGAAAGTTAGCAGAGTGCAAGTGGACCAGACTTCCAGAGGTACCTAAAAATTAAGATAAACTACGTTTTTCTAATCAACAGTGATTCCAGAGTCATCTTTTGCCCACAACTGCCTATCAGAGGATCTGGCCTTATATAAACTCAGTTACATCCACCAGCCTTCACTGCTTGCTTTCAAGGGACAATACTCTCCTTTACCGCATATTTATGCAGCTTGCTCCTAAAGGATGGCACACAGAAACAGCACAAAGAAGTCCAGGCTCCAGAAAAGTTGCAACCTACAGAGAGAATCAGACCAAATCGGCTCCAAAGTTTCTAAAATGTGGAGCACTTAATGACACTGCTCCATTCTCATCCAAATGTCAACAGCCATCCCCTGTACGACGTATTTTAAAATCCTGGCACTCACTGGAAGGAGTCCCACTAACTTCAAGAATACTCCAGATGCCAGGGCGCAAAGGTTACCCTTGTCTCTTCAAAGAGAGGGTGACTAATGGGATCTTCAGTATGCAGAACACTTCCTTGCATTTTGGAGCACATGGCCGCCAATTCTGGAACCTCCTTCCCACTAGTTCTCTAAGCCACTGTGTATAAGAAGGTAATTTACTTCACTCTCTAGTGAACAATTATGCTCTTAGCTGATTAGAATTTAAGAGCAGGCCTAAGATTAACACTTGACATTTGCTGGAAGCCCTCAAATTTAAAAACAAGAATTAGTTGGAAGTCACCCAATATTTTAAATATCATATGTATTAATCAAAATAAAACTTCACTTCTGATAAAATCTTAAATAGAAATGTTATATACTGCATTTAATCGACAAAAACATTCAAAATATAAAGATCCAAAAGGTGAAGGAAACACACTTAGTACATCATCTTCCTTAAAAACACCCCTTATAATTGTCCTGTATCATTAATTTCTATCCACCAGTGGCATTTGAACTAGCTAGATGCTTTATACACTCAACAGCATCAAAAACCTGGCAAATCAGCTATCTAAATTATCTTTATTGCATTTGAAGGAGTAATTCCTGTACTCTGATATGAGAATCCATGCATAAAATGTGCTAAAGCACCCATTTAGATCTAAAAAGCAGGCAACACGTCTCCTACTGAGCAAAGATTTCTCACTGTACGCTTTTACTTTTTCCTCATATATTGACTATCTCTTTACTGGCTTTGGCATCAGAGGTGCTGCCTAGTCTAACAACATAAAGCATAAAATACTGTTACAAAACACCTGCAATCCCCTGGGATTAAACACTTGACCAAGGTTTCATTTGACTGCATTTCCCTGCCTCTGTACAACTGTTCCAGCACCGTGGATAGCAATTATTAAGTATAGAACTGCTACCCACAGATGAAAATGCTAAGGAAGAGCAATACATTAAAATTTTAGATTGATCCTACTTCTGAATTCTGGGCATCTATTTTGATTTTTAGATCTGCTAATGGATTTGTTACTGAAGTGTGTTTGTAATATGAAGTAATACATTAAACATTTTGCAACCTGTCAATGCTGAGAAAGCAGAAAGACTGTTCAATCTAACCAGCAAATGATTCCCAGAGCTGTACTGTCAGTATTAATGATGTCAGAACATAAACATGAAAGAAAGGAGTGATTACTTTACAGAACCACGGTTCCTCCTGATAGAGCAGCAAGTGAAGGTTGCACAGTAAGGTATGGTTCACTGCAGCTTCACATAGGATATATGTAGCTCCCCAGCCCCCAAGAAAGGTCAAGGATGACAGAAGGACCAGCACTCCTCCTCAAACTCTCAATCCCAATTCAAAGACGTAGCAAGTAGCTAAAGACTGAAAACTAAGTTAGAGAGGAGTCATGATGACTGTGGGATCAAGGTTTGGAGATCTCAAAGACATACATTTACTGTGGGATACATTAAACTTTCCTCCTTAGATAACTAATTTAAACTATTCTATTAGTAAAAAAAGCAGCCAACAAGTGGTATCATTTCAGGGTGGTGGAAGTCAGGATTTCTGGCTCCATCAGCCAGAACTAACAGCCCTCAGCTTGGTGTCTGAGTTAGCAGCTAAAAGTTATGGGGCAGGAAGTTTCTACCAGTTATGCGGGTCACTCTTTCATTACTCTTCATGGTTTTTTTGATGTTGGCATAGTCCTGAAGGACACAGAGGAAGTAGCTTGTATTCGAGTTGAGAGCAAGAGAACTGTTAGTAAACCAGAAGGAGTTAGCAAACTAGAAGGGAACTGTGAGTTAAGATACAATCTCTACTTCAGTATTCTTGGTGCAGAAAGAGGCTTATGTTAAAATCACCCAGCTATGCCTCCGCATAAAAAAAAAAAAAAATCCAGTGAAAATGTGTATACAGAATGTATCAAAAGTAAAACCTTATGTAAAGTCCAGGATACAAGTGATGTGCTCAGTAGCTGTTCTCAGTAGGACCTTCCCATACCTCAATTAAAGACTGCAACACAAAGATGTGGAGCCTGCTGTGGCACTTAAGCATCCATGAGATCCTGCTGATGTATAGAGACTGTACAGTCAATTATGACACACATTGAGCTGTGTTTGCTCTTCCTGGGTTGTGGAATATCTAACTTGCCATGAATATAAAGAGAATGAAGGAATATTTCTAAATTAACTCATCAAAAACAAATGGAAATTTAGCACAGAGAAATGTACTGAGGCAATCTCCAGATTCTGCCTTGGTGACACATTGAAAGAAAGGGAAGCAACAACCATTTGGGGTTTTATACTTTCTCACAGGACAATGAACTTCACAAGTTTGTGAGCCAAGAAATTACTATTACTACAAGCAATCTGGTCACAAGCATCTGGAGGGCACTCAGTCATACAGGTATATCCCCAGTGACATGTCCTTGAAAGACAGAAAACACTGCCATCTTGTTGGAATTTTTGGCGAACATACACTGATACTTACACAATATCTTCTAAACAAGTACAAATAAAACTGCAAGAAATTAAGAACTGATGTGAAAGAGAGAGGATTCCCTTGACAGGCTCCACAGTAAATGTCTCAACTAGCCACGACTCAAGAAACTTCTGCATTAGTACCACGTTCCAGCCTCCAGCTTCTTGTCTCGAAATCTCAACAGAACAGTTTTCGCTTGCCGAGCCAATGAAAGTAAAGGCAAAAAGCCTTTACACCCTGCCCTATTTGCTAGTCAACATAAAGCATGAAAAAAAAAAATCCTTTTGTTTTCTTAAGGGCTTAATACCAAGTAAGCATCACTTTTACTGTCAGAAAAGGAGTACCTTTTTCCTTTTTTAAAAAATAGTGCATTTATTCAGATACTCACACAGAAACTCAAAAGTGTTAGTTTACTCACACAGAAAAAAACCAACCAAACAAAAAACAAAACCAAACCAAAAAAGGCTCTACTTTAGGGATTTCAGCACTACCAGATACATTCCTGCTGCAGTGCTGTACTGCTCCAGACTTATCCCAGCAGGAATCCCAGAAGCCAAGGAGGACTGAAAGAGATCACAGGCCCTATCACACACTGCAGTGATGCTCTGGGAGGGAAGAAGGGTCCAAGCGGTAGGTTAGAGCCCTACCCTCTGACTAAGATTTCCATGTTGACAGAGCACCTGATCAGCAAAGTTACTGCTAATGTCAAAAAGCACTTTGGTTCACTGAGAAAAAAAACATGATCACACCTTAAATGTCAATTGCTTTTCAAATCTTTTCAATGCCTGAATTTCTTATGGACTTCAGATACAGACCATTGCCTCCCTGATACACAGTGCATGTACCATGCACCTTACACTGTAAAAATGCCCCACAGGGAGGTTTTATGCAAAGGAATAAGCAGGGCCCTGACCCTGATATTTAATGGGAACAGTGGCAGAGGTAGACTTTGTAGAAGGATTTGCTGTTTAAGAATCTCATTAACCTTCATTAATTGGGTATTAGATAGAAAGGGATTATCATTCAAATTCTCTGTAACTTGTGTTGATTTTACAGTGATAGGAGTAACTCTGTAATTGCTCTAGATGAAACAATCTTTTTGGTTTTTGTTTTCCTTGGTGTGGCTTGTTAGGCAGACTGCTAAAACATTTACTTAGAAAACACAGTCTCCATAGATCCAATTACCTTGTTACCAGGTTGCTAATT
Source organism: Dicrurus megarhynchus (assembly GCA_013399195.1). NCBI lineage: Eukaryota > Metazoa > Chordata > Aves > Passeriformes > Dicruridae > Dicrurus > Dicrurus megarhynchus. Next base: position 495,553 of record VXAD01002262.1, on the reverse strand, counting down.
ACTGCTGAAATTACCAGTGTCATCTAAGATTTTAAAATAATTATAAAAGATGCAGGTAAAGACTAAATTTACTGACACATAAGCAAATAAACACTATCAGAATTATTCTGCCTACAACACACTCTTTGTGTCCGAGGTCACAGCTCAGGATCACAAATTGTCCCATCAACACATTTTGGAATTCGCTGGCAAAAGATACACAGGAACAGCAATTTTGATGGAAGGGTTAGAGGGGAGGTGGGGATGAGGACGCCAAAGGATAAAACACTATTTCTCCACATTCTGACATATATCAGAAAATCAAGTGAAACAAATTTTCCCTAATGCTCAAGAATACTGTTAGGGTACAGAAAGTTATACAAGAGATGAATTTGGCATTTTGTGCTGTTATCTTCCTTGAGGTTTTGAGTACAAAAAGTTTTGAGCATATGCCATATTATAATAGAAATATATTAAGGTCTGCAAGATATTTTCTATAAAAAGATGAGTTTCTCTTCTCTCTTGCTAAGGTCTCACAGGTAAAGACAGGAGAATGAATGAGAACAGACACAGTTCTAACCTAGAACAGAAACTCCCAGGTTACCATGTTATTCTGGCCTTTTTATTATAATTTCTATATATAGGAATTCCCTGTACTTAGAAATCAATTTTTATGAAATGAATTATCACCTCTTTACTGAATTATTTATATCTAACTCCTTATTACCCCAAATGTAGCTAGACTACAATCATAGGTAGAGTGAGAAATAAAATAATTATAAATTACCAATTTCTACCAAAGACTACTTCTACAGTAACTTTTCCTTGTGGCCTTAATTCTGATATTTCAAGCACTTTATAGCCAGCAAATTGCTTCTTCCTTAATTCACATATTCAATTTAAGCATTTTACAGCCACTGAATCACAGCTTTCCTTTAGACCTTCATTTTCCAATCAATGCTTGTAGTTGAAACTGTATTTTCAGGAGTATAAAAGTACATTCCTTTGCACAGTAGTGAACTGCTTCGAAATACTATTTTAAGCTTAAGGATTTGTAAAGGTGGTTAAGCGTACAAGGTATCACAGTTAAACTGAACATGCATTTAGAGTGAACCTTGAAATAACCTTCTTCAGACAAAAGTGGAGTGCAGATGAGGAGGCTGGACACAACAGAAAATGGCCATCATTCCTAAATCCATCACCAATACAGGAAAACTCCTGTGGGCAGATCAATGTAACATGCACATGTTTTCTGAATTTCAGCTTCCCATTTTGTCTGTCGTGTGCAAAAGTAAACTAAGGCACAACTTTTTAACACAGATGTGCCTGTTGCTTTGCTGAGGTTGTAGGGCTTAACTGAACCAAGCTTTAATAGATCCAAAAGGCTTAACAACTACGAAATACCTCACCTCACTCTCTTTGGATGCTGGACTTCAGTCTGATTTCAACAGTCCATCAGTACCCATACCTATAGTTCAACAGGGCTGTCTAATCAGTCATTTTGGTAGCCTAGGAACACAAGCAGTTTAAATCATCTTCCTAGAAACAGCAAGAGCTTGTCTAGCCAGTTAGAGCAGGTACGAACAATAAAGTAGTCCCTGTGCAAGACTGATGTCTCTTCACACACATAAAATTGGCAGGGGGGCCTACTCTGCTTCTAGTTATCCTCTTAGCACTGAGAATTTTTTGGACCAAATGTTAATTTGAATTTTAAGTAACACCCTCTGAAGCCACCATTTATTACGCAGCTCTGTAAAGGACAGCTAACACCTTAAAATGCTACAGCATTAATTATGTACATAAATCACTACACAAAGGACAAGCAGTTAATTTTAATCATTAATTAATTGTTTGCTGTTTTCGTTACAAAGGCTCAAGGCTTAATTAAGTACCACAGGAATAGTCTTACATGTTCTCTGACAGACACTGTCATAGATGAAAGTGTTCAGACTTTCTTCCTCCTCCCAATTAGACTGGCGTCCTCCGCACTCATCCTGCCAATTCAAGGCACGGTAACAAAGCGCATTAAGACACCTCACGGAGATAAGCACGACAGAACCAGCTACCTGCAGCTGACCACACACCCCCAGAGATCTTCCCTCAATGCCTCTGAGGCTCTATTGAGTCCTCACTCAAACAACTGAACACTGTCATAACACTATTTATGCTGCACATAGTAGAGATACATCACTCATTTTCCAGCTACTCTGAAGTTTTCAGAGACTATCAGAGAGTCTTAGATGGTTGGGGCTGCTGTTACAGTTCAAATTCAGTGACTTTGGAGACCTGAACACCAAAAAAATCAGCCCACACTGTGCTGTTCAGGCAGTTCATTAAAAGGTGTCACAACCTATTTTGCTAAGGAGTAAAGGATAAAACTGTGCTGACACTTATATATGAAAAAGAGCTTCAACAACAGAAGCAGTAGTTAATTTAAAATGAAGCAGTGAGGCACTGTTATACTGAGGTAACTGTATGTCCATGTATGACAGCGGTTATGCTCCTCCAGTTTCTAAATGAATATTCTGGCTGCTACAATTTATCATACACAGCAGCATGATAGAGCCTCAGAAAGTAGACTAAAACTTTAGTCTTCTGTCACTAAAAACTTTGCATAAGCAGTTAAAATCTACAACTCTCTTGCTCTGGATAATCTGAAAGGAATCTTACTTGATTGCTAAAATTCAGCTTTTTTCACACTCGAGTTGTCAATGCAAATCCTTCAGCTGCATCCAAATTCTCTTTTACAAAAAAGAGTATACAAAGAGAAACATGTAAAGACAGGAGAGACTTCTTTCTTATTTCAAAAGATCATTATTTTATTGTTTCATAGCAGTTGTATTCATTCAGAGCAACTGACACCAAACAGAAGATGCTAAGGATTATGGCAAAGAAAAAAAAAACAGAATATCCCGGGTTGGAAAGGACTCACAAGGATTATCAAGTCCAACTCCTGGCCCTGCAAAGGGCAACACTACGAATCACACCATCTGCCTGAGAGCATCATCAAAGTGCTTATTGGGTTTCTGCTGAGGAATGTGTGATCCTGACATCTCTGCACATCTTCACCTTTAACCCTGGTAGAGTGCTTACTACCTTTAATACACTTTTCCAGGATCTCCTCAGTCGTGGCATATGCAAGAGTCAAAGCTTTTCTCCAACCCTCAGATGAAGAAACTGAGAACTGAACTGAGTTCTGTTGTTACTTGTTTTCCATGTAAACACGGAACACTTTGGGAAATACACTTCATTTAATGACACCCAGGCTGAGAAGAACAAGTTAGCTTTTAAGAGTGACATGAGCACCAAAATCAATCTACTGAAATTGGTACTATTCAAGTTCACATTTAGGCACCTTGGCATTCACGGATGGTCAAACACAAACAAAAGATGAAGTGTGGATCTGAAACTTCAACTGACCAAAGTGAAACCATTCGCCTTCTTTAAAAGTTTTAGACACAAGAATATATCTATTATTTTGGGGACTGGTGTATGTATTCACGGAAAACATCATCCCAGCATGACTCTGTATGGGAGAGTCTCACAAGGCCCCACATTTATTCTCAAAACGATTCCAGACCAAATATGCTCCACTGATTACCGTAACCTTTTCTTTTCCCTCATGGCAACATCAGAATGCCCAACATAGCCTCTGGGTTTCTTTTTAGGCTAATGAGCCATTGCTAATAAAATTCAAAAGCAGCTCACAGTTCTGTTGATTGAAAAACCTGTTGATTAGGACCAAGAAGAGAAAAATAGTTGACTTCTTCCTTTTTTCAGTCTTTCCTCCACTAATGATTTAAAAGATCAAATGCAATGTACAAGTCTAGATATTCAGGATTGTCAGAAAGTGAGCAGATTAGAGTAAGAATATGCAACAGAAGCTAACTTACTGAACAAGATGGTATTTACCTGGGCATTTTCCTCACCACAGTGAAGAAATCACATTGTTTCACTGAAATTATGAATGAAAACAAACATAATGTGGTAACTGCTTGTATTTTTAGTTCTGTGTGTATTAAGAGACTGAACTCAATCTCTTTTACAAAGAGGTTTAAGGTATCAGTTGATTAGCACATCATTCAGATCTATGCATGCTAGATAAAAATCAAAATAAGAAAAACACCGAGATATGGAAAACTCTCATGGCAACTGGCTGCAGTTTCATGACTTAGATAATGGAAAGCTGAAAGGAAACACACTGTAGGGAAAATCCTGTACTGGCAGGGCAGAAAAAGAAGAAAAACAAAAACCAACAAAAACAAGTGCACCAGATGAGGTAATTAGCTCTTCCCATCTGTAACTTCTGTGCTATCCAACTCTGCTTGGTGATCTGAATGCTGCTGGTGAAGTGATTTGCAATGAAAGAGGTAAAACTGGCATGTAACATTTCAACAGTAAAGCCTGAGCGTTATTTCCCTACTGTTGGCAATGGACAGTTTATACTAGCTGGAGCAATAACGACAAATTCTTTTTCAAATACATTGGCTTTCACTGCAGGTATTTGGAAACAACCCAGCAAAATGAGGCTTGTTAGACATAGCTGGAGACTGAGTTTATCTCATATTTAGGAAGTCATCTCAATAGCTGCGGAAGTTAGCAACTTAATTTGCTTTGAATTTAAAAACTAAAATTAATGGCAGCAAAAGAAAACAATTTTCAGCTCAATTTCAGCATAATGAACAGAAGCTGCATACATAAACAACAAAAGTGTTCTGCATTTTAAGATTACATAGTGAACTTGATTCTCCAGCAGTTCTTCAAACGGAATTCCCATTTCAGTCAATTACAGACTGTTTACTTCATTGCTTTTTGAGCCTTCAAACATCGCTGCATTTAATTAATTAAACAAACAAGCAACAGTTTGATTAATCAAGTATATAACCAAAAAGCCATTAAATATCAGGATCAAGGAAACTTTCCCAGCAACTTCAAGACTCTTAACAAGATCACATCAATAATGTTCTGCCAGGAAAATAAATAAAAGACAAATAATAGAGGTTACATTCTACAGATACACATCTGTATGTATGTGACTACAGCTTTCGCACAGAACCTACCAGGCATCTGCTACTTCTCAAATACAGTCCAGTTGTATTTGCAAGCAAAAGTAACCAACTGAAATAATTAAAAAGTGCTGAATATAACACATGGTGTAAGAGCGACATGGAAGCAAAAAAAGGAAAAGAAAACAAAAAAACCACAAAAACCAAAAACAAAACAAAAACCAAACAAAAGCAGAAGAAAAACCAACACAAGTAACAGAAACCTCTCTCAGAATTCCAGTTTGCATAAACGACTGACACTAATTATGACAATGACATGAAACTCCAATGCATGAAGAAATATTCATCCTACAAAAATGTTTCACATTAATATAATTAGGCTACATTCATGTATCAATAAGTGACACCACTTACTTCTTCCAGCTAAGCGACTTGAAATTATATCATACAAAATGCAAGGAATGTAGGTTACCATGGTGATCAGTATAATTCAGGAATAATTGGTTTATATTTTAAACAAACACATTTGATTCTTCAACCTGAGGCTCAAAAACATTTAGCAGGCACTTTGAATTTCAGCTTTCCTGACTAAAGTCCATGACACACTGAGGAAACTAAGACCTCCTCGAAGTGAATAATGCATTAAAATGATCTGCCCATGATGCTGAGTTATGTATAAAGCTATACCATTCTGCCAATGATTTCTGTTGAGTAGTAGTATTTGAAACTTATAAAAACAATTACCAGGCAATTTGCCTGTAAATTGAAATGACTGCATTTAACTGATCATTTTTCAGGTGTGGTATTCCAGGCAGCAACCTCCCCATCACAATAGGCACTGGATTAGGCCTGACCAGCATTTAGATGTGAAACCACTGGAAGAGTAGGAAACACCTGTGTCTTGAGGACGGGTTGTTTCTTTGACATGAGCACTTGCCCCAACACTGTACAGGATGATACTGTGCCTTTTCACAGTTACAGTGTAGAAAGATGATTAGTTCATTAACATAAGCCAAACACTACTGTGTTTTTTTCCTAAAGTGATTCATATTGGCTCATGAAATCTGTGTTCGCTGGCTGGGTGAAAGATGTCAAAATATTTTCACACAAGTACGGATGGTCAATTATGTGTTCTTTCAAAATTTCTGTATTTTCTTCTAATTTTGAAAGAAAGCATTTCTCCACTTCCGCAAACAAACAGATGTTAGCAATATCATAATCAGTAAGTTCTACAGTAGAAGCATCTAAACTCTCAATATTAGTGGATACCAGAAAACAGCACAGTGAAGGTCTTATAACCACAGGATCCAGTAAGTCACAAAACAATCCCATCTCTGATTTGGTATGGAGCACGCTGATAAGAGTAGTTTACAAAAATGGCTCAGGAGGTTTGCCGTATTTTTGCCTCATTGTAGTTTGTTTTCCAAATTGGGTTTTAAACCAAGAATACAATTAGTGATATAATTCCATTAACACTGATCGCAATGGAATTCAAAATGTTATTCTGAAATAAAATGTTTCAAGATTCTTCAGGACGCAGAGCTTCTGTTAAAATATGGATGCATGTACAGAAAATATACTTGTGAAGGAAATACACTCCACATGTTGGTGGGATATGTATGATGAGAGCACACCTCTAGATCTGCCAAAGACAGCACAGAGCACTGGAGCCCTCGGACCTGCCCCTTCCTCAGTACAGACTCATTATCACAGCCTGAGGATGCGGCACTTGATGCTCCTCATTCCTAATACTCCAGATCAGAATCTCCTGTTTGCTTCTACTCACTGTCAATCAAGACTCCAAGCTCCCTGCAGAGTATTTTGTATCATCACTGTCAATTTGAAAGCTATTTACTTTCTCTTTTGTTAAGAGTAAACATCACTTGCAAAATTACAGCAAAAGCAGGCGTAACAAGAAATTCCTCAAACAATCCAGTTGGTATCCGAATCTTATTTGCAAAACACTAACTGCAAGTTATTAAATTGCAGGATACATTATAGCACTTGGAATCACAGTATATAAACACCTATGAAAATAAGAATGCATCCCAAAAGGATCCTTATGTGAGAGATAAATACTGATGAGCAAACAGAGTATTTTGTAGAGGATTATACAAGACAACCTAAGGCACAGATAGAAGCAGATCTCAAATTTCCTGAAGTGAGAACCATATGATTTATTTTTGCTTGCCCACAGTACATCTGTAATTCCATTCAAGTTTCTGGGAAGGCCACAAAACATACCCTAAAAAAAGCTGTTCAGGATACAAAATACTAATATAACTGGAAAGTTAGTGATGGTTTAATTTAGTTTTTTTTTCAAGTAAAACTAATTTAAAAATATATTCATTCTTTGTTAATGTTTACAGAGTCTTTACTTGTACACAGTTAAAAAAATAATCAAAACTAAAAAGAAAAACATTTCTCCCCTTCTCACTGACTCTTTCCTTTTTTCCTTCTCAAAACCCAGAAACCAAACAACATGAACTGCAACACTTTTGTGACAGCCTAATTATTGACTTCTGGACCAGAGGTACTGCAGAGAATGCACAAATCTGCACAATACCCTAGAGTGTTAGCTACACTGTTAGAACCCCTCTGAATTACGTGAAAGATACACGAGATCTCACGTTACCAGACAGTTCCCTACTGCGTGCAAATGAGAAGTGTATCATTGCTCAAATGTCACTCCCTCCCAAAGTCACTGTAGTAAATTCTTTCATCTGACTCGATAGTCACCTATTTAAAATGACAGTCCTTGATTCAATTAATCCTCACAAGTATCTTTTCCATCCGTTTGTTTTAGCACTTAAAACACACCACATCTCTAAGGAAACTAGCAAGCCTACATGAGTCTGTGAAATTCACATTATCCTTGATCCTTCCCAGTTTCATTAGAGCTGAACCAACTCTAACATCATAAAACACCAAGGAAGACAGTCTGAAACAATAACATAATCAAGCTGGTTTGCATTTTTTAACTGAAGCAAAATTACATCTTTACCAACCAATCTGCTAGGGTTACTTTCAAAATTAAAGCAAAATTCTGCACTCATTTGGAAACTGAAATCATGTTACCAACACAAAAATTTCTTTGAAGTAAATCTATTTATAAAATTACAGGGACTACAGAAAACATTTGTTGCTGTTCTTAAAGTCAATATGCATCTAAAAGTTTATAACTACCTTAGTAATGCTTTATTTTACCAAAAATGCTGAAAAAAAAAATCATCTAACATGAATAACGTTCTGAATATTATGTTCCTTCCAAACCACAGGGGATGAAAAGGTCCCTAGATCACAACCACAAACTCATTTGCTACATTAACAGAAAGACCAAAATTGCTCCTTGAAGATGGCTGAAATTCAAGGTTCATTGGAAACTACATAACTCTTACACTGCCCATGAGAATTCCCTTTTTATAGCATTTACTGTGTCACCTCCAGAACAGGTGACAGCTTCTTTCCATTTTCGAGTAACAAACCATGGAAGCAATAACCAGCAATGACTCAGCAGCATTGCTTGGCTGCCACCTCAAGAATTAAGAAAATAAACAAGGAGTTTTAAGTATTTTCAGCACACAAGAAGTCTTGTTTCTCTAATGTTACCTCACACAAACACACTTAAATCTTCGCAGACAGTACATAGTAATTTGTCAGAATTAGCACCAGTTTAGGAAAAAGGTTTCAAAAAACATCACAGAAAACAGTCCAAAGCCATACAATAAAGAGTATAATACTCATTATAGTACTAGCTATGGAAAATACAATTACAAATTTTTAAGCTACTACATTAAATCCTAAGGTAAAAGACTGAAAAAAGCCCCAAAAAAACAGATAAATGTTTCTAAATCCTATCCTCTGCTCAGACAGCACATTGGCTATTATTTTTAAAATACTTCAGTACACTAAAAGGCAGGAAAAGTTATTAGCTTATTCTTGCAATCTGGACAGCTACACTACACAGGATAATGTATATGAATAACAAGATAGAAGAAGAAAAAAAAAACAAAAAAAACCCAAAAACACCCATCAAAACTACTGAGATCATTAAAGTGCAGAAGGCCAAGTTCTGCCACATATGAAAAGCTGCACCAGCATATGAAAAATTACAGCTCACCACATCATTAACAACCTAAAGAACAATGGCTTCATAGACCAACTCCTTCCTGTAAGCAGTGTGTGCCTAACCTCCTTTATTTTTGCATCCATGCATATCCTGCTTACTGTGTGCACACAGTGCATCAGGTAAAGAAAACATGGACAGCATTCTGATTTTTATCAAATCATAACATCTGATACTTGAACTGTCAGTGCTCTGTAACTCCATAAAATCACTTTAATCAGTGCACAACACCTCCATAAATTATTTGATTACTCGGTACCTAAACAGCAGGGTAAGGAGTAGAGGTTAAATCACTTAATGGCACTGTGCGCATACTCAGGTAGCAGCTAGGATGCCATTAAAACACAGCAGATTTAGCCTCTGCTTGTGGAGACAAAACTGCTTTTCCCGAAATTGTGATTTGATTCCACAACACACAAGCTCTTCCAAAATAACCTCTAAGTCTTTCACTGGGTTTTGATTAATTTTTCCCAGTGGGGGTATTCTGGATGTTAGTATTAGATCATGTCAGAGATGGAAAAGCCTATAAATACCCTAGGCTCAAAAAATCTTGTGTGGAAGAGAAGAGAGCAGTTTTAGTCACTGACTGGGAAAGTTTATTGGAAAATACATGCTCAAGATACAAAAATCAGAAATGAAACTGAGATTGTGGTCTTTGGTCAGGTAAGAAAATCAAATATTCTCATTAAGAATCCCCTGCTCAGGTTTAATTTTTTTTAATTCCTTTAGTTATTTAGGAACCTACATGTGTGATCAAGGCTGCCAGGAAAGACAAAGTTAGACCCAGACAATTCAACTTGCTATGCTGACAGTGGAAATTACTTACAACAATAAGTAATATAGCCCCCTCAATCGTTTCTTCTGATAGATGCCAAATATCCAGGCACTATATTTAGGTAAGAGAAACAAAATTAATTTATTTAAGATCAGAGATAGCAAAGGACCTAATCAGCTTCTAATCTCTTTCTGCTTTATATTAAAGAACCAGTCTCACATCCCTTCTAAACAGGAGCCTAGTGGGTTAAAAGGCATGCTGAGATTTTAAATTAACCTCATCTAAATGAACCTTGAATAAGTTATTTTTGCTGTGGGTTTTCTTTCTCGTCCTCCTAATTGCTTCCAAGGTCTGATCAGACTACTGAGTGTACCAAGTGTTATAAAAAAAATGAATCTGTTTAATAAAAATTTTCTTTAGTAATAAAGCCTTCTTACAACCTATTTCTACACTGCTTGGATGATCAAGAAATAGTCAGATATTATGTCCTCATTGTTTTGAGAAAATAAGAGTTTGTATGGACTAAGATTCACTAGGGAGGAGTACTTTCTGAAGGCTTTTTTCCTCAAAAAGATATTAACATTTTAATTTAAATAAGCACACTGTGCTTTGCTACCAATTCTAATTTTCCTTGCAACATAAATAAAAATGTTGTATTATCTTCAAATCTCTCCTTTCATATCCATTCTTAGAAAACACATGAAATTAAACAGAGATGGCATCCCCAAATTTATCTTTCAGAAAAATAATCATTACCCACAATATGACCTTTTGTTCCTCTAAACTATGCTGCTATTGCTAATACATCACTCCATACATCAGCTATAACTATGAATTTCCTATGCAGTTCAGTCTTTTACCATATGTTAGCAATACTGTACTCACATATACTCTTAGCCACAGCATAATTGTATTTAAGGCAAATGACAGAAACTGAGTAGCTATAAAAAAAATCAGTCTCACAGGAGGCACTGGATGTAACAAGTCCAGGCTCTAAGGACTTATAAGGTCACTTATGAACGACCATAAATCTGAAGTGTACAATCCCCCTGACTTCAGGGGAGGTAGTTATGGGCCTTAGGCTAAATAGATTCTTAATTCTCCACTGAGATGTTCTCACAGCAAATTCTTGAAGCACCAAAAAATTCCTGTTTCCCAAAGGAAAAACATGTTTTTTCTAGTAATCATTGATACACCAGTGATGTTTTCCCCCAAAAGTAGTGAACGTGCATTTATACAAATGAGTGAGGATATAGAATAAATTTGAATCTGTAATGAACTCTAAAAGGCTAGATCAAAAGGATAAGTGGTAAATGTAAAACATGCTGAATCATCCTTCATACAGATAGGAAGTTGAACAGAATAGTAAAAGCAGTGACCTAAGCCCTGATCAGATATCAGCATTTCAAATATATTTTTGCAGCAGAAAGTATAAGGACAATTTATTCCCACACATAATTAGAAAGTATTCTAATCTCCAAGGATTTCTGATGACTCCAGAATGCCTAAACTGTAATTTATAAAGACAACTAGCATTATTAAATAATCATGGTGATTCCATTCTACAACAAAGGAAACAAAACAGTCTACTGGGAGACAGAATATTATAGCTGTAAAAATCTGTCAAACTTATCTCAGCTGTCCAGCCTTCTAAGCCTGAAAGCAAGCAAGACTTACCATCTTTGATCTACAGTTTCAAATATTACTGCTACCTGAATAAACTTAACTGAAATCAAGAACTAATCAAAGGGTTGAAAATACACAAAATATACAGGCTGTCTGCATCCCACACCTCAATATGAGATGTGAACAAGAATGTACAGTAGAAAGAAGCCCATCAAGCCACACTTCTTTAATAGAAAGTAAACAGAATTAGGTCAAGAGAAGGACTAAAGATGAAAAAGTAATGGTGTTTTTTTGCACGACAACTCCAAAATGAGCTGAATTTGCAGAATTAGTAACTGATTTTATAAATCTGTAATCATAATATATTCAAATGCCATCAAAGGTAACATAGGCTCCTGCATATTTCAGGAAAGTACAGAAAGCTTGGCAGGTAAGAGAGGAAAATACGTGCTAAATGTGACTGTGGAAGGGGAAGCAGAACAACCTCATTTCTAGTTAATAAGAAAGTGACACGACTGGAAGTATCTTTCTTTATCTACAATTTGAAAATATGGGAAATATGAATTCTCCCACTGAAAGAAAGTGCAGTCTTTTCTGTCATCTCCTCTGGCCTCGCTGCATATCCTTTGCAACCCGTCTAGCACACACCGCTGAGCTGATTCAACAGCTCATTATTCCTGTATTCCAAGGAAGAAATCCTCAGGAGCTTTTCTTGCAGATGAGATAAGAGTGCAGGCTGCTGTGAAACTAGATGTACCACCTACCACAGGTCTCCATCACTCCTTCCTCTGTGTTTGCAGTGGGGATGAGGGCGAGCAGCACGTGCAGGAGGAACACACGTCTTACAGACAGCCCCTGCTCATGAACCCTACAGCCTGCAGAACACAAATCACCTGGGTTTCTTTCAACCTCTTGATTTCTTTTCAGAAGAGAGGGACAGAATAATACTTCTGCTGGCATTGGAAAGCTGGAAGAGTTTGAAAATTCTTTTAAGCTGCTTGTCATATATCATTCTGAACCAAATTTAGAGAAACTTCGTTCCAAAGCATGTGATTTTTCCCAGAAGCTAAAAGTGAAATTTTTCCAGACCAGTTTTCCTTCTTACCTCTATTCATTTCTTTTCCCCTTTCTGTTTATCCCTACTCTTTATGACCTGTGTGAACTCAGTGTCAAAGGATCACAGTATGAGTTCCCATAAAAATTCAGTACAAGGAGACGACTTGTGCCTGGTCAACCTCGTCCCACAGCCAAAACCAGCCCTTCCAGATGCTCAATGACACAGCCACCAGTTTCTCCATGTAACTGCACACAGCTCTGCACAGCCCATCTGTGAATACGAGTCTGCTGTATTTGCAAACTGAGGGGTTTGATTGAATATGCTTAGAACCAGGAGCTGTTTGCATTTAATCCAGCATGTGCTGACAGGAAGATGGTTAAGTAATGTATTTATGTCGTTCTAGCTTAAACCCTGTAATTTACAAGTACATCACATCAGTAAGAACCATGAGGAGTACTTTTCCTGAACCCCAAATCCTGCAAAAATCTACAAATGAGTCAAACAAATTAAAGATTAAGTAGGGAAGAAAACAATGAAATTGAACCTTAGAAATCGAGTTATTTTGTGTCTTACTCAAGAAGAAAATGTATTAGAAATACAGAGACTTGTCAAAACTATTTTCTGTGAAATTAACAGCTTTGGGAAAAAGCACAAAAATAATATTACAACACAGCTGTACTTTCATTTTATCTACTGCCTGCTTTTCAACCTCCAAATAAGTATATTTTTATAGCAAATTGCTTTTTTTATAAAGAAAAACTTCTGTGAGAAAAAATTGGTCAAGTCAGGAAGATCTTCAACAGGTTAATCATGATGCCTGGGCTTTTGACAGTCAGCAAAATCAATTTATTATAATAAAAAGAAGTTTGCTACCAACATTTTTTTTTTCATAACTATTTCTCAAGCCCTAGGGCCTCTCTGGTGTCCTTAGCCTTTGCAAAGACATTGCTTTAATCCTTTTTTCCTAAAACATATGTGAACTGTGTTTGCAGGGCTGGAAACATTTAGAAAGAGAAGCAAAAATGAGCACATTATCCCTCCAGCAACCAAAAAAGCACTACACTTATTTACCATCAATTTTCTGTTGCATTTCTCACCATTCCAGATTCAGCAGTTACTGTGTCACAAACAAGCACCACTATCAAAAGCTGGATGCAAGGAATTAAAGCATTTTAAACACTGAAACAGCTCAGAGGAATGCCTTTGGTCTGTCAGGTGTGTTTCACATTTATGTACACGCTAGTCCTTAGGTACAGACATTTATACAAAGGCTACTTTAAGCACACACACACAGCACCATGGGTTGAGGGATGCTGCATGGGGCCAATCTCTCCAGTAATCAACTTTTCACAGCCTAGTGCATGGTTCAGTAACTCCCTAAATATCAAACTCACAAATGCTTAGTGCTG
>VXAD01002262.1:412419-481532 GCA_013399195.1 Dicrurus megarhynchus | reverse complement strand
AAAAAAAAAAAAAAGAGAGACAATTTAAGGATACCGATAGATTCAATGGAATGACAATTTGTGCACGACTCGCCATTTGCAGATCCACGTATATACATGTTACCCATCCCACAACAGAACACTTCTTTCTTGTTCTTAAAAGTGCATTCGGAATATTTCCCACTGCAACCACACTTCCCTTTAAATCTTAACTGGAAACAAACTCTATTTCCCAAAGACATCACAACATTATGAAAACACGGGGGGAAAAGAGTCCCAAACCCCATAACTACCCTCAGTAGGCAAAAGGAATGCATTGTCCTTTCACAAAGCTACTGGAGCAGTGGCAGGCAAACTTTGCTTTGACAAACTTCCACTGCAAAGCTGTTCCCTACAGTAAGGGCTGCATGGAAGAATTTTGAGAACTGGAATGTGAGAAGGAGATGGCTGGGCATTATTCACTTTGGGTCAGATTGAACATTCCTAAAATAAGCCTAAGTACAGAAGGTAGAACCAGAAAATTTCTTCAAGGTTACCTTTCAGAGTTTATCTCAAATTGTTCCCTTGGCAAAGAAAGGTGTATGTCCTTCTTACTGCAGAAAACTAGCTAAGCTATACAAACCAAAAGCACAGGCTTCTTCTAGAACAAAACATTCTCAGGAAGACCCTGTACCCCCAACCAACCTCCAAAGCATTCGCTACCTATTGATCCTCCCTCTAAAGTCGAACCTGCTGCAATAAATCTCAGGGCTTACTACCCGCACAGCATTTATTTGCGAATTCCTTCTCCCTCAAGGGAAGTTGGAGGTTAAAACATAAATAAAATTCAACAAAATCCAAACAATATGAAGTATTTGACAGAACATTCACAGGGGCAAAAGAAGGGACAACAGGCTCTCATCACAAGAGATTCAGGTAAAGATGTACAACAATAAAGTCACCTAATATTTTCAAACATTACAGCAGATTTGATCCAATCTTTGAGCAATGATGGATTTCGGAAATATTTAAAAAGTAATTTATATTTGAGCCCAAGCTTTAGTTGATTAGTATGATAGGCTTTTGCAATATTTTTTCCTCCTGTTATATAAACAAATTTGTGGTTTGTTTTGGCATTTTTTCTGCAGAAGAAAAAAATATCACAGGAGCAGTAACAGTAGCAGACACACCAGCAACAGCAATGGCAGCGTCTCCTCCACTTCCTCGAATGACATACGAAGAGGCACAAACCAGAACATAATTGGCCTCTAAAGACTGAAATGACTCCAGTTATCGCTGCAGCTCCATCCCATTGGTATCATGAGTATCTCTCAAACTTTAATGCCAAACCCCCATGACTTCTCGAGTACCACTTTATGTACTACAAGTAAATTAAGTGACAAGCCCACGGTAATGCTGGAAATCGGCATCAGAGAACCCAGCTCAACCCTGGAGACCTAGACTCAAGTTTTAACTATCAGACTACTATTTCTTTCTTTACCTAAGTGTGAAGCTACAATGATCCCAGAGAAAAATATTTCAAAATGTCAAAAGCCATCACTAACTCACATACAGTTTCAGTCTGACCTTGAAGTAGAATCACTGCAGAAGCTGTATGGAAGGAGCAATTGTTTTTTACATAAACAGAGTTATGGCTGTTCTGCAAAATAATTGCGAGCTCATAATTGTTTCTCTTACTCCCTAAATCTCTCACAGAACTCAGAAGACAGGCCATACTCCTCTAAAGTTCTGATCACATTTTCATTTTATCAAGACTTCCAGTCCAGATCTTTTTAAATTTAAAAAGCGGGACAGAAAAGCAGCATTTGGCATCCTACTTAAACTTTGCCATCTAGAAGTGTAGAATTGCTTTAAATAGGACAGTATGCTTTGATTTGTCATAATGTTTATCATTGCATTTATTTTCTGCCTGCAGATATTATTAAAGATGATGTTTCATCTCAATGTATGTATAAAATCAAAGGAATGAAGAAAGGCAATCTGCCTAATTTAATTACTGTCCTGGTTCTTTCAGTAAATTATGGTTGAGCATACCAATGTGAATAAGGATTTGTAACTGAATGTCACACTGTAATTATGAAAGAGCAGGAAATTGAGATACAGACTCTGAATCTAATTGTTCCATGATAACCATACAAATGCATCTCACTCTAAAGTATTCTTTAATGACCCTGAAGTTCACAACTGTGCTCCTTTGCCCTTCTTTTCTCTTAATGAAAAAAATCTCTTGGTATCTATATCATAATGTGATGCTCTGTGATACTGCTCCACTTAACTGAGTAGGATTTACAAGTACATATCACTAATAAAACTTGTAACAGTCAGATAGGAATTTAACATACACACACCATTTGAATATATCAGTCCTTCACCACTCTTCACACCAAAACAAAGATCTAAAAATTTCCTGTTTGCTGAGGAAACTATTTTCCTTGATCCACTGAGAACACACAGCATAGGCAAATTACCTATATTCCAGACATGTTTTAAACACATTCTGAGGAAAGCGCAGCTGGAAGCTAGTCTTACATGCCTCCTGTGGCTCATCAACTAAGTTTGGTTACAACTCAACTTCTAAAGTAAAATACACTAAAAGAGATTTAGGATAAAGTTAATTTGGTAGCAGTTATAGGTTTTGTTTTGTTTTTCTCAATTAAAATTGAAATAAGATTGCACCAATTGTTTACATAAATAAAGGAACAGAAACAGGACTCTCAATCCAGTATTTCTTTTCCAGAATATGGACCAGGGTTCTCCAGGATGCTGGAAGACTAACCTTGTATTAGCCTATGATTTCTAACTAGTTCCATTCCAATTTAATACTAGGTTCATTATTTCTTCTTCTCCTTACTCTCAGCAATTTACACCTCCAGAGTCCTAAGGCAGGCCTAGCCACAAGTGTGCAATGGTTACTTGTGATTAACACAAACATGCTCTTTTTATTTGATACCGCCACACATACTTTCACTTGCAAACCCTGCAAAAATCCCTTTCCTCCGTGCTCAGTGCTCTTTCAGAAACTGTAAATCACGGTTAGAAGAGTTTAGAAGATGACAAGTTTTATTTCATTCCCTGGAGATCTTAAGTTATTCCATCACTGCGCAATATTTATTAAACAATGCTTCAGGGAAAAATGTACAGCTTAGTACAATAGGTCATTCTGCAAATATTAAAAAATCCCTCTTTTATAACTTTTTCTAGATATGTGGAAATCCCTCTAACTTTTTCTAGATATGTATTCTAGATAGTGGTATGTGACTCTCCACTCCATACTTCAAATCCATGCTGGAATTCAGATGTATGTGTGAAATCAGGCTGGCCACAGCTCTGGCTCATGCTGCTCTCCCTTCACCACAGCAAATCTGATGGAGGAATTGCAGGCATTTATTCAACAAGACCTTTTCTCTTCCAAAACTGAAAATTAACATGAACTTTCCCTTTTAATTGGTGTTAGGATATCTGTATAGTGGTGTAATTAACGTTGTGAAGTCACACATCATTTTTTGTTTTGTTCATTAGTAGTACTGCTTACTTTTTTATTACTTTATTACCCATAATGTGTCATGACAGTGCAAGATGCTAGTTAGCTAAATAATCTTTAAACCTGCTCTTTGGCAGAGACACAGAGCTCTCTTTTACTTTACTGTCACAATCTTTATTCTGTTCAAAACTTGCAAGTATAAACCAAACTGCTATTACGTATTTCAAGCAGAAATCTAAAGAAATGCTGCTCTAGTTTAACATGATCTGTAACACAACTCTAAAAGATAGCATTCAGCAATGACAAGTGTTTCAGAAGAGCTCAAGGAGCTGAGTGTCCTGTTCCAATTAAAAATCAAAATGGGTTATTGTTCGTAAACACAGAAACAATCTGCTGCCAACAACACATTCATGAGCAAAGCAATACATTCAAATTACTGAAGAATTTCTTCTCTAGTTCTAAGCAACTGTTGGATAAAAACGCAGAGTTAGGGTCTTTTTTTCCTATTATCTATTTAAAAGCAAATTAAATCCTCTGAAAAATTTGCTTTCCTTGCACTGACAAACTCCTGGTCAAAAAAAACCACCAAAAAACCAAAGGAGTTTCATCACAGCTCAGCACTCCTACCGTCTATTAAAAAATTAATAAAAATATTTAGTACATTGAATTCACAGACACAGGAGGAACTCCAAACTCACCACAGAATTTTCACACAGTTTGTTCATCACGTTCAAAATAACTCAGCAACTACCTAATTAATATCACCGGGTCATTACGCGAACAATTTAGTTTGGCTGGGTACTGACGGCAATTGATCTGCAGGCTAGCTGGATTTAAAATAAATACAATAGAAATGCCAGATGTTTGCTTCCTAAAAAAAAGAAGTCCATATTCTGATATAATGAATGCCTAATCTGACATTTACATGAAGAATTTTTAAGTTGTGTGTTCATCTCAAAAACCTGTCTGCCTTCCCCTCATTCTGCAAAACCCATGCTGGAATCTGTCATTTCACTGATAAACCTTGAGCAAGTACCAAAACATGTATTACCACAGTTAAGAAGACACTTAAAATGCTTCTAACAGAGATGGTCTTAACTTAGGTTTGATCAAAATGTGTTCCATCTCAGAAAGTGTTTGGTTTTTTAAGAGCTAAATAATATTTTGATGGATTTTGATGGATTATAAAGTTTCATATTCATATAAAATTTCTTATTTCCACTTTCTTTTCCTCTCAGCAAATAAGATAACTAATTTCATTTCAGAAATATGCTGGGTGAAGTAACTATGCTTCACGTGTACAATGGGTCACAGCTTTTCAGCTGAGGCTGAGGCATTAAATCCAAAACGGCTAAAGCACCGGCCGAAGACAAATCTCTCCTAAAAATTTTAGCAAGCTACATTATTCAAAACTATTCAGCAAGCATTCCAGCCACAACATGATGGATGCACAGGCCAGTCTAGGTACACAGCTAATCAATATCACACCCATGAACAGTCACTGCGTGGTGTGGAGCCTGATGGGGAAGAGACAGGAGCATGTGTTTAATATTCAGCACCAGGAGCAGTCCCCCAACTTTCAGCCAGACAACTCACTGCAAATCCCACCTACACACACATATCTTTGTAGGAAAATGCAGGGCACCTGGTTCATGCCACCAATGGCAAATACTTAAGGAATTACCAAAGCCCTTGGATAGCTGTGCTTTGTGAACTTTCAGAAAAGGCTGGTATTTACTGCAGCCCTGATTTAATGACAACACCAACTACACAAAACCACTTGGTTTTCAGTAGACTATGGCACAACACCAGCACACAACTGACGCACATTAATGTGCACTGCTTGAATAAATTTCCCACTGCTTGTATCACTGAATATAAAGGTCTTCCTCATGCATTTGACTAATCAATACTTGGAATCAAATATGTCATGTTTCACAAGGGGAAAGGAGAATGAATGAGGTTAAATTAATGCTGTCACTTTCTATAAACCTGCAATGGCTTCCCGCTATAGAAACCACTGACTTAATTACTTTACAACTGGAAATCAACGCTGCAGCATATTTTAAAAGTCTAATTTACTTAGATTAATAAAAAGGCACCCTCAAGACTCACCATGTATGTCATATTATGCTACATTTTAAGCATTCCAGCTTAAGAACAGTATGCAAAACTCTCAGCAAATCACACTGATTAACATTTTGAATTTGCATGCAGTAGCGCTCTGTACTCACCAAGTACTGTATAAACATTATTTTATTAAATTTCAAAGCAATTGTGTAAGGTGGGATAACAAAATGTCTCTGTCTTACATTCTTTATCTCTAGAATACAGCCTTTAAAACACAAGCTAAAGTAGTAAATTAAAGCAGTAAACTCACTTTTATGGAGACAAAGTCGGAAATGAGGGAAATCCAGACTTCTAAAGCCGTGCTAAGACTAGCAAAGCACAGATATCTATATCCAAAGCAGAAGCATCTGCCTGAGGTTTGCAGGTTCCCCTTATATTCTATTGTATGATTAGAGAAAAAGTTAGGGATATTTTTTAATTTGCTAGTACTCATAAGGATGTATAGCACGTTTTTGCAGGAACCCCATTTCATGAGGATGCTGCTGGAGGGCAACCAGCTCATTAGGGAAAAGCTGAGAGAGAACAAGAACAAGTAAAAAATGAGTTGGGGTAATAAATAAATAAATAAAAACTGCCACAAACAATGAAAGAGGTCTCTTGCTCCTTTCTATCTCTATATTTTAATTAGCACACATTCCACTTTCTGGAACATCTCCTTTCCTGCCAACTGGCTCACAGCTCCTCTTTAAAACTCCTTAATAGCCAATTCTCCCAGAAATCTTTCCAATATAATCTTATTTCCTATTCATAAATGGTCACTAAAATTATGGTAGATCAATATGATACAATTATTTTGTTAAATTAGTATTATATTGTCAGCTTCAGTACAGAGACATATCCTCACTCTAACAAACACTGTTCTTTACAGCCACAGGAGCTAAAAGCAGAAACTATCGTAAATCATGTCCTAACTAACAAATCTCTATAAAACTGGAGCTCCTAATGGCATTTAAGAGAATTCTCAAGTTGCCATTAATTAACTCATCAACAGTGTTCATTAACTAGGGCAGTACTCTTCAGGACTGCTAAGTTTAAATGACACAGCTTGCTGTATACAGCCTCCTGACGAAGGAATAGCTTGTGATATTTAAGTTAGAAATGTGATGTTAGCCCTTGTCTTCATGTAATTTGTCATTAGAAATTTTCATAGCCGTTTACAGAATAGTTATTCTTAGCTATTCCTTAGCTCTCTAACAACTGAAGAAAGAACGGAATAATTTTCCAATCATACCTCTTCATATTTCAATCTATTTGTTAAAATACTGAACAGGGCTTCTTGTGGAACATTTCTCCCCATAGGAATTCCCCAGAGAATTGTTTATCAAGAGCCAAATGGGGCAGAAGTGAATGGCAATATGGCTCTATGACCGCTGGCCTTAACCAAATAAATGCTACAATCAGCATCAGTATGTAGAACATCAACAGGATTTTTACTGTACTACAAATAGTCACAGTACTGCTAATACCTTTGACTTCCAGAAGAGCATAATTTTAATGTTTCCATTAAAAAAATGGCATTTTGTGCAATATTTTTATACTCATGAACACCCTTATTTTGATAGCAGACTAAGAACACATGCATTAACTCTCAGTTGACTTCAGCACGAAGATACACAGATCCCTTGCAAGTATTAGAGAAACATGAGGAACTTGTTAGGAAGGTAAACAAACAGTGCAGTAAAATGGCTTAAATATGTAAAGCTGACATAACATAGGGCTGAATCTTATACAGGACAGACAGCACATACCCACAGGGAAAAGGAGGCTCACAAATCCGTACATCTGCAATTGTCTTGACTGAATTTTACTGAAGCGAGCCATAGGTAAACTCTCAAGCCCATTGTTTTAAAGCCTTTACAAAGAGTTCAACAAACCTGCTACTGGCAAAAATTACAGAAAATCATCTACTCTTCATGCCACTCGCATAGTCCAAGAATTAAACAGTCCTTTGGTTTTATTCAAATTCCATTAGAATAATATAATATATTATACAATAACAGTACTGGCTCATCCTCCATGTGCAATCTGTTGTCTTCTTGTTTCTGAAGTGGGCAGGATTAAAGATCTTTTAAAAAAACATACACTGCCTCCCAATTACCTGAAAGAGCTTAGATGTACACACCCAGAAATATCATCTCTTTCAATCTGATGCATTTATAAAAGTGCAAAGCTCTGCATTAAATTAACTGTATGTCTCCAAAGTGATCACTTCTGTATCCTGATGCCTATAGAAAAAATTGCATCAAAAGTATTTGATAATGTAATTTAAATGAAGAAGTTTAGAATTCCATTTAGGTATGAATAGAGATGCCTCTTGGAAGAAGACAAGCAAGCCCAGAAGTGAAAACAGAGAGTGGACTGACTTGGAGTTAGTAAAAAGAATTTTTGTTGAAGTCTTAAATCCTGGAAGTTGGCCACAACAGAGGAATCAGAAAAGCAATTTTTTAAAAGTGTTTCGATGTCAGTATCTAGTTCAAGGCTTTTATGCACTTCAGTGGTATTCAAATGGTAAATCACTAAAAATCAAGCATATTACCTCAATATCTTAATGCAAATTAAGATGATGACTTACAACCACACTAACCATTTTGTGCCAGATCCTAATGCAATATAAAGACATCAGCTTTACTTGGTGAAATTGAGTCTACTCATACTGTGGCTCTATCTTTCCAAATCTTTCTTCCAACTGAATGACTTAAAAACAAGTGACAGCTAGGGAAATCCTAAATTTTTTGCAGCTAGATTCACCACCAAACAAATAAAACCAAAGAGCAAATATTACTAAAATAAACACATTTGTGTTAAAAGACAATGTGCATACTGCAACTTGTGTCTCTACATTAGGACTCAGAACAGAAATGGTCAACATTCTTCAAAGGACAAGATACATCTCTGTTTTAAAAGCATCTCATTTGCTCTGGATAATGAGCCAAGAGCAGGAAGAATATGTGTCATATCACATCTCCATCTTAATTACTTCTCTATCAAGTATGTCGTTCAGCCATTAAGCTCTTCTAGAAGCTGCTACAAATCTTTGTAATCATACACTGGACATAACTTTTCTTTCACTGTTAATTTGGTGCTTTGTAAAAGATAGAAGGAAAACAAAGGTCAAGCCAAGTGCAACAAAGTTTATTTATGGAAAACGGTTCTGCCAGTTAATTTGTTTCCAATACGTCCAGGGAATATATAAGTCTAAA
Organism: Dicrurus megarhynchus; assembly: GCA_013399195.1. Classification (NCBI taxonomy): domain Eukaryota; kingdom Metazoa; phylum Chordata; class Aves; order Passeriformes; family Dicruridae; genus Dicrurus; species Dicrurus megarhynchus. The sequence continues at coordinate 472,742 of VXAD01002262.1, read as the reverse complement.
CCCCAGATGATTATATCTTATAAAATGTAATGTTTGGTTTTTAAGCTTTTTGAAACCACATTTCTTTATCCATCATTTCACTTTCTGTAACCAGTTAACATTATTCAGTACAGGTTAGAAAGGACCTTTTCTGTGCAGTTCATTTGTTGCATCCCAGCTCCCAATAATTTAGAAAACTATGATCATGCACATATTACTGCTGCAACACTCCATACTCTCTAGCAAAGAAAACAGAACAGAGGTTTCATCCTATAAGTAGATATGCAAACGGGTTTAAAAAGCACAGTACAATGGTTAAACAGAATTATCATAGCGATAATTCAGATATGTTCACAGAGTAATCATACACAGAAAATATCAAAGAGCAGCATAATTCAAGCAGTTTATCTGTAACCACTGCTAAATTTCCATCAAAGAAGGGACCAGAACTGAAGATGGTCCACACCAGCCAGCACATGTCTCAAAAACCCCGCTTCCACCGGAGTCTGCAGGAATGTGCACTACGTGGGTGAACGGAGAAACCAGGATCAGGGAACAGCAGGTAAAAGAGAGGGTGAGAATTACTCGTGCTTAAACACACAGCACTGTCAGAACAGAGCATCACAACAGAGTACAAACTCAGAACTCCACCTGGGATCAAGCACAGATCTCACATAGGCTTGAAGACTCTTCAAATACTGCTGAGTTAAACAGGATTTCTGCTATTCACAGACGAGGCCCTGCTGTCTCTCATCCCAGTCAAAGGAAATGCAGCATTCCTCACTGCAGGTCCCTCAACTTACCTTGCATAATCCTATTATAAAACGGTAGTAAACACAGTATATAGCAATAGTTTATTGCTATTAATCAACACAGTGCAAGAGGGCTTTAACCAACCATGAGAGAAACGATCAAGTTACGCTCACGTTTCAAGCCAAACCTTCCTTATTTGAAGAATATTTTTCTGGCACACACAAAATGTGATGGCAATTATTCCAGCAATGCTCTTTTTGTTAAGTGCCTGGGGTAGGCAGCAGCCATTTCAGGTATTTAGAAAAACAGATGGGTCTGCCCTTGGTACTGAAATTATTCCGTAGCTGTAAAAATCACTTCCATTTCATAACTGACCATATGAAGTCCTAGTGCTGTGTAAAGAGCATTTTTCTGATTAATTACAAACACATTTAGAAATAACACTAAGAAATGAATACCACTCTTCCCATTCCAAGAAAATTACTTCTTTTTATTTTCAAGTAATTGTACTGAACACATTTACCTTATATTTCTAGAATAACAATACCTCACTGAAGACAGACAGCACTTATCTGACTTACCAGAACGATGGTGATGTTGCTCTTCCAGGAACTCCAAGTCAAGCATTAAGTCATCTTCATCCAACTCACAGGAACCCAAGTTATTCAAAACATCCTAGTTTAGATTGAAAAAAGAAAAAAAAAAAAGAAAAGGAAAAGGAAAAGAAGCATTTAGACAGATGTTTTATCCAAATTTCTCTGCACAAAATAATTTCCAATTAAATTTGGAAAACATGTTTAAGCAGGAGCTACAGAAAATGTTTCTGCCAACATTAGACTAGTGATAAATGGTATGAAACAACTGTCCAAGCTGAAATGCGTTTGTCACCGTTCTCTTTTCAGAGGATCTCAAATATTTAACAAAAAACCCCAGAAGTACAAGTAATACCATCTACCTGACTTCTCTTTTTACTGTTCAGTGATGGTTTTGTGTCTCTGCAAGTTCAACCGTAACTTTTTATGAAGAATAAAAATGTTATTTTTAGCACAACATAGAAGTATCAGTGCATGTTTTTTATTAAATTTTGAAATTCTAAGCACTGCCTGCCTTTACCAATATACTTCGAAGAGAGATTTACTGTTCTATTTATCCAAAGGATAAAGAGACACAAATTTAGCATAAACAGGAAATTGAGGCATGAATTATCAACTCATGAATTTTTAAGTAGTTATGTGGGTGGCAAAGGCTTACACAGACAGAGAAGAAATCTGACTCTGAAGTGTAGCTGCTTAGGTCCCCATTACCATTTGGTGATTAATTTTGTTTGCCAAGTCTTAACCACAGACAGATAAGGCAGGTTTACACACAGGGATAGTAATCCTCTATCTTCTTCCCATGTGTATTTTATTCTATGCTCGTTTCTTTTGACCTGATAATACACTGAATTTCTGATTTTCTCCACTGTCACCAACACCTAATCAAATGCCTTCTCCAGCTGCCTTAGCATGTTGTTTGCTAAACAACAAGCAGTATTGCAGGGGTCAATTCTTCAGTCCATCCACAGACAAGTAAGTCATTAGATGCTGCATGGGATGGATGCTGGCACCCTATGCACTGCACATGCTCCCAACACTAATGTAACTAATGTAACATAACAAATCGGTGTGAAAGAGGCCAGGTTGTCGTCCCAAAGCACTGAGCTGTCTGGGAGATCTCTGCATAGAAATCTGCTGTATAGAAAGCAGAGAAATATGACAGTACTGGTTTATACATTAAACCAGTAAAAGCCCTTCTTGACTTCAGTTCCAACCATATTTTTTTAGGTGCCTTCTAATTATTTTAAGTATTTTCCCACCACAATACATGTCAACTCTTATTCCTACTCACCACTTGCACCTATTCAACCCTTTGGAGTAACTACTTCTTCAAACTCTGTTTTCTACTCTTCACAAACAATACACAGGCAACACAAGGACTTTTTCTTGCATTCTTTCCCTTACTTACCATCAGCACAAGAAATCTCTTATGAGATACAGAACCCCTTGCTAATGCTGTTACTGTATTTTTTGCTCCCTTTTTAAATTTAGATGCTATTATGCACTCAGGCTTAATCAAATGGTATATTAAACTCAGAGAATGCACAACATAATTTTTTATATATTGTTTTATCAACATAATAAAAAAAATTTGGTGAAAACATCCAGAAGAACAATCCCTGCAATTTTTATGCAGTAGAGGCAAAATGTAAAAAGACTGGAGTACACACGTTTGTTCTTTACCTTAAAATTATTGTCTATATTACAGTTGACCAACTGAATCCATTGATATTAATGCCGAGCATCCTTTGATAAGCTATACTAGCAAGGAGCAATGAATTCATGCTAATTGAGCATCTCCTACATCGTGTGCAGTAATTTATGTGTGGTCTGAAATCCTGGGAGATTGCCTGCAAAAACACAGTGACTCACAGCCTTCATCAAGAAACAAATTCCATTTGATTTGGAATTAACAAGCACAAACAGAAACACAAATTTCTAAACTGAACAGTTGAAGAACTGTGTAAGAGGGCCTAAAAGAAAAAAGTTTGTATTCAACTCTCCTCCTGCTTATTACCGCCTTTTAGGAAGATCTTCACTTCCAGTAATGCTCCGAGTGGAGACAAACCTTGCTCCATCTACCCTCTCTGTTCTGCAAGGCTGATGCACATCCTGCTCCACACAGCAGCACCTCTTCTCGTCCACCCGAGCTGAGGGCTCCCAGCTGGCCTCCCAAAGCACCAGTGACCCCCATGCCTTCCCTTTCCTACAGCCTCTTCAACTGCACCAACAACAGCAGGCAAGCTAAAGTGACAAAGAAAAGCCCCCCCCCGGGTGTATTCTTCTTGTAAGTACCTCCTCCAGGGAACTAGTCTCCCTCTGTTCCCAGGAGTTAACTTGTTCTTTATAAAGGGACAAATCACAGGACTGGGACCAAACAAATTAAAAGCAGCTACTGTCCATCATGGCAAGAACAAGGGCTTTGACAGGGCTGCTCCACCACCAAGGATGTCAAGTCCAGCTGATTCCCTGCTCTGATTGCCCACATGTGGGCAGAGTTCTTCCAGAGACACAAACCAAAACCAACTCACAAATGCATAAAAGCCCACCCAAGCAGAGAGCATTAGCTAGATCGCCAAGGCTGTTCTAATTAAGTAATATTTTCTAGATAGAAATATTTTCTAAATAGAAAATAGGAGAGCCAAGCTCTCAGAATGACCTGCCTAATGCCACAGAACAGCTCAGCGGTACACACCAACGTCCTCCACCCCTCTGCTTCCTCACCAGGATTCATTACTCCCTTGTTGCTATGACAATTAGCAAAAATTGTAATTTCCTTTAAAGTTTAATATCTCTTGACCCTTTGCCCGTTCTTCCCCTCACCACTGCTGCGGCAGTCTTTGAAGAATAACACAATTAAATATTAAAAAAATAAAATAAGACAGAGATTTTGCCCTAAAGAGCATTCCAAGTGAATAGTTTCAAGGCTTTGCTACATAAAGAAAAAGAAATTAATTCTTCCACCAAGGTCTTAAGGAACCATTTGTTGTCTATTTAGGATGGCATACCTTTTATTTATTTTAGTAGGTAAACCATTTAGTTAAGGCACAACCTTGCAACAAAAACCTCTTTATTGACTCTGTAATAGCCCCTCAGAAGCCTTAAGACATACTTCCTACTCCCAGTGTCTGCTTGACTTCTACTACTATTTTGCCTTTATAATTGACTCAAAATTAATGTGACGGTGCTTTTTTCTTCAAGTCAATCTTTTGTTGAAGTTGATCATAACCTGTGAGAAGAGCATGTGAACACACTTAGTCAATCATTTGCCCACAAGTCTCAGTTTTCCCTCGGCAACACCACCTGCAACCAGTTTAAAAACTAATAAACTCAGTCTGCCAACCATCCTTTCCACCTTTGACCTGGTGGCCTACCACTGTTATTTTTAAAAGTTTCTATTCAAACAAGAATTTAGCAGTGATAATTTAAACATTACTAACTCAGAATAAAAAGCAGTGATTCATACAATGGCTCAGATGTGTTTGATAACCCATAGTGGCTGTAAACAGAACAGGATGCTAATCCAAGAATATTTCTTATTAACAAATTAATACTTCTTATTAACAAATTTCATATTTAGAATCTTTCAGCAACCACAAGAAGTATAAAAGGCTATTTCCATCTGACACCTGCGTATCTTACATAGGACTCACTGAACTCAATGGTACTCAACTTAGTCTGGGCCTAGTCAAAACTTTCTTAACATTCTTAAGTAATATGTCCTAAGAATGGTTTTAGTATCTAAAGATACACAGTGATTTACATGGGTATAGCTCAGAAACAGCTGAAACCTTTTAGTAATAGAGACGTATTCGGCACACAGTTCCCCCCAGCCAGTAAGCGTACTTAGGCTTGTCGAAGGGGATTTCCTTCCTACACCTTAATACCCTATCTCCTTTCTCTCTTCCCACTTTCCCTTCCTAAGAAGGGAAACTCAAAAGAAAACTAGTGCCTAATGCATAAATTTTAGTCCCTTTCCAGAATAGCCAAGTATTTAATTATTTTTATACCTGTTCAGTTCGGAGGACAACACTAAAAATGAGTTTGAAAGATGGAATAAATAACAACAGCTTTAGTAGTAAGTAATGTAAAATGCCCAAAATAACAGGTCACAAATCTACCATTGGGCTTCATCAAATAATAAAAAGCAAATAACATCTCTTTATGAAGCCTCCTTTACCCACGTGGTTTTTCCTAATTATTATTCCAAATAACTAACTTAGACACATAAATACCTAGTGAAATTACTACTTATGGAATTACAGAATACTCCTCTAAAAATTGACCACTCTGCTATTCAAAAATGGCCATAAAACACATGTATGCATATACAAATACACTAACATACATTATTTTGTTAAGCAATGTAATTCAACTCCACATTGACCTAGCAGAACTGTATCAACTGCACAATACATATAAAGAGAGCAGGGTAAACCCATGCAGAACTGATTTACAACTAATACACAAAATGAAGTTTAATAATTTGGTTTAGGGAACAAATCCTCCCCTTTGAATCAGCCTCCCCTTTGAATTAGTGGCACCAATCAAAAGATTCATTTCTTCATGTTTTCACACATCTTTATTCTAGACTTCTTGCTCCTAAACAAAAGAAATAATCAAGTAACAGGAAGATCCTGAAGGCTGCAGACAGAGACTCTCTGTCATTACCAGCATTTTTGGAGGGCTGTATCTATTATTTTGTAATTTTATTCTAATTAACACGCAGTCCCTAGTCCATGTGATACTCAAACAACTTCTGCATATTTTTCAAGTGCTACTCAGCCCTGACAAATCTTGTTTTGCTGAGCAAGGGGATGCAAATTTTTTTCCTGACCAGTGTTTTTGGTTACCACACACAGGTTGAAACTGGAGCCTTGCATTTTCCGGTGTATTTCCGGCTTCTTTTACACAGATTGAGATTTCCATGTCATCCCTGTATTGTGATACTGCAAAAAAATCTTGACTATTTGCTCAGAGCTTTTTCAAGGGCTTTGAGAACCTGAGGTCCAGTAAGCAACTTAAGCTGCAAGACTGAAGCATTGGAACATTTGCAATTACTCAGTTCAAAAACATTTCTCTCAGACATGTCCATGGCTGAAGAAAGCATACAGATGTTAACTCTGGTTATAAATACATTGCTATAACCTTACTGTCATGAACATGAACACACTGACTACATTTCAATCTTTAATGGATCTTTTGGTCAAGCTTTGCACTGGTTGACACTTTTTTGTCACTGCACTTCCTCTGATGCTTGCCTTGCACAGTTCTCACTGATGCTGCAATGTAAACTGAGCAGTTGAGCTTTGGTCATGGGCATCCCTCTTGGAAACCCAAGTCTTGTACACACACACACGCACACAGAGAGAAACACATTTCTGTTCAACTGTCTCTAATTCTGCCCCAGTGCCTCTTTAGACTATATTGGGTAAGCCCTAAACATCAGGGGAATAATTGTTTAACACTTTTCTCCCCCCCGAAATAATAGCAATGGTCTCATTTGCATAAGTGATTATGCAGTGATCACTGGATTTTCAAAGATATTTTTAGAACTACAAGAACAGTATTTTAAACTCACTTTGGGTTCTGTTTTGCTATCCTTTCCTCTCACGTTGGCCTCTGCACATCTAATTGTCTTCCTCTATGTTATGGTTCTTACCTATTTTCTAAATATGGATTTTCACATGTTATTGGTGGGAGAGGGTGGGATATTTCCAAAATGTAAGGATTTAATGTTCATGCCTCCCCATTGAAATGATGTACTAAATGTGGTTTGTAAAATTCCTCTCAAAGTATAACAGTATGTTAATATTTAATATTATAGATTCCTTTTTTCCTTCACTGTGGAAATATATGTGGGAGGCTATTTGAGATCAGTGCTTTTGCAAGAGTATATAGAAAACACACTCCAGGAAGAATAATTTGATTTTTTGTAAATGCACGTGTATGACAATTCACCTGTATCTACTGAGGGTCACTGAATATCTGATGCTGGAGAAGAACAGAATTAAATACTTACTTCAAGACTGAAATGATTTCTAAAGATTGCCGAAGGATAGTACTTCATCAAAATTGTATTCAAAAATGGAACATGGCATACAATCAGCATAAGAATGAAAACTGAGACATACTCAAGGAAAAAGAAAGACCTTGAGCTATTTAAAGTAATGTTAGCTGCTAGAACTGTACCTGAATAATTCATGGACATAATGAAGTATTTCCCCTTCTGCTCCCTCCCAAACACTTCAAAGGGAAAATGAAAGTACATGAAATCCAGCAAACAGAAAAACTTTTAAAAACATAGAATCCCTGCCAACAGCCTAAAAATCTTCGCATCAAGTATAAAGCCTATGGATTACTTTCATACACCAAGAGCAGATTAAAACAGTTCCTTTTTTCTGAATGGCACCACTCAAAAAGCGTATCATTTGCTACATGTATTAATTGAAGACTTCAGAAAAGAAAAAATAAATGTTGCAATGTTTGGTAAGGACATTTCCTGTAGCTAACACAGGAAAATCCAGTTATATAATAAATTAATGTGCTCTTAAGAACCAAAGACAGAAAATGAGCAGTGGAGGCAACTGTCTAACTACAGAGCTCAGATCCATCATAGTATTCTTCAAAATATTTTCTGCATGCGCTCTTTCGGCCATGTAAGGGAAGAGCAGTACTTTCCATCCGATTGGTGTTTCTGCCCTTTCAATTCTCTCTGTAAATTAAATCAATGTCTGCAATGATGCTCCTCTTGCCTGAGTGATTGTAACTACTGGACTCTCCCAACAGGTCTCAAGTTGGCACTCACACAGGGCTCGTGCCACAGATCCAGCCGGCTCCCTGGAGCTACGCAAGGGGAATACAGCCAAGCCCAAGCACTGCTGGTGGCAGGACAGGACCTGCCCATGCTCCTGTCCTGCCACAGTGTCAGTCAAAAATGGAGGGGCAATAGCCAGTGTTTTTGTAGCACAGGAATGCCATCAATAGTAAAACTGGTAACAACACAAAAGTATTTTGTAACACTGCTAAGCACGGCAATATGAATAACATGATGTTCCAAAGACTCAGACAGAGAATAGTGATGTATTTGCACGTATAGGAAAACACATAAAAAACCTCAGAAAGATGATAACGAAGGTGGTAGGACAGGCAGGAAAGGCAAGTGATGGAATCAGAACTAGTCCTCATTCCAAAAATTAGATGACCTATAGGAGAGGGAGATAAGGTCCCTTCCCTTTCCTTTTGGGGAGGAGGCTGATAAAGACAAAACCGTCAAGAACGAGTGAGCAAAGATGAGGAAGGAAGAAGCAGCACACTTTGGATCCAGTTTCCAACACATGAGAGAGCAGAGCCTGGCCTCCACAGAGCCAGGGAGGGCGATGGCAAGGACCACTGCCATCACCAGCACCCACATCCCAGCTAGACTGGCCTTGTTTCTCATCTCCTAAACGATCCCATTTTTAACTCAGCAGCCATCTTTAATTCATACACGTATCTACAGGTACGTGCACACCCACTTGCAACATGCAGGCACAGATAAACACCTCTGAAGGGAGCTGGGAGGCAACAGGTGGCCTCAGAAGTTAAGTTTTAGTTTTAAGCAATTTTAAGCAAATTTAAGCAATTTTAAGCATCTATCATAGCATTCTATATCCATGTTCAAGTCAGCCCTAGATAAGCATCAGCTCTTGACAAACCTGATAAAAGACAGCAGCCACCTAAACCTGAATTCACAATTTGTCAAGAATATCAAAGTAAGAGCCACACTGAATATGTGCCAAAGCTTCTGTGCAGCAGAAAGCCTGAGAACTGTATCTGTGAAAAAAAGGAAAAAAAAATGTTATTTCAGAGAGAGAGGTGCTTTGCTGAATGGTCACCACTCTCAAATAATTTTAGTGTTGAGATTCACTTTGGTTGTAAACAGAATCAAGACAATGGGATTTTCTGTGTTGAAAAAGGTGGATACATTTTTCATACATCAATCTGCAATTTCATTAACAGAATCCTAGGAAAAAAACCCCACTCTTAAGAAAGTATGAAAATACAGTCAAAGAAATGCAATAAAGCTTAAAGGGACAAAATAAAGCCTCCTTTAATAGATTTTTTTTTCCTCCTCACTCACATACACATATGCTTTCCTCCCAGCAGAGGGATACATCTGCAACATGTAATCTGCTTTGGGGATTAGTTAATGTTTTTACAGCTTTTGTAATAGGCAAAGCATTATCCAAGCATTCTAGTGCAGTCATTATCAGCACACAGCTTTGGGAAAGTTTTCTACACTCGTGCCAGATTGTTCTGCCAAACACAGAAAAAGCTCCTTGAGCACCTCTGTCCTGCATTTACACAGGATGTGATTTAGACCATTCTGTGACGCTTATTTGTGTACACCTTAGAGATGTGAGTACATCTAAACAATGTCCAACAGGTTATTCAACACATGGATCTGTCAGTTGTTTTTTTCCAAAACCACTCAAATTAAAAACATAACTTACATCTCAACCTTCTGTCACTTGAAACTTGGTTTGTATCCTGAAAGCACCCAAGTCAAAGCTTCAGCCAACATTTAAAGGGTCAAAATTTGCTTTATGACACATAAGGAACCTTCAATTCTATTTTTGCCTTTTCTCAGCCAGTGGTACAGAGAGGAAAAAGATAATATATTATTAGCATAGAACTAGTAAAGACCTGGGTGCCAAAAAAAGAAAAATTTAAAATCAGGGGATACAAGAGGAAGAACCTCAGTATGTATTGTCATGATAAACCCCTACCACTCCTATGTCAAACTCTTGTTTAAAGAATATCATTGTTCTGACAAACTAGATCAGAACAATTCACCTATTGCCACAATCCAGCACCAGCCACATTCATCTGGCAGACACAGCTGAATTCAAACCCCTTTCCCCAAACAGTTACATATCAAGCTCAAGAACTGATTGATTTTTCCTGCAAATAAAAAAATGTTCTAGTTCTACCATCTATACTGTTGGAGTCAGCACTTTTGGATGCCAAATGAGGATGATCTGTTTTATGGCTTGAGCATGATTTTGTTTCTAAGAAAAGACTAAGAACTTTCTGCATATCAAAAACTCAAAACTCTTCTAGACATATGATTAAATAAATATTTTTTCCTTCCCAATACTATTATAAGCCAATTATGGCTGAACTTTCCATTTCTAATTTTAAATTCTAGCCTCTGATATTGGTGATAAATCACTGAAAAGTGAGCCCTGTAAATGAAACCACAAATGACCCTTTGGTATAGTGTCATTAATGCAATATATAATAGATATACTATGGCTAATACTATTTGAATTCTTTGTTTCCATGGCAATGTTGGCCTACAGCTGCTCTGGTAAACAGGGTTTTATAGCATTCTTTGAGAAATTCTTCTGCTCAAATGGCATTTTTCCACTACTGCATACTTTTCTCCACTTTCTTTGGGTTTTGTTTTGATTTCTTCCTTTTTTATTGGAAGAAAAAGTGTAATGTCAATTACCGGAACTGCTGGTCCAGAAGAAAGATTTTTTTTTTTAAATTTATTACTATCACAGTTAAATGGGCAGTGAATTCAGAACTTGAAGCAAGGCAAATTGTTACAAGCTTTGACTAACAGCAGCAATACAAAATGCAACATCCCACCTTGGAGAGTTACCAAAATCTTACAGAGACAGAAACCATCACCACTTGCTGAAAATCCTACAATGCATACATTTTACTGGCTTTGTTCCTTCCCATGTACTTTCAAAACTTTGATGCTTAAGACACCTATCTCTTCAAGTATCTACATGTGCATGGTCTTCTAACAAGTATTTGGCTCTAGACAGGAGAATTAATACAGCATTAATATCTATGAAACAGTGCCCAATTCTTTCCCATGAGTTATGCAGGTGCTTCACCCTAAACAGGAAAATTGGGCATGCCAGGCATGTCCAGCTGAGGAGCAGAACACTATACAGGTATCAGAGATCACCTGGCTGTTACGTCTGAATTCAGAGATGACCAAACCTGCACCAAAGCTGCCACGCACCTTGCCAACCACAACTAGGGATAACCAACAGAATCTGGCTGTGTCACAGCATTTGGCTCCCCAAAAAAATTATCTGTTGATGAAGTCAGTGTGCTGTTAAGAGGGTGATCTCCTTGCCAGAGCAAAGTGGAAAGACCGGAGAACACAACACTCTTGGAGAGGTATAACATCCCTTGAACTAAGGCCTGGGAAGATTATTAGGCTAGCTTGAAGCTTTTGGGCACCCCTGTCTGTCCAGCCTACCCCAACAACAGCCCTCATTTTATCACTGCCTCAGTGCCTAAAGAAGAAGCTGAAGATGATTCCCTTTGTAAGGCAATGAACTCACAGTTCATTTTCAGTACAATATAACCCTTAGTAATGTTAATTGCATCACACACTGTTACTTGCTGGCAGGACATCCAATCCCTCAGTAATTTGAGTCAATATAGCGGCTTAAAAATCAGACTTATGTCAGGCTTATCAGGTCGAGAAAATGTAATTGCTGGTGCATTCCAACCAGTGACCACTCAAATAATAATGTTACATAAAATATATGTTAAATATACATGCATATGGGGCCCAAATGTCATACAAGTATTGTAGAGGTTGAATCAGTATCCGGATGTTCAGAAGAAAACAACATTCTAAAATATTAGAGATAGAATTTATCACAAAGCAAAGCACAAAACTTTGTTTTTCACTCTGCTTACGGGTCTTTCACTCCCAATTCTGTTTCCAAGTATTTCCACTCACTGTCTGGCTTTGAAGTTTAAATGGTATCTGCCGTGTTTCTTTGACAATTCCTATTCTTACTATAAATTTAACAGAAATAATGTGCATATAACAAAGAACAGCAAAGAAATAGCAAATTTTTGGTTTAGAAGGACAATGAGCGAAAAAATGCAGTCACTGAATCAGCAACTTAGTTGTTAAAGGCTCTCTGGTTTGCCACTGAATATCATATATGAAGTCAGAGAAGTCTTCATCCTGAGCATGTGACAAGTCTGGTGCTTGAACAAATGGAGATTACACTGACAAGTTAGACCTCAGTCAGTCAGGAAAGGCTCAGCTCTGCTAGGAAGTACTCCAAAGACCTTTTTCACTAATCAACATTTATGCATCTTCAGTATAGAGAGCAATTTAAACTCTTTGAGGTCATGGTGACACTGCCAGAAACTTTCTCAAATCCTTACCAAAAAGAAGACTGTCATTGTAACGATTTTCACTTGCCATTAATTCCCAGCTGCCTAATTTAGAACGCTAGAAAGCAGTCCCCCCAGTACTAATTGGAATAAATTTTTAATTTAATAGTCTAATGTGCTCCAGTTTGGGGTTTTTTTCCTTTCATCGAATCAATGCTCTCATTATTTGTTAACAGCTAGGTGCTCAGGGAAAATTGTTAAGAAGCCTAAAAAAGATAGCCTCTTGGTGAATAGTCTAGATTTTAAAAGGATCACAGGGTAGGTTACGATTTTCTTTAAGAATTAAATAAAACAGTTTTCTGTTTTGAATGGGATAGTGGCACTTACAGGTTCAGATAACAGTTTCTGTTTCATTTCCACTCTAAGCAGGCAACACCACAAAAACCCAGACCTGCTCAGTGCTGAAGTCAGGTTTTTATCCCATAACATGAACAAGATGAATCCTCATGGACCTCATGGGCTTCAGTAGGCCCATCATAATAAACTCATCTAGAGAACACCTGCCACAAAAATCTTATTCAACATATAACAATTTTCAAATTTACACTAAAAACAACTTAATCTCCTAAGTGAGACCAGTCTTCCATGTCTCTATAGTCAGGACTTTAGAGAATAAGCTGAAGTATTAAACAGCAAATATTTGCTGTCTTAAGAGCTGGCAGACTGACATTATTTTCAAATGATTACAAGACTGAGGAAGTACTTGTACTATACTTTTGAGTATCTTACTTCTAGAGTACTCCCAGTATACCAATATTACTGATGTTGAAACTACTTATTCTCAACCAGGTTCTAACCTCACTTCAGTCAACAGGTTCCAATACCACTTTTTACAAGGATTAGCAGACATCTTCACACATCCAAAACAAAGTGGCATGTTGCTTCTTGGTCAGTATCCCTATTTTTAAGATGCTTTCCTGCGTGTAAGCTTCTTCTCCTAGCTGCTGTTGCTTTTAGTGTAAAATAAAAGTACAGAGGTAAAGAGGTTCCAGAAACAGGCAGCAGAAGCTACATAAAGACTAGATACTACTGAATGTGCTGAGCAAAAAAATCTGATCAAATATCAAAGCCCATACCTTTCTCAGCCTTAATTCTGTATGTATAGACTGGATTAACCAAAAATTAGGTTTTGTTTGCTTTCCACTTCCTGGAGTCATAAAACGAACACAATCCTTGTGAAAAAGCCAGCACACATAAAGACTATTCTGGAGTTCAGTACTACGCAGAGCTATTATTCCCAGGTCTGCAGTGGAAGAGTACATGAACTTTTACAAATGATAATTTATTAGCGTACTTTCCTACAGAATAAGGTTGATGCCATCCCATCATCTAAGCACAAAATTGTTTTGTCCTTTCCCTGGGAATTTTTGAACCTCTTGACCAACACTCACTCCATTGGAAAGTGACAGTGTACAAGGCAAAATGCAGAAGCTTAGCTACAGAAGGTATTTGGAAGAGTAAGATTCAAGCACTGCATCGGCTACAATCAAAAGCCAGGTGGAAAATCGAGAGCTGTAACTGCCTCAGCCATAATGGCTTCTTACAGTTGTAGCATCCTATGCCTGTGCAGAATGACAAAGGTGTCTTTTTAATCAGTATCTCTATGCAGTGTTTATATACTAAAAAAAAAAAAAAAAAAAAAACAAAGCAAAAACCCCATGATTTACTGCAATATTAAAAAAAGAAAATTCACATAGTATCTTTTTTTGCATTATGTCATATTGCATGAAATTTAGCTTTTTTATGTGTAGAGTGTCTATTACTAAATCATTCTTTTCTGAAATGTCTTGAGACAATGTATAGGGAAAAGAAAACCAAGTCTAAACTCTGTTATGCCTCAATATAGTAGGATTTTATTTTCCCCTCCACACAGTACCTGCATTGCTACTAAGCAACAGCTCTGAACAATTAGGTACTCTCACTCTGCTACTGAAAAAGCTGCAAACTTCTTATACAGCCAGTTGATGCTTACAAAGGCAGAGTAAAAGCATGCTGAGCTGGCCTGTCCGTCACCTCACTCAAAGCATTCCTCCACATCACAAGAGAAGTCCTTAGCCTGCCAGCTACCCACTGCCTTTAGGCATCTCTTCCCCTTAGGCAACACCACAGAACTCCACAGTAGAAGCTTGGCACATGACCTTGCCGAGCTTCAGCATAAGGATTTCACATGCCACGGTATTTTATCTGTCAGGATTCTTTACTCCTGAGAGATCTCATATCCTTCCCAACGCCAAGGACAAGGCACTGTCAGTTTCTTAGCACTGCAGGGTTACAGCTCCCTGGCTATGACAGTGGCACCATCAGAACTAAAAAGCTTAAAGAGGCTTCCTTGCCACGGGCCTCACCTGCCAAAAAATCAAGAGAACCCTGCTTGCTCTCTTCCCAATGCCTCAACACGGTTTTCTACATTGCAGAGTGGCATGCTGCTCCTAAATGCTCTCCAAATATTATCCGACTGCTATTTGTATAAAATAAGGAAAACATAAACCATGTTTTAATCAAAAGGCTTAGCTATCATATGACACAAGAAATCGAGCATCCTTCTACTCCGAAGCCCAGGAACATTTTACAGCAGTGTTCATCATTCCAAAGAAGCCTAGTGCCACCGAGTGGCTGAGAGGAGAAATGAGCTCCTGGGTAAAATGCACCAGATCTGCAGAAAGCAGACACATTTCCCAAAAGAATGATTTTGGATTGCAGTTGGTGGTCTGCTTGTATTAAGAAAATCAAGTAATCAAAAATTAATTTCTAGGCACAACAATCAACGGACAACTTCAGGGATCTCTGAAAGAGATAAATGGGCTACTGACACCACAGAAAAATTGCCTTCAATTTTTGCATCAGAGTTCTGTACCATAAATTTAGAGTATAATGGAAAGGTTTATACATTTAAATATTAATGCTACCAAG
This sequence comes from Dicrurus megarhynchus, assembly GCA_013399195.1. Classification (NCBI taxonomy): domain Eukaryota; kingdom Metazoa; phylum Chordata; class Aves; order Passeriformes; family Dicruridae; genus Dicrurus; species Dicrurus megarhynchus. The sequence continues at coordinate 457,290 of VXAD01002262.1, read as the reverse complement.
AATGTAAGTACAACAACATAATTGCTGTTATCAGTGGCAGACCTGATAGCTTGCTGGCATCCTGTTAAATTTAACTCTGGGTGCAGAAGTTCCAAGTGCATTCTCTGTTACACTTGTATTCCAACCAAACACACACACATACTTTCTTTTCAGACTAAAACCAGGATGATATGGTACTGCATTTTGACCTTGATGTATATGAACTTTATACTTCAAAATTTCACTTCAAAAAAAACATGTTTCTAAAAAGTAAACTGAAGAAAAGTTATGTCAAAAGGATTTTTTTTAATTCTCAGTAGAAAGTTCCCCTTAAAAGAAAAATAAAGAACTCGACTTGTGATTGACAATCACCTGACTCACTCCTTGTTTCTTCATGGGAGTTCTTAAACTGAGCATAATCTTGTTATGGGACTCTGGCCCACTCCTGGTGATTTGAAGATACTACGAAACATAGTGCAAGTTCTTTAGTGGCAACTTGTCATTTTCTCCTACTGATACAAAAAAGCCCTAGTATTATAATCATACCAACTTTCTGTATCCATATAAATTACACCATGTAGATATTCTAAATTTCTCTGTTCCACTGTCAATAAAAATAACTGTTCAGGATAGTGAACACTGTTTTCTATTTCATGTGATACACAGGACTAGCTGATGCTTTCAACCCAAGCACAAAGCAAAGGTTTATTTTTGTACATCTGAAACTGCTTCTACTCAGATCAGAGAAAATAACAGCCTCTGACTTATGCATTCTTACTGTACTCTAAGTCAGCAATGAGCAAAAAGAAAAGCTGCTAAAGACTGCATTTCTTTTTTGAATACTGGGTGGTAGTGAAATTCCGTATCAAGATAAATCTATTCATAGATTGCCTGTGCACTCAGAAAAGAGTTATTAATTTAATCTCTACACTATAACTAATAATCCTTGCTGCTTTAGCTGATAATACGGCCCTTAACACAATGAGATACAAATGGAACTAAAAGCAGCCCATCATTAGTGTGGAGAAGGTCAGGGAGAAGACAGAATTAAGCTTTTCACAGTAGTGCAGGGCCCAGAGGACAAGAGATAAGAGAGACATACATTGAAACAAGGGTCAGAACTGACACGTGGAGAAACTCATTCCACAGGAAGACAGACAGTGGTCATCACTTGATGTTATACTGTTATTTCTGGCATGTGATCATATTCTAGTAGTGATAAGGTAATAAAACAAGAGGTTTTCTTCTCAGACAACTCTCATATTAAATATATGTACAACCAAAGGTTCCAGCTTTGTAGAAGCCCTAAGACTTTTCCGGAATTTATTGGGGCAAATTAACTGGGATTTCTTACCACATAAGGTAGCTCTTTCAATGATCTCCAAGAATTTGCAATCTTCTGCATATCAGATTTCATTGTACTGTTTCACTCACCAGACTCCTCATGTTACACTTCTTTTCTAATCATCAGTCACATCTTGTGTTTACATTTAAGAGAAGTCCTTCCTTTTCTACTTGCACATAAAGCCTGTGAAAGCTTGACTTCTAGTCAGGCAGCTGGTGAATCTTCTTGGTTGCCAGCTCATGGCTGGGGTCAACAAACAGCAATTATAAATACAAATGATAATTATTTCCCCGAGGGCATGGCAAAGAAGGAGAGGTTAATTCACACAACATTCAAATCAGCAACCAAAGCATTTTCTCCTTTCTGTGGCTGTTTAATGCACAGAATATTTTTCTATGATTGTGAGAAAACAGTCTCCTCTTCAGAGTTAGACTCCAAATTTATGAGTTATGAAATTACTTTATGACACCACAGTTTCTTACTATAGTACTGCTGAAGAAAAATTTCAAAGTCATTTGCATCTGCTGATACAATACCAGACGATTATGTTTTATGCTGACAGATAAGGCAGTCATTACTACTACTAAATTTTAAGAATAAAAGTCAGCAAATAAAGACAGGTTTTTGTAATTAATTTTGATGCTTAATTTTAGTCTCTGAACAGTAAACTCTAATGAGCAGCAAAACTGTCTATGTGAAACCTAAGTAATGTGAGGTCTCTCCACATGCATGATCAGAGCTCACATCACAAGTTCACAGCACAGTAGGTGCTCTGCAAATTTATCCAAAGGTAATAGCTCATGGAATCAGCTGGTTGGCAAAGACAACAAAGCAGCCATGAGTTTACATGCCGCGTCCCTCGGACTGTCCTTCCATCCCACAGACTTGCAAATTAATCGAACACCATCCCAGGAACATTTTCAACTATTCCTTATCTCATACTCCTTTAAACAGAAGTTGGTGTTCAGAACACAGGGTTACAGTCTACCAGCTTAAAATGCAAGGCTAATCAATATTCAGGAAGGGTTTTTGGACTGGAACTGCACATTGACTAACAGGAGCCAGGAACAAGACCAAGAAATGGCACTTTTGAATTTATTCACTTATGAATGAAATTACTTCCCCAACAGTGCAGTCATCAGTGAAACACACTTCTACCTTCAAGTAGCAAAAGGGCAGCAGAAATGTGTGACTAACAGCTGGGCATGAGTGTGATTATTTCAAAGTGCTTATTCTGAAGCAAGTCTGTAACTGAGCATCTTAACAACACTGCCTCTCCTACATGTTTTACATGGGCCCTTTACTCACTGTTTTAAGGAAGTCTGTCCCCTGGCTTCACATGAGTTCACATGGAATGGGAGTGCTGTTTAACAGTTTTGCTGTGCAAGCCAAAACACTCTTCTCACTCTTTAGAATTTAAAAAAAAAAAGCTTAGCAAAATGGATTTTTTTTGTGAAAGAAGCACTAATGAATGCTTTTAATAAAGTCCCAGAAGCTAGAAGTATGTAAATTCAGTGAAATATAATTTATTTTAAAATCAACAAAATTCAGAATCCTCCTACCTCCATTTCACTTCAGCTGGATATTCAGCCCTTCTTTCCCCAAGTTCCTGACAGTCTGATAGAACCAGAAGCATATGCCTTTCTTTCCTTACTATTGCTGTGATATTTTCCATGCCAGGTATTTTAGTTTTGTCTTGGAGTTGTGGTGGTTTGGGGCTTTTTAAGATGTTCTTTATAAGCAGCACAAACCCAAGTTCCTGATTTTCAGGGGAGAAATCATAGACATACTAGACAAATCTTGCATGAACACAAACCAATTCCATATAATTAGGAATCAGAATTTTTGCCTTTTTTAAGCAGTCTCCATGGTTGTTGCAGAGACACACAGCTGCCTTACTATTTCTCCAATAGGTATCATTTGACCATATGGAATAATCCACAAAAGTTACAGTTTTGACACAGTTGGTTTTATTACCATCCAATCCTAGTACCAACATCAATGCTCCTGACCAAAGCCAAGCTTAGCAAGTATCAATGCTCAGCTCTTGTTTCATTTTTCATCTCAGGATCCAAGATAATTCAGGATATGCACTACAATAACAACTACGCAGAAACTGCATTTCTCAAATGCCCTACTGACATCACACAGTCAAAAAAGAGATGCAGCCTCCATTCCTGTGCTGCAGCCAATTCCCCACGAATACAGTTCTACCAAAATGGGCCCACCAGCAATTTTTTGTTTGAATAAAGTAAAATCTCCAACTACTATACTACTACGAAGTCTGTAGTGTTAGGCTTCAGACCAAGATAAATTCCCTAACAAAGATAACAGCATTAGTATAAAAAGCTATTCTTTCATCAATGGTCATCACAGATATAAAAATAAGACATGCCCAGCAGATTTTTGGGGGCTGGAAGAACAAATGACCTACATACAGTATTACATCAGCACATCATTAAAGTGAAGTTCTGATCTGAAATTAATCACATTCTTATAAGGTGGCACATTGACTAATAAGAAAAAGTACTTGCTGGAGGCTGCAATTTTTTCCTGTTAGTAATGCTTCTGCTCATCCCAATTATTCACATGAGCACCACAGCACAGTATTTAATCAAGGGTAGAAAGAGAAAGGGAATAGAAAATGAAGTGGTAAATGGGGAAAATGACGGGACACCCTTAGCAGAGCTATCTTCCATCTTAAAATACTGAATATTTTTCTTCTAAACTACAGATAATGCATCCAGTGAATGCTAAGACATTCCTTTAACTACGTGAAATGTAAGTTACATGATAAATTAATTGCTGCAGGACTTTTGGACAATTCTGTAACATAAAGAGAACACCCTTACACAGCAATTTTTTGTGTAGGGGAGGGTGGGAGAGTTTAAAATAACACTCTGTTCCTTTAAGGATTTGCCCAATGTTTTCAGGGAAGAGAAATAATGCCAGTTCTATTTCTGAACACAAGACAAGTCATCACCTTTTCCCTTCATTAAGAAAACTCTAAAGGAATATCTTCATACACAGTCTCAGTTTCAGATTGCTTCAATTCCATCCAAGTCACTCTACCAAGTCTTTGCTATTGCTGGTTGTCTCAAGGGTCTGCAGTGCCAACAGGAAACACTAAAGGCAGAAAAAGTCAGTGGACTTTAAGATGAATGATTCTTGAAATACTTCAAACATCTGAAGACTCAGAACAGAAAACTTTGCCCCTGGAAAAAGAGAGTGGAATTACATCAGTTTGGTGGACAAAACTGGCACTCAGCTTTCCACCAGTTTGCTGGTGTGCTAACATACCTTGGAATGTGTAATAGAAGGAATTTTGCAAAATGGCACTGTGGGAATGTTTCTAGAAATACATTGGTTGCCAAAGCAAAAAAGAAATCTCTAAGACATTTGTAATGTAGTTTTTCTGAGAGACTGTAATGCAAAAAAACACACCCTATGAGTTTCTGGACATTTGAACTTGTCACAAATTCATGTAATTATCCACACATATATGTGTGATAATTACACACATGAGCCAATACAGAACTATCAATGTCACACATAGAGATACACTCCAGAACCTCTCTCAGACACAAGATATGGGTACAATAACTTAACAGACCAAACAGAAAAAATACTTTCAGTTAATGGTGATCTAATAGTGCTTTCTATCCACTGATTATCCAAAATGTTCTGAAAGAGATTCCCAGTGACGTAGATTCCACAATATCCTTAGTCAGACTATCTGGCTTTTACCGCCCTTACCATCAGAAACCATTTCCTAATACACCTCCTCATCCCTCCTTAATGCAAATGAAATTAACATCAACAGGAACCTCGTCAAAACAAAGGCACCAACAACCAGTTATGCTAGAGTACACATAAGTTAAAATGGAGGTATTAAGATAAGAGGGATGATAAAGATGAGTTCCAGATGCATACGGAAAAAGCCATGGAAAGGTGGACAATCATTTGACTTCTGGGTATTTCTGGGCTGCCACCTATGAATCTGTATCATGATTGCAATATGAGCGACACTAGAGAAAGCCAAATTTTAACTATTTCCATTTTAAACCCTTTTCTCCTGTCACTAATAACTTGCCCATGCCTTTCATAGTCAGAAACAGTTCTTCCCAAGTTAACGTAACACACCAAACCAACTTACTGTTAGTTCTGGAAGAATGCTGCCACTAACAAACATAAATTAATATCTAAAATCTCAATATATATATATTTTAATACAAAAGGAGACTGTAGTTGGGGTGTAGGAGGACGTACCAGCAGAGGAGCTTACCACCACTGCTCTCTTCCCCCGAAGCAATAAGCACAGAGTTGGGCCTGGCTTTTCTTCTGAATATAAACACAGGACATACAACCTCCAATGGCTCAGACTGCCCACCAGCAATGCATTTTTTTCTGCTGGGCCAAGTTTAATATAACTGAAAAACTGTGTTCTAAAAAACACTATTTCATGCTTGGAGCCCGAAGCAGCAATATTTTTGTAGCACTTTATTTACCTGCAACAGGCTATATAGAGCTCAGCATCAGTATCTCCTAATCTATAAAAGTGTGTTTTATTATCGTACTGGTGAGTGAGGGACCAGCTGCCTCACTTATAATGGAGTCTCAGTACTGCAAATCCAAACTTGGGTTTCTCATCCGCAGTTCTGCAGTCTGTGCTGATCTGTAAGATTAGAACTGAGCCCAGCCAGGGAAGATTGCTCCCCTGGCGATACAGAATTTTGTTAACTTGATCAAGGGTTGTATTAAAGCATTAACTAAACCTTTAAATCACTGCCTGTTGCAGCTCTTGCACGGACGCTCACACACCTAAAATGTATTGGTGTGAGCAACCAGATTGATAAAAACAACATACGAACACACAACAGTAAATAAAACCATATAAAATTGCACATCTCAGTGAATGCACAGAAATAACATCAGATTATTCCCCATTCCTGCATGGAAAACTACAAGGGATTTTTTTTTTCCTCTGTTTTAACATTTTATTCACTTTCCTTTTATAAATAGATACATAACAGTGAAGAAAACCAACTCATGTGCATCTGTACACGGCAATGAGAAATTTAAATGCTCCATTCTGCATAACTGTCCGTATAGGAAAACTAAGATGTCATTATTTCCTGTCCATAGGTAAAATTACCTAAAGATAAACAAATGAAATACAGTATTGCAAATGGAAAAAGCAAAACCCACCACCTGTACCCGCCACTGAAGTACTGCTTGCAACAGTATCACTAGTGATCACAATTCAAAAGGGGAAACAGTTTCATCCAATAGCCCAGAGAAGGTCACTTTCCACTTGGAGCCTACAGAATCAATTCAGCCAGAACTCAGCATTTTTCACACAGGCTACTGAGAAGTTCAAAAGTGAGAGTGGGGGCTATTTATTTTTTCCTTATATTAATAAAGCAATGTCATTTTAGTCCTCTACCATGGAGAGCTGCTTTCCTACTCCACTTGACATGTAGACAAAGCAACAGGTCAAGATTTGCAGAAAAGAAAAACTCATACTTTAATCAACTCTAACTGAATATTCCCAATGATTCCACTGAACATCACAGTTCCTGGTGTCCCAGCGAACTGCAGTCAAAACACATCTTTTTAAAATGTTTAAAATGCAACAGGCTTCAGATGCCTCCTTCAAATTGCTTCTCAAGAGTTAGCATTCTGGCAAGGCCCAGTTTTTCTTTTCAAAACAGAATATTCCTTCTCATGCTGAGGTTTTTTGCACCCAAATTGTTGTGTAGTCTAAGGTGACCACTGTGCGCTTCTATACAGCACCTGCAGAATTAATGGCAAATTTTAACATTTTATTTATAAAGAGAACAAGAAATGCAGAACCTAATAGGAGGTAGTTCTAAAACCCAAAACACTGGTGCCCTCACAAAAGGTACCCCTGTCACAAGCATGAAAGCCTCTAATTGCCAAACAAATAGATTATTAGTTCATCTTCACAATACATTGCTGTATTTCCCTTACAGGTCTCTCTTATCAAATTTATTCTACATACATGTAATTTTCTGCTCCAGATAAATAGCTTAGGTTCACCGTAACAGCTCAGCCATGCCTGCAGGCTATCTGGAGTCAGAGTTTTCATTTTCAACCTAAGATTGGATGCGCTTGGCCAGTCAATGCACCACAAACCTCATTTTTTTCTTCTAGTAATATAAACGCAATAAAGCCAGGGAAGTTAATGGAGGTTTCCACTACAGTAAAAACCAGGAGAACAGGGTTGGCTGGGGAGACAGCTGGTTGAATTTAAATGCAATAGGAAGGACCCAAAGATAACTTTCCTCCCAGATTAAAGAAATCTAAAATTTTCCTTAAGCAAGTCATCAAAGTATCTCCTCCTCCCATGAGAATAGTAATTCTTGAAATAAATGTTTTACTGGCATAAAAGGGTGATTTTTGTTTACTGCTTGTAATGCTAACAGGAAAAAAAAAATTACTTTCCTCTTGACAAATGTCACAAGGCTGAAATGGCAATAGCCTCATAAACAGATTGATACCTATAAATTAGCTACGACATTTTTAATGAATGGAAAATGAATTCTGAACAAAATAACAGTAACTTGTTAGTTAAGTCAACTTATATTTCCAGCCTCAAAACCACCAGCAGAACTATAGCAATTATAAACTGGAGAATACAACATTAAGTAGCTACCTCAGAATTACAAGCATAAATCTTTGTTTATCTTTCCTTTGTCAGGCACATACGCTCAGCTGCTTCTGACACTATTCATTACAGCAAAATCCAGGGCTCATACAGGCCTTTAGCTCTGCCATACATTCAACCACTAAACTGAAAAGCACAGATTAGGAGATAGCAAAACCCTTCAGTAAAATATCTTTCATCACCTTATGCTTCTAGGGAAGATAACCCCTCATTACATCAGCATTTTCACAGCCAGCAAGATGACCGTACTAATTTTTTTTCCAGTTAGGGAAGACATAAGGCAACTCAGCTCAGACTATGCAGCAAGCCTGTGAGAGAGCCTCAGTAACCAGCTCCTCATCTTCTTACAGCCCACAGCTCCAGGCACTGCAAATCAAAGTCCTTCTCCAAGAAACACAAACTCAAAAAAATCTGTCCAGGTTTTACTATCCCTTTTATATCCCTTCACTGTGGTATCTCAGAAAAACAACAGAAATTCATTCTATATTCCACCTTATCTATACAGAGTATAGCTAACAGGAAACACTATTATGGTAAACAAACCTGAACTACCCAAAGATCTGGATGAAATTATCACAAATATTTTAAAGTTTGTACAGCATCCCAAGCTTTGTACAGACATAAATGTAATGTTGTGATTACAAAGAGTATTCAAGTTAAACAGATCAGATAGATAGAGCTCTCCATCAGTCCTGGACGCAAAAAAAATGAAATGGAAAATAAACATGACTGATGACATTCCATTAATAACCATGATAGAATGTTCCAGGCAAGAAAACTGTGAGTACAAAGAATTCAAGGGCACCGTGATTGCATGATTTTCCAAAAAGAAATGGGACAAGTTATAGCCTTTAATGACCAGGCTATAACTTTCTATCACAGTGTTAAGCTTCCTATTTATAATCTATGTATTTGTGTTAAGGAGCCAAATGTCTGCATGTAACAGGGAACTGCGACTGCATGCTCTGAGTATTACTGGGGGAGCCAGCTATGCACAATGACCATCAATGTACATTTATTTTTCATTATTTGTCATTACAATGCACTGTTGATCCTTATTCTGCTCTTCTTACACAGTGCTTATATCATGACAAGGAAGGACGGAAGGAAGAAGCCTCTAATTCCTAAAGGTCCTATTTATGAGTTGTCAGCTTGCAAAGGCCTACAACCATTTGTCTTTCTTAGGAATGTAATGGGTGAAATGTAGTGTATCAAGCCTAAAACAGATTTCGCCCTGGAATCAGTAAGCAGGAGCACTGAAGGAGATGATAAAGTGCTATAGAATATGCATGCACTTAGAAATAAATCCCAAAGAGGGCAGAAAACCAAACTACCGTAATACATCAATCAACAGAAGGAAGAAAGCAATGAAAGAGTAATATCTGCTCTTGAAATCTTAACCTGTTATCTCTGTATCTGTTATTTTCATATTTGTTTCTACCTCCACCTCTATCTTCAACTTATTGGCTAAACTGAGATAAAAATTTGCTCTGACTTAAGAGGATATTTTAATATCTGTTTACAACCCCAATGATCTCCTTCCTATTCCCGTTGCATGCTGTTTCAATCCTCTGTGAGGGGCCACTGACACAGCAAGCATTTTTCATCTCAAATTTTTTTTTCCAGCAGTAGGAGCATCTACTGTAACAAGTGCTTGTCAGTCTACGTGCAAAAATGAGAAGAGAAAATTCTTGTACTACCACAGGCATTTTTGAGAGCAATGTTGCTTTTTGCTTTTTCTGACCATGTTTTCCTAGAGAGTGGGTTAAGAAAAAGGGATTTGCAGTACTGTTTTGAAAGCACTTTTTTTATTTTCTCAGGCAAGAAATACTCTACTTGCTTAGTGATTGACATTTCTGTGTTGATGATATTAAAGGTTTATTTGCTCACCACAAAATCTAGTGTGCTCTTTCACTCATTTCTCAGGTCTTCAATTCCAGAATAATAAAATAAGAGGGTACAGTATCACTTCAATTCATGTAAGAATTCATAAAAATATAACCTCATTACAAAAAAGCCTTTGACTAAATTTGTACTATTTTTTTTCCAGACTTTAAATGAAAATGCCATACGGAGAAAGAAGATTAAATGGAGCTTAAAGTAAGCAATCTAAACTGCAGGTATTTTCCAGTTTTTGACAATGCAGTTTATATTTTAATGTCATGAAGAATAATGGTATGATCTTGGCTATATCAAACCATTTACACCATATCTTTCCTCACGCAAAATTTCAATTGATTTTTATTATAAGTTCCCTAATACATTTCTTCTAGTCTAATAAAAAATACAATCATAAGACAAAATGTCATGTGCTCTGTATACACTGATGCTCTGGGAAATTAAAGAGGGAGGATATATTTTTTCCCAGGGTAATAAGAATCTTATTTCAGATAACACTGAGAACTAAATCTCCTTGACATGCAGTTTGAAGTGTTATTAAAAAATGCTAATCAAATCTATGAACTCCAAAGCAACAGTTGTGGAAGCCAGTCCTAGTTTCATCTTGTAAGCCTACAACAAAATATTTATCGCTGATTGAGACTGACTGACATGAGTGAGGCCAGGATGAACAGTATGTAAATGTTGAATAACCACACATAGATTGTTAAATTCAAATGCATTTTCAGGTATCAATGTGGTTTCCTGACTTCAGGGAACACTGAGTTAAGGGAGGAAAGCTGTCCTGAAAAAACCTGCTGTAATTTGGTGGTTTGTTTCACAGTTTATAGTATTTATGCCAAAGGTTAACCCAAATCACGTTTCTACCATTTCTGTTCATGATGAATAACACCCTACTACTGGACACAAGAATTTCTGGATGACATCTACTCATTGGTAAATTTGTCTTCTATCTCCTCTCCCCAGGTCCATCCCTTTACCAAAAGGCCTCCAAGGGCAGCAAATCAAAAGAAAACCTCAAATTAATTTTTTTCACTGACTTGCTGCAACTGTTTGTGATGCCCTCTGATACCCTTGTAGCCAGGATTTCTGGATTTTTTTTTAAACATTTAACAACAAGGCTGAGATGACTGTAGGATGCAAAATCTCCTGACAAATTTAAAAAACACAAAAACAACAACAACAACAAAACACTCTGAACATATTTCCAAAGAAAACACAAATCCAAAGCAGGGCAGCATAACAGAATTCTGGCTCACATCTATTATATGAAGCAGTATAAGTCAGTATGTGTAAGAAAAAGACCACTGTAAAATCTGACAGAGTATTTATTTAGCTACATTAAACCAATTCCCACTTAATGAAATAGCAACTACGGTGTACAGAATCTCAAGTGGAACCTCAAACAGTATCAACTAGCTCAGATCAAATAAACTTAAAAATATAACCAAAACTCCCTGCAGATATTTAAGAATCTAGCTAACCCAATGTGACACAGAGGCAATGGGACAAATCTATCAGCTGAAAAGGGGAACCACTGGGCTGGATCCACACAGCACAGGATTTGCCAGCACAGAGAAAAAATCAGCGAAACTGAGTCAAACACTTTAGCAGTGAATCAGCCCAATGAGGTTAATCTCTGGAGGTCTTCTCAACAGTCAGCAAGGGAGAACAGTGAGAAAACCTACGCATGGTTTGGAAAGGAGGTTGAAATTAGCCACTGTTAGTTATCTCCTGGAGGAGCCTTTTTCTCCACTGACTACAAAACACACCTGGGATATTAATAATCCATTAAGTTTTACAAACAGGTCCTACAGGTACTTGCTATACAGTATTACGGGGGACAAATGTGCAGTGTTGGGAACTGAGATATGCAGTAGAAATACGACAATAGGTAAGTAATCTATTCACGACACTAGAGTTAATACAAAACATTCTCAAGAGCTAGCTAAAGTTTCTCTTCCTTTAGCTCTAGGCTCAAAGACTTGCTCTGTAAGCAAACAGAGATGTCATCTTCAGTATATAAATGAGAAATGTTGGACAGTTAGGCAAAATATAATCAACTTTGTTTGCTAACTGCAAGATGGCCCAGAGGAATAAAGCTGTTCATGCCCATTCCTTGAAACACTCAGCTAAGGCCAGATTCACCAAGCCTTTAGAAAAGGCAAGTGAAAAGCAGGCAGGGAAATACTGATGTCTGAAGCCCTGCAAAAAGCTAAAAGCATGAGCAGTCCTTTAGCATGGAAGAACCACTGGGGTTCGTGACATTACAAGTCAGAAGGAAAATACGTGGGGCCAAGACAGACTTGAAGAGAGAGCAAATAGGCTCTCTCTTAAATGGGCTTGAGCATTCACACAGGCTTTTATCATCTTAAAAGGGGAGACCCCTCTGGACTCGCAAAGAGAGAACTAAGCCAATCTGCCACCAGGGAAAAACAAAGCAAGTTCCAGATTACTGCAGCTACCAAACACAGTCAGTTCTACTCATCCCTTTCACAAGCCTTCTTTTCTAAGGAAAGGGAAGAAATGGCAACGCAGCACAACAAGAAATTCAGTTGATAATGTCTTTGTTCTCTAAGAAGGTAATCAGAAACAGCACAAGGAAACCAAATAGCCCACAGGTTCTCAACAATATCAGGTGCAGAAATCTTCATCTTCAGGAGCTTCAGCACCAGGAGTTTATCTTGCCATCCTTTTATATGGCTGTACGATATAACTTTCTTTCTTTGTTATCTTTTCTTAGCATTTATTCCTGCGGATATCTACATAACTTTTCTACTGTTGATAAATAAAAGAAGTGCTTTCAAAACACAGCCATCACATCCGCAACTGCGACATAAGGCTGAACACTGGCTTTCAATTCTTAATCATGAGGGATGTGCCTGTGATTAGCAGAGAAACTTGCAATCAGTCCAGCTATATCACATACCTCTCGACTGTTCTCTCCCGGCCACTTCTCTCAGGAGAAACAACCCCGTCAGACAGGACCAGGGAGACAGCAGGAGTCTCTGCAGCTATCACACTAAGATACACAAAGCATCATTAATTACAATGCAATCAAAGTGCAAGTCCCTGAGTTCATCACTTCCACTATGTACAAATGAGATTTTCTGTTACCACAAACTCCTTCTATTAGCTTATGTCACCTCCTGCAGCACCTCATGTGCAAATGTTGTAAGAGCACTTTACAGGTTGACAGTTCGAGTTAACAAGTGCAGAGAAAATAACATGACAAGTGGGTGGAAATGACACAAGTATCCCCCTGTTGAGCTCAGCCCCCTAATAGAGCTTGGCAGCTTTCACCTACAAATGCAAATGATGAAAGCTACCAAATTAAGAAAGGTACCATCTTTTATTTTTTCAAATCCAGAAAATAACTACAAAGAAGAGTTTGCAGTGAATAGCTGCAGTGGGAGATAAGCAATAGCATCACCTTTGTAAAAAGCAGCTATATGAAAAAAGTTGATAAACCACATATATACTTTTAATTTTTCTGATATATTACTGCTTTTCCAGACTTTTCAATGTGTGAAAGATAGATAGCTTACATTCTGCTTGTGTTGGCTGAAAGCACATAAAAGCAAGGAGACAGACTGCTGAAAAACTACATTAACAGAATTGTTGCAAGCATGATTGACTAAAAATCTAGGAAAACCAAGGTTTACCAGAAAAAACAGTATCTTTTACCAGACCATTTTTAAAGCTAGAAAAAACAGACATATTCGCTAGACACAAACACTTCTTCCACGATAATTACTTATTACCTAAGGAACTGGCCCCGAAAAGGATTTCTGTGACAAAAACTTGTTCATTTTTTTCCTCTGTTTCAATTAGACTAATGAAATCTATTACTTGTACTGCTCACATCTTTCTGCACCATGCTACAGCACATTTTTTGACTAAAACAAATATCCCTTCACAGCACCCATGGAATTCAGTGCAAGTGGATGACAGATGAAGAATACTCACCTAAAGGCTCACAGACAAGCGGTTATGATCAGCAGCCCTTCCATAAAATATACATGTAGCCATCAGACAAATAAAAACCATTAAGAACAAGAACAACAAAGAAAATCCAAAGTCAATTATTTCCCATATCACACTGGAATAATTTCATATGTCATCCCACTGAGCTACAACGGGACTCCTGCTTCAATGAATACAACTGATAACAGGAAATGTGTGTTGCTGCCTACACTTTATTTTCTTTAATGCATAAATAGCTGCATCAGCTTCACAGGAAACAGCAGTGGAAAATTATCAATTCTGCACAAATTTACAAAGAGCTACTCTCTTCAAATGCTTTATGAGGGACTAGATGTTCACACCATTTGCATGAATAACATCCAGGTGAAGTCAATGTACCTTGCAGCAAAAAAATTCATCTTCTTGGGACGTGCAAAATTAAGATATTCATTGCTATTGTAGCTATCAACTATACATATAGAGTAGGACAGGAATGAGATAGTGACTTTTGTCTTTCTGTACTGTTTTTTTCACAAATATTTCATTTATGTTCTTAGAATCAAACAGGTTTTTTTTTTTTCCCCTTTTGCTTAACCTACCCTCCCTAATAAAAATTCATGCACCCAAGTAAAAATCACAAAACCAATAAAAAGACTCAAAATATTTTGCAAAGATATGTAAATACCTCAATCTCTTCAAAGAAGGTAGCTTTATCTTTTACAAGTAGCTTTAATGGACAGAAAAAGGCCACATACTAAAAGGCGGACTTAAGTCTAGCTACAGAAGATAAATTGAGACATAATGGCTGGAAGTAAAAACAAAGCTACCATTAACTTAGGAATCGGGCCTGGTTTTTGCCACAGTCTTTTGGTTTTGGTGGTTTGGTTTATCAGCTCTTGTTTGGTTTGTTTTGTTGGTGTTTTTTACATCTCACACCTTCAGAATAACCTAGGCTAGTGAAGGCACATTTATTCTATCTCTTCATATTTTTTCATATCCTCACTCCAACAGAACTTATTGTCCTTGACCCAGAGGTAACTGGTAAACTTTTATGACAAGTTGTATACAAAAGGTCTAGCCAGAGAATCCTGTGGTCCTTTCCAGTTCTATAAATCTATCAAGCTTTTTTTTCCTGTTGAAACCCATGGGTACATACAGGCCAGGCAGTTGTTTGGTATCACCTCTTCCACACGCACACAAGCAAATGCTCTCTGTTCTCCTCTACTCTGCGATCCCAACATCTCTTTTACTTCACCACACGGAGGACACAGATCTTGAACACAGCACTGCCACCTTACCACCAGCACTTTACTAAAACACAAGCACAGGAAACAACAAAATAGCTGAGAAATAGTGTTAGTAAAAATAATTTCCAACAGTTTGCCTAAGAAAAAAAAAAAAGCTAAAATAGAAGGTATCTCAGGCAATATTCATAGATGTATACATATTGTTTGTAATTTGAAGTATGGCTATTCCCTATAAATGCCTATTAGCAGTAATAGGCTAACTGACTTCTGTAATGCTAGTGTGCAAACCTTGTATGTAGCAAAAGCATATCAAAAAGGCACTCCGGTCTTAAATGAAATCCTAATCCGTGTTAGGATCTGCTAAACCTTTCTGTTCACCTTGAATATGAAAATAGCTTGCAATACATATAAGGAAAAATGTTCTCTCTCTCTACCTTTGAAATATGCAGAATGAATGAAAATTGGAATTTCTTTTGTCAAACAATTCTATGCTTAAACAACGCCCTTGACAGATTCTGTACAGTTTGCTCTATTTTTGGTAAAAGAGATACTGTTTGCCCTCACAACACAGAGGCAGAAAAACCAGTGATAAGTTTGTTCACCACCTATTAAAACATGCAACAACAATTAAAGTACCTGATCATGAAAAGGTTTTTATTTACCATTAGGAACATTGGCTTTTCATTCTTTACAACAACAACCAGGCTCACAAACAATTTAGTTTTGGCAGTTTCATGTGCTAGCTCCAAAATGGAGAGCTCCATTAAACAAACCGAAATGCACATTAGAGGGACAACAAAGCATTCTAAAACCTTTTTAACAGACACCCTGCTGCAAGGAATTTTTTAAAAAATAAATATTGAACAACAAGAGATATCTTTGAACTCCTCTGGTTAATAGACCTTACAGGCCTCCTGCTGAGCAACAATAAATATGCCTCAAGAAATCAGTGTATCACTTCATACCATTTAATAATGCCACAATTGCTTTTGTTATGCAGACCGTATAGAAGGGTGAATGCTACCCGAGAGGAAAGCCATGCATTCATAGTGCCTTTCTTTCTTGTGTTAGTCAGCATAGCATCCCTGATTCACTTCTATTCTCTTCCACCTGTAGGTCCTTCCAGTAGACAGCTGAGTCCACTTGAAGCATCCAGATAGAACAGTTTGGCATCCACTTTCCCAACTGAAGTTATTAAAACAAACTACTGTGATTCGTGAACCATGGCTGAGGGGTTGACTATTCCTTTCACTTAGGTTCAAGATTTTTATTCATGTATCTGTATCTCTTTGAAATAAAAACCTCACAAAGACACCAACATGCAGAGATCCAATGTCTCATCTTATCAGTGCCTAATACTGGTAGTGAAGAATTTGACATCCACAAATCCCCATTCTAAACCTGCCTGTTCTGACAATTTCATTTGCACAAATAAGCTTTGTTGGTTGCTTCTCAATGGAATATTTTACTCTTGATTTTGTGTCTGGGCACAGTAAAGTAAGGAGGACATTTTGCTTTCCTGTTACTATTTATTATCGATATTCTGTTATTAGATCTGGTCATATCTTCTTACTAAACTACTATTTTGAGGAATTAACTTTATTTCTGCATTCCTTTTGCTCTTAGAAACCTGGCAAGCAGTATGAATAGCTTGACAGCTTGTATGTAGAGACAGCTGTCTTTGATGATGATCTGTTTGTTTAAAAGACGTAGAAAATTACCCACTGTGATCAGATCACAGAAAATAATCCACTTTTTTTTAACCTCTTCTTTTAACAGCCAACTTTAGAAGTGACTCAGTGTAAAAACAAGTTAAACTATGAATAACTTGATAGTTGACTGAGAACTAACTTACTTTAGTTAGGCATTTTATAACATCCAACACACATCCTTAACATGTGCCTGGGAGCAAGCAACACCTGAAGCCCCATCATGACTGTGTCTTATTTTCCTTTATTAATTTTTCTTTCTGCATAATCTTTAATGATTGCACACACTTCCTTCAGCATAGGAATGAGGAATACAAAGGATATCCTGAGCTACGAGGAAAGCACAAGTTTCCCAAAAGTTACCTTCTCTCAGACACAGGGAAAAAAATTGTCCTGACTCTGTATCTGTGATGATTACTTTAATACTGTATGTGTGAACAAGGCATATTAATTAGGCACCTCAGAAAAACTTTGTGATTTAACTTTAACCAGAGCCAACATGAACAGAAGTTACAGGCATAGATTTTTATTCATAAAGATGCAAAAATATTCCTTTTCCTTTTTTTCTTTTTTCGACAAGCTGAGAGAAGGCAACATGTTTCAAAAAAAAAGATGCAGCTTTGATAACAAGACCAAATTGCTTTCACCATGTCACATATGTCCTAAAAGAATAAAGACAAAAATGACAATTTTTTATTCTCATTTGGAGGAAAAACTTTGCTGAAATGTGACTAATGAAAATACTTATACTATTGTGCATGCTGCCACACTTTCAGCAGGAAAATTGCATTACTTCCCTCTTCCAGCTGAAATGCCTGACAGGTTTGTGCCAACAATGCATATTTTACAGGCTGCTGTATTTTCTTCTGAACAACGTCCCCTATAAGGAATATTCAGAGAAGATAAAACTAACCCCTGAATTTCAATGTTTCAGGTAACAGAAGGATTACACATTTCTCTTGGCAACCAGTTCTGTAAGCTCTTGACCTCTTTAGTTCCCAGCTTCTCCCTCGAGTCCTGCCTGATTTATAAAAATATAAATAGCCTCTCCCATCTTTCCAGCTTCTTGAACTGAAGTACTTCCCATCCTCTTAACTTTCAGAGCTCCTAGCCACAAATTTCTCCTAAACTTTCTTCCTTTCCAATGCTTCATTTCTTCCTTTTCCACAGTACCTGCAGTGAACTCCATCCCATATTGAATCACAATTTTCCTACATTTAACCCTTCCCTTGTTACCAGCACTTCATAATCCCACCCATTTTCTAATGGGAACACAGCCCAGTCTCCAGGAAGTCCTACCCTTTATCTTCCTTGCTTCTCTTTGGATCAGGTTCTCACTTTGCCTACTGCACTTCCTCCACTCCAGTAAGGAGAGAGATTTCAAAAGCTGGCAAATTTAGACAAAAGTCTTCCAAGCTAACTGTCTGCCAAGTCTACAGATTTATAAAGACAATTTCATTTAGCTAAGTGTTCCCTCCCACTATTTACTCATGTTGCTTCACATAACACAAGTTTCACAATGCTTATTTTGGTATAGTTGCTTCAAAATATACTCCCAACGCTTACAATCTGATCATTTTGGTTAGAGTGACTAAGTCAAAACTGTTAGTTTTTACTTTTATCAACTGCAAGATGCCAAAAAAAGATGACAGGAGACTTCTGATTTTTGGAGCAGTCAAAATTAACCTCAATTCCTTTGATATACTAAAAAAAAAAGTTATTCAGTGAAGAACCTTGTAGGATTCATTTTTGGGAGACATGAATTCTGCTACAGTGCTGCCTGTTTCACAGCATCAGACGTAACAGGGTGGGTGTGTGGGAGTAACTTAAAACATACACATGAATAAAAAACAATTAAGTAATAAAAACTGAAGCTCTTCTTTTTATCCAAGATATCTGTCTAAGCAATAGAAATAGACTTTAGTGAACAACCTTCCATTAGTTTTCAATTTATTAAAACTCCCCATTCTGTTGTGGATGTTCAAGATCCTGAAGCAGGCTGTTACAAAACATCTTAACTCCCCTCCTCAGGTTTTCTTTGGAACCAAACAAGGCATTTTATGTTGTGCAATTAATTGCTCCACCTATTACTAATGATTACTTAAGTACCAGTGTTCCTCTGATTGCCAATCAGCTCCAAATCATAACAGCTATCCAGACTGTTGATGCAAATATAAATCTTACACATTTACACTTACACTTTACAACACTAATACTCTTCAAAGTCAAAAAAGCCTCTCATAGAACAAAATCACTAAATGTGTGTTACTGTATCAAAAATTCAAATACAAAATACACATTTGAAGTGTAATAATTTTGGAAAAGTTTGTTATGTTTGGGGGGTTGTATGCAGTTTGTTCATGAAAACATCTATGCAGCGAGTTATGAAAATTTTACAAGATAGATACTAAGTTATTCACCAGGTCTGTGTCATCTCAATGAATTTATTAGTTGTACCAAATGAACGTTATGAATACAGAAAATTATCTCAAAAGCAACAAAATGTGGTTTAGCATCTCATTCCTTTCCTGAACGATATACTGTTGTCTACTCCTTCATTAAAAGGTGAATGAACCTAGATAAACACTCCCAAATCTAATTTCCATGTATCAAATCACAAAACACGCTCCCGAGTCTTTCAAAGGCTAGCATGCACTTGACTTTAAATCAGAAAAATCTCCTGTTTGAAATGGCAAGCTTCAGGGTCCACAGCTAGTTTTCCAGCCCCTGCTAAGTCCTTAATCCAGGGTTCATCTAGTATTGCCTCCAGCAACACACTGGCAAGACAAGAAGGACTGCAAATATAAATGACCTAACAAGTGACCCAACAGCATTTCCATTTCTCACCCCATTACCTTCTTTTTATCAATCAAAGGGATCAAAGGCCTGGAAGAAGCATCCTACTCTGAATTGCTGTAGCCTGGGGAAAAAAATACTGTATTTATTCAGAGTTTATTCTCACATAAGCAAAAGAATACAAATAGGCGGTTTATAGGAAAGCATTCCAGAATTCACACTACAAAACCATTCATAGACACACTGTTTGAGTGACCCACACAGCAGGAAATGATGTGCATAAGAAAGGACAAGGCCAAAATTAGTCACTCTAAGAACAAAGCCAGGGCAATTTTCCATTTTTATTTTCATAAAAAACAAGAGAGTGCAAACTACCTATGAATCATCTGACCTACATGATGATAAACTCAAGATACATACTCATTTCTATTCACTAGTCATAAATTTCAAGTTCAGTGAATTAGCTGTCCACTGTCTCCCTCAGAAAAGTCATCCAAAAGTTTCAGTTTTCCTATTGTATGTATTACTTGCATATGCTAACCCAAGAAGATATATGATAGATAGATAGACAGACAGATAGATACCACAGCTGCAAAAATACTGCCCATGCTAAGGGCATCTCCCAAGATAAAAGACATGACGATAATCTTCTAGGGCATAGCAAACATTCAATTAAAGTAATTTACCTTCTCTTTCTAAGGAAGTACTTTCTTTTACCAACACTGGATAGAAAGATTTTTCCACTTACGTATTACTCATTGCATAATGGCCCCTCCTTTATTTAAAAATCAAGTGTAATAAAATACAGACATTAGATCAACCACACTAGTTCAGATAACCCTCTAACCTGTCTCTACCAATAGTAACTTCATGTTCCCCTGACCTCTGTCCTTCTGCAGAGAAGAGATCCGAGTATGCAAGCAGAGTACATCAGGTTTTACCACCTCTTCCAAACATTTCAGAAACACTTGTTACATTTCTGGTGGCCTCTCCACCCTCTCACACTTCTCATCTGCCACCACTGGATAGCTCAGGAACTCCCTGACAACCACCTCCTTTCTCTGGCACACCTGCTCCATAAAGTAGGATGGGCAAATATAAGAAACTGTGTGTACACATCAGGATGATCCCACTTCCTGTGAGTTTACAATTTCTGCCCAACCCAACAAGTTTGCAGGCAGAGTATGACTGGGCAGAGCCCACAGGCACAGCAAATAAGTTGGGAGCACAGTGGAGGTGTCAAAGGACCTCTGTTGAGAATTCCCTTCGGCTACCTATCCTTCAATCCTGGACTCATCTCTTCCCAGTTTCAAAGGCCTTTGAGCATCTGACATACAAGGGTGGTCACGAGCATAATAAAGACAGAGCCAGACTCCTCCTAGTGCTGCCCAGGGAATAGAGAAGTGCCAACTGAAATACAAGAAACCTAAAAAAAAGCTTTGTTATTTTTTTAAACCATAAATCTGGACAAACACCTGGACAGGCTGCCAAGCGAGGCTCTGGAGTCTCTACCCTCAGAGATATTCTAAACCCAACAACACACATCCCTGAGTGTAGGGATGCCATGCCTGACCCTGATTTGAGCAGAGGTGTTGGACTCTTCAGATCATCCCCAGAGGTGCCTTCCAGCATCAGTTACTCGGTTTCTCTCCTACTACTGATTAACGTACTGTGAGAGCTGGTAGGGAGCATTCATTAGATATTTCACAAGATTGTTTAATCCTTGGTAAATCCCTGACCTCTCTCACAGTTCCACAGCATGACAGGCACTGAGCAGAAGGTAAGTATCTTCACCACAAATGAGTTGTTTCTTTGGTGGTGGCACCACAGGTGGTGACATACAGATTTTAGTAGCCCACATGCACAGACCGAGTGGTTTTCTTCAGGAAGACTGCATAACAATTTTGCTGCAGCACCCACCTGTACTCAGAACATGTGCTCATGGAAAAGATGGTAATGAACAGGAAAGTAAAATGTGTAAGGTTTTTCTCTTGCTGTTTGTCTGTGGTGTTTCTGTCCAGGACGGTCGGGACAGAGACGAGAGATCTCTGAAGTCAGGTCTTAGAGCATGAGGTTTATTGTGAAAGAACAGGGGTGCAGGAGACCTGCTAGGAGCTGCCAGACGCAGCTCGGAGCAGGTCGGAGAGCAGAGAAGAAGAATACAGAGTGCAGAATAGAACAGAATGCAGGATACAGAGCAGAATACAGAATACCTTTTTTCCCGTTTACATCTCAATAAATCATCTTCTGTGCTGAATATTCTAACTTACATTAACCAATCTAGAACAAGCTACAAATCCTATAGCATTTACATACAGCCTATAAGAATCATTGCATTACCATATGGCGTTATATTTTAAACTCTAAAAACTGCTTTTTGGACCCTCTGCCAAGTTGGCAGGGTCTGCTCTGACCCTTGGACATTTTTGTGAGCAGAGGGTATTGTTTCATCAAAGGGGATTACCTTCAGTCCGCCATACCATTGTTTTTTAGTAATTCAGTAACTGGGGTTTGGTATCTCAAAGCCTGTTTTCATTTCAATCTTGCCTAGAGTTTCCATACTCTCAGCATCGTTTGCTAGGTACTCATATTTATATGGCTTTCTTATTTCATTGACCCCAACAAAAATGTAGAAGTCAAAATAAAATAGAAAAACAACCTAGCTGCTTTTGCTTGACAAATGTATCTATATAAACAATATTGATCATTAGAGTGTATTTTAACATATTACCAGATATTTCTGTACAGAAAAAAACTTTCCCTTCATATGGAAAAAGAAATACACAAAAATAGTATCAACTCTAAATGATGAGCAGCTTCAGAACAAGCAATCTTTTATATTAACTGACAAAACTATTTAGGAAATGTAGTAAGACTAGCACAAAAGTGTGTTTTGTTAGAAAAATCCATCAAGTGTCCGTGCTCTACACTTATGTTTTGAGTCTCACTAAGTAAGTTTTTCAGAAAAAGATTAAAACATAAGACTAAGCACAACGCATTACAGGGGACACCTGCCTATAGTTTTAGAAGTTAAGTGTCCTGTAAATTAGTTCAGACAACACTTAAAGCAAGTACTCCCATATTGGACCTTCAGAAAAAAGTATCAGATACCCAGCTTCTACTGGTTTTGGATGGGACAGAATTAAATTTCTTCATAGCAGCTTGCTTTTATGGTGCTGTGTTGTGGATTGGTGACCAAACCAGTGTTATCAATACAAGAAGACATGCTTTAGCTGTTGCTGAGCAGGGCTTGCACAGTATCAGGACCCTTTTTGCTCCTCACACTGCCCTGCCAGAGAAGAGGCTGGGGGTGAGCTAGAATTTGGAGGGGGCACAGTTGGTACAGCTGACCCCACCCGACCAAAGGGATCCAGCATACGATGTGTTCAGCAGTTCAAGCTGGGAAAGGAAGAAGGAAGGGGGAACCTTGCAGCTAGGGCATTTATCCTCTAAAGTACCCATTAGGTGTGATGGAGCCCTGCTTTCCTGGGGATGGATGGCTGAACACTTGTCTGCCCACGGGAACTGCTGAATGCATTCCTTAGTGCGCTTTGCTTGTGTGGGCAGCTTTTGCCTTACCTGTTAAACTGCCCTTATCTCAGCCTGCAAGTTTTCACACTTTTACCCTTCCACTTCTCCTCCTCATCCTGCCAGGGGGAATAAGCCAGTGGCTGAGGGGTGCAGATCACCCACGGCAGTTAACCCGTAAAAGCACGGAAAGAAGTACTTCTGCTCTATTTTCACTACACAACAAACACATCCACCCACTGCCATGATGACTCTGAGATTTAAAATTGCTAATAGCTCTACCTTCTACCTGTATTAACATAAGTCAATACAATTTAAATAATTACTCCAATGTTAGATTAACAGTTTACCCTTTTCTGGGCTATGATTATGTCCTTAAAGAAGTGCATAGAACATTACAGCATAAGCATTAAGTCACATCTAAATTAATTTCTGTTGGTTACTTGAGCTCAAGAATTAATTCAAAGTGTTTAACAACTGCAATCTGATTTTCACAAGCCCTTCATTTGTTAAGAAACACACATTACACTACAGACATTAATTTCCCACAGGGTCGTTACCCAAAAAGCTTCTAGTTGACTTGACCTAAAAATCACAGCCAAAATGCTTAAATCCCTATCTGCGTTTCCATTTCTTTATGCTATTAGTATGAGAAAGGAATTTTCTCCACACTAAATTAAGAATGTAAGGCTCATATTACTAAGTACCTATAGTCAGCAGTTTATTCCTACCTAGATAGCACTCTTCAGCCTTATAGGATCAAAGTAGTCCTGACAGCTCTTGCTTTAAGTGGCTTCCACAGTTTCTTTTCACAAAGGAGCAAAACGCCAAATTCATTGCAAAAGGGGAAATTTTGTTACGTTAGTACAAATCTAGTTATAAATGAATGCTGTCAAGTCCACTTCTCGTGAAGGGTGAACCACTGCCTTACAGAGTTTGCTTGAACAGTTCAGCAACAATTGACATTCCTAAATATTCTCCCTCAAGAAGCCCAGCATAGCAGATAGGAATTTGAATTAAGCATAAATACAGTAATTCAGTGACAGAAAAAAAGTGGCCCATCTATTTTAACTATGACATAACTTTTATGAACACCACAGATACCAAAGATAATATACCATATAGCAAGTTAAAAACACATTGTAGCTATTCAGAGAAAACATAACATTGCTAGTTCTAAAGAAGGTTGTGCAGAAGACAATTAAGGAGCGTGTATATTTTGCTTACCTAGTTCATATTTTTGTAATGGTCTTGGCATATCTGAAAAAGGGTGCTTTGTTTGAGGGTTTTTTTCAACCTGAACTGAAGCCCTGAGCACTCAAATCCTCCCTCTAACCTTTCATTCACTGCCTTTCCAGGGCAGGCTGTTAAGGCATTAATAATTAATGTGTCTCCAGTCTGTAGAAGGAGAGCGTACCCCATAAGGTTTACTCAAGCCTTTAGAGGTCACATTTATGGGCCACAAAAACAGCCACGTTTAAATTCCGCTTTCAAATCTACTGATTGGTCACCCTCTGAAACTCATTCAACTCAAGTATTTTCAACAGCAGCTTCCACCTCATGTATTAGCCACACACTGCATAAAAATCTCAGCTTCCAGAAGGTCAATGTTAAAGTAACCTCAAGTAAATATGAAAATCACTTCCATTCTCTCCAGACTAGCAGCCAACCTAGCTTGATTTATACTCTGTGCTTAATCATACACCAGCAAAATATCATACTACTCAGCACAGAGAAGAGGAACATAAAAAACATTCTAGTCCTTATTCATGTACATTCACTGAAGTCTGTGGGGGCACAGGATCCTGCTGTTTCTGTCATGATGTAGCAACTGGGTTAAAACTGGTGCTTAATAAATAAGAGTACTCAGGTAACATTAAAAATAAAGTCATCTGTGAGAAGCAATGAGCACACTTTCATGTGTTGCAGATTTGGGTACGGCCTGATAATGCACAATATCAAACACAAGAAAAGATTTTAATACAGTGGTTTGGATAACTGCTCCATCATTGCAAATACCACTTCTGAAGTATACTAGAAACCTGACTATTAACTGCTAAGTCCCCCCAGATCACTTAGATAACAAAACTGAGGTACAGTTACACACACAGAATATCCAGGACACCAGCCACAATTTAGACACCAGCTGCTAATTAGATAATTATCACAGAAGTTCTGGCCATAACACACTTTCATTAGCAACCTCTGTTTTGACTTTCTGCTCCCTGCAGAGATACACTAGGAGTCTCAAATATTTGCAGTTAATCTCTCTTTTGCAAGCATATTTCTTTGTCAATCATTTACTTTTATTCTATATTCCCAAAATGTCAGATGGCCCCCTCTATACTAAATCAGTAAATTATTAATTTTTTTAATTTAACATTCGACTAACATATTCAATCACTTCCATTATCAAATTGAATTCCTGCCCATGAAATACTGCCTGGTATTCTGACACTGGGTTTCGCATACGCTGTTCCTAATTTATGTTGTAAGTACATTTACTGAGATGCTCGGTACTTGGAGCATCCCCACATAACAAGCATAGGACAAGCGTGAGGAAAGGGGGATTTTAGCTAAGCATCAGCACTGGATAGATAAGGCAAAAAAAGCTCAGTAAAAACCTCAGTAATACAGTACCCAGCATGCATCTCGAAAAATTATCTTTAGGCACAGCAAAAAAGTAAAGCGAAAACTGAGAAAGGAAATTAAGCAAATTTTGTGGTAACTGCAGTTACTGTACTGCATGATAGGCAGCACGGGAGAAAACACAAATGCAACTATTTGACAGCTTGGCAACAGGGCAATGAAGATTTGTATCACTGTTAAAGCTGAGGGGAAAAAAGCTGGGATGTCCTCAGGCCTCAAAAGTCCTTGGCAACAAATGGTTTTATATCTAATATATAGGATCCACGGGAAAGATGCAAAGAAAGAAATGGCACAGTCAATGCAACAATCCGGAAAAATAAGTTGTGCAGCTCTAATTGGGCTGGCACAAGTCGGCAAGGCTGCTTTGCTCCAGGCAAAGGAAGCTGATGATGCAGCACCGAGGGCAAGCACAGAAGTTTTTACCTGCAAGGGTGAAAAGCTGAAGCTGAATTTAAGAAGCAAAAACCAGGCAACATTTAGAGAAGATTCAAGCATGAGGAACTAAAGACAAAACTGTGCTGAAGAGTGCCCAGAGAAATGCAGTTCTGCAGTATACAGTGGTCACCCACTGAGACAAAAAGTTGAAAAATAAGAGGTTTTTTAGTTAAATAGTACATATGCTGATAGACAGGTGTGGGCAAAGGAGCAATTATAAAGACAAACAACTATTTTCCTTATAAGGAATAGCACAGAGGCAGAAAGGCAGGTTTGCAAGAGCAAATTCAAGCGAGTAAGCAGTCATATTTCTAGACAGAGTGAAAATACATGTATGCATACAGCACAGTGTAGCTCATGTCTTGAAGTCGGGCAGTGTGGTCTAGGTGCTCCCATCATTCTCTCAAGTGGTTTCTTTAACCTGAAGTAATGCACAGTTACTTCCATTCATATCATCCTTCATGACTAACTGGTTTTAATGACTGTAATTTGCTAGCATTTAAAAATCTCTATCAGCAACTTTACGTAAAAAACACAATTTTTTTAACATTTTGTCTTTGTACTGGTAAATGTGATACTCAAGATACTCATCTTTCCATATTAGCCACTACTATGAGAAATGATGGATAATTCTGTTGCTCACACACACCTCACTTTCTCTTAGTTGTGAGTACTGCTACACATCAAGTCCTCTTCCCCTGCTGTTCTGTCTCCTAACCCTCTTAAAGAACTTACTTGGAGTGATTTGGTGGTCTGATCTTATTTTTTTTTTAATGTGGTTCATCTAATTCTCTCTTTCAGGTTTACATTCTTTTCATTGGTCTTGCAGGACTGCATATTTCAGACCATTCAGGCCTTGTGCTGTGCTGCTTCATTTTCCTTTCTTTTTGCCTCTCTTACACATTGGAAAAGAACCACCTAGGTAGAAACAGCAGGTTAAACATAGCTTCTACCAACCTTCTGAGACATAGTTAAGTAGTCTATATGTTATGCCTAAAGATTTAAATTTGTTAACTCATGAGTTCATTGTTGGAGCATTAGAATGACCAGAGTTTATACAGCAATATCCATCTCTTTAAATTGCATCACGATCAACACTTCTCATCTGGAAAGGGTCTATTGCATGGCACAGACTAATAACATTAAACTGCTCAAACACACATCCTGAATTGCAGTGATTGCTCTCCAAAACCATTTCTGGTGAAACGGTGCCCTCTTGTAGCAGAAATCGGTCACTGCAAGAACGGCAGCTTTGTAATAAACACGTTAACTGGCAATCCAAGTAGTTCACCTCAAGTGTTTGTTTCAGATCATTATTTACGATACTACGAAATTGGCATGTTTGCAGAGTTATTTTGAAAGATTTTTTCCATCCCTAAAGTCCATTTACAAACAGCATTGCTCTTAGCCAGTGTATAAATTACTTTCAGCACCTCACAAGTTACTTAAGGCCACTCTTAAGGGAAGCAGGAGCCCTGTTTGTAGGTTTGATACATATTCCCAGTATTTAGGAGGTCAGTCTATCCAAGCTTTTACCTTTCACCTTCGGAACAAGAACTGACAATTATGCAAGAATACTCTGCTGAGCAAGCTGTGTAGGATAAAGAACAACTTCTCAGGTACTAATTTTTTTTTTTTTTTTTTACTTCCTGTCTCCTGTGAAAATCTTGCACTCCTGGAGCTAGATTTTCTGGCTCCTCGCTCCCAGTCCCCCAGCAGACGCAGCTCACACTTCCTGCCAACAAGGAAAAGAACATAAACAGGGGCAAAGATACAAAATTTCATCAGCTTAACAAGACATCTGGGTGATGCCAGAACACCGGCATCTGCAGCCACAGCCACTCCCTCAGTGCCACAGAGCAGAACTGCACAGCAATGCTGCCCTTGCCGTGGGGGCCTCCGCTCTCCCCCATCAACTTGCCACCCCTTAAATGTCTGTGGTTCATTTTCCTCCAGAGCTGAACAAAATGAATGCAGACAGCCACGCGACTCATGTTGTTCTAGCCACACAAGAAAGTTAGGTTAAGGTTTTTTATAATACTTTTGTGTAATAATGCTGGTTCTTTACCTACTATTTATTCTTCATTAGCATCATTCATTGGTAGCAATCTGCTACTGTGGTGTTAAGCATGAATTGATTGCAACAAACATTTTCAAGGGGCCTTTTTACTGTTCAAATATCTATTATTATGAACATTCAATTTCTTCGTATTTTTTTTCTTTTGCTTCCAGGAAACTCTTGTTTACTCTTTTGTCTTCTGGTTGTTTGTGGGGAAGAGAGGGTGCAGGGCACATTTTCAGATTTGGTTTTGTTTGATTTACTTCCTAAACCTCACTTTTCACTAAAAAAGCTCCTATTTTCTTAAGATAGGAAGATGATATCCATATGTATTGGGGGAAAAGCAGGAATAATTTTACCTTCACTCATGAGCATGCTCTCTATTCTTGTTTTAGAACTCCTTGGTCTGAGACTGTAATACCAATAAACATGAGCAAAACCATGTGAATCTGTGGATGATCTTGCTAATGGCAGTGCGGGAAAAAAACCCATGGATTTCATATACAAAACACAAAGAAGGAACTCAGATTACCACCTAATCCCATCCACAATTTGCCTGCTTCCTGTTGTTCCTAGGTTGACATCTTCCTACTTCCATCATTAATACAGAGCTAAATAGAATGAAATGCTACAGCATCAGTGTAGCCTAGCATTTACATGAAAACAGAGCTCTGCCCAACAGCTTGGGTCTAACAACCCAAAAAAGGTTCACAGGCCTAAGCCAGGGTTAACCAGTATTTCAAGGCATGAACTCCATCCGCATAATGCTCTGTATGCCTGTGTGAAACAGCATCTTTAAGTGTCATCACATTCTTTCTAGCTTTGAAAAAATCACACGTTATTCACTGATATTTGGAAGCAAACTTCCTGCAAAAACAGAGAAACACAAAAAGCTCCATTCTTTAACAGCACAAGCAAATCAGCAACACATGTCAACAAGAAACTCTTCCCAGAAAGTATGCAAACCTTTTCACAGCGCCACACCCTGCAAAAAAATACTTTTAGTATCTGAAGCTGAGCCTGGATCGCATTTTGGAAGCCTGAGACAGCTCTTGCCCTCTTTATTATTCTTGGTTGTGAAGTCACTGCTGCTCACTATGGTTACACCAATCACAGAAAAACGTAAGGCTTACGCACATGGGAATAAAACTCACCATGCTGTTCATTTTGGAAGAGGACGAGCTTGCTCTCTGCTTCCGTAGGCTGTTAAGCTCTTCTGCATTTCCATCCTTTGGTTTTATGATCAGCCGGCTGCCCCCAGCAGTACCTTCTGAAGAGGACCTCAGTCGTTTCTCAACAAATCTGCCTTCCCGGTATGGACTGAGGCTATTGGCAAGATCAACTGCAAAGAGAGAAGCAATCAGCTGTTGTTACAGGAATTGGTCTCTACAAATATTCACTTAATCAGAACACTGCTTTGCTTGAAATGCTTACACTGAAAGGGAATCACATGAGAAAGGTTCTGTAGAAAGCAGACTGTGCTTAACTAGATAAAAGTGTCACCTGGGCCCCAGTTCAGCCCCCAGGCATGCTCAGCACACTGCAGCCCAGTCCAGGGCTCCACATAAAATCCAGACAGACTCTTTTCTCCATCCTTTTCTTTCTCCTCTCATCATAGGATGCTTCCAAATTGCTGTCAGTAAAATCTACCAGAGAAACTATCACTTGTCCAGTGGTGCCAAAACCCAATCTGCCTCACCCTGTGCCCAAAGGCAAGTCCAGCTTTTGAAGGGCCAGGTCACAACTTTGTTATCCCTGCATAAGACAGGGATGCACATTGGTTTCCACTTCTGTTCAGTATTCCTAGTTTAGCCTTGCACCTGCACCCTTTAAACTCAACCTGCAGCCAGCAGGCAAAATCCCAGTCCAGTTAAAACAATAACACATCAGAAAAGAGGAGAAAAAGATACATTTTGACATGTTAGGGCAAATTTAGAGATGGGGAAAGATAAAAGCATAATAGCATAATAAATGTCACACATATAGAAAATCTTGTCTTCTTTTGCATTTTGCAAGAGAAGAGACATTTTCTTTAAGGGTTCTCAAAAAAAATCCGTATCACATAAGAATACATAAAGGTATACTAAGAAATACATGGCACATCAAACCTGCTCATACATTAATGTCACATTCACAATGCTATCTATAATGACATCAGCTATGAGACTGGGTACAGAAGAGAAAATATGTATTACCAAAGAAAATGCACAGAAATATTTTGTATTGACATCTAGGTTCAAATACTCTTTTAGAAAACCAAATGTTCAAACCAGTCTATTTGCAACAGGTATAACTACTTATAACCATATCTTACTGAATGCCATGTAAGCTTTTTCTGTATTTGATTCATTTCATATGGCAGGATTTTATCTTTTTTTCAATGGTTCCTTTGTATGCTCGGCCAATTTCTAATCTGAAATACCTTCTTCACCACACAAGTAAAAAAAAAAAGTATTTTTAACAGCACTAAAAAAACAAAAATTAATCATCAACTTTTATATAGTGCAGTATTAGCTCTAGTGTTTCTGTGAACATGAATCCAATTTACAAAAATCCCTCTATCATGATTCCAACTCCCATTAGCTGCTTTCCTGAAATACAGATTAAATATCCAATTGCCACTGCATGAGTTTGAAATGCAGGGAGTATTTCTAAACATCTCTCCAAGCTGCTCACTTGCTGTCCTGCAGCACACTCTAGCAAGGCAGATTCCGAAATAAGAGCTCATTCACAGATGAGACAATGTGGCAAGGAAGACAAACTGAGTGCTCAGAACCAGTAACATACATAAATGGGAATATTTTTTCCCCAAAGGGACTAAGGCTCTGAGGGAAAGAGGTGCCCTCTGGTGAAAGCTAATTCAGTGGATTAATTTGACTTTATATTGCCATTTATGTACAAGATACCCAACTAAGCCTTGCAGTGACTAATAATTCAAAAAGTGAGATTGCTTTTGTTTGCTTATAATCTACATGCCTAGATAAATAGCCAAGCAAAATGATGGGTGTGAATTTATATGAGTTTATACTTACCATCATTCATCATCTAATACAATCACTACAAATGTTGTCTTGTTAACTCTCACAAATTTTGGCCAACCACATATAGCCTCGGGATTATTCAAGAAAGCACCAGTCATTAAGTTGGCTTGAGAAAATAAACCATCAGAGATAAATGTCTTCTGACAGGTGTCCTTCACTCAAGGGCCTGGTGCCTTATTTATCTGCATCTCTATAGACTGGGATTTCTAGGCACAGTCCTTCCACTTGATCTTGTTAGTATTTCCTAATTACTCTTCATAAACTAAAGACCCAGTGTGAAATTTAGATGGTGATTAACTCCCGCAGTTTCACAGATGACAAAATGAGAATTTGGACACTTATTTCAGATGGAAGCAGAAACAGGACCTCTTGTACTTTGACAAAATATCACTCTGAGTTACTCTATAACATCAGTTGAATAGAGAAAGGAAGACTCTAGAAATTTCTAAACCCAGATCAATATAAAGTAAACTGTATTATTTCCCATAATCAGACTACAAGAAGGTTTGTTTCTCTGTTGATGCTTCCATCCCAAATTATGCAACCCCATGGCTCAAGCCCAAAATAGCCACATTGCAAAATATCACAGCTTCAGCCTTTAATGAGAGCTGGGAATCAATACTTGCTTTCTTAATTCATTTTCTACTACAGCAAAGCATAGCCACGAACAGCACTGATGGGTGCTTGCAAACTGTAAAACACAAGCTCAAAAAAATCATCGACTTTTTCTTTAATTCCTACAGTACGACTTGTACTTTTTGAACTTCATAGCTAGCACTTGCAATTCTACAAAACACTTTATGACAAAACAATCATTATAGAAGAAATAAGGCCAGCCCCACCAAAACCCACCAAACTCAAAAATGAAAAGACCATGAGACATACCTTTAGGATGGTTTGATTCATAACCCTGTTGTGTTTTAAAGGACTGAGGTTCAGAACATGGAACAGGCTTAGACTCCACTACAGGAATTGTGTCTCTCATGTGCTTGGATGGTGTGCTTTCATCTCTTCTCCCACTCAACCCCCGTGCCTTTGGAGAGAGTGTCACTGGTTCTTCACTATGCTGTAACGTCAAGGTTCCTAAATGTGCATTTTCTGAGTTATTTTTTTCTATCTGCCTGGCATCATTAATATGTAGTCCATTGGCTTGCAACAGTACTTTTGCTTGATTAGCAACTGAGGTTTTGAATAAGGTACTGGATTCCACACTGCACGAGCTCGAGTGACTCACAGGAGATACACCAGCAGAATGGCCAGTACTTTGCACAGTATCTGTCTCCCTCGCAGGAGCAGCAGCAGGATTAAAAAAGATCTGAGAGGTAGAGACATCGTGGCCAAAATCCTCTGCGAGCAGTGCCCCAGGCCCACTGCTGGGCAGGGCATCAGCCTCTGAAACAGAGTCCTCAGTCAGAGCGACAAAGTCCGAGGGGGTCTGGGCAGCCGTGAGGTCAGCCGAGAGCAGCGGGGACTGCAGGGAGCTGCCCATGCACTCTGTCGTCTCAGCCGAGCATGGAGGAGATGACTTGGCCATCACAGGTTCGCTTTCCACGTAGGATTTAACTTCCAGCAAGCACCTGGGCTGCTGCACAGAGGAAACCGACTGACTCTCAGGAACCGGTTTGGAAAATTTGTAGTGTGATGAAAAAGATTTAGTGAGAAGTTTTCGTGTGGACTGTTTGACAGAATATCGGCTTTGCTCTTCTGCAAAGCCTGAATCATCACCCTCATTCTTCCCAGAGCTTATGCAATTGATAAAGACATTCTTATTAGCTGAGGGCTCCTTTCCCTTTTCAAAATCATCTGTCAAAGACCTTGTTATCTTCTTGTTACGTGAGCTGCCAAAGCCAACTGAATGCCTTCCTCTGCTTTTTATGTCTTCATCTAAGCTGAGTTTTTGGAAAGTGCTAAGAGAGGACTGGGCACCATTTGAGACGTTAACATTTTGACTCGCTGAGCCAGGCTTCTGCTCACTCCCTTTCTTGTTATGGAAGCTAATGGAAGGAGTGCGGAAAATACTCCGTCGCTTTCCCGTGCTCCCTGAGCTGGAGTTCGTGCTGGATGGGGAGGAGGTGTGGACGCCAATGGCATTAGCAGAAGAAGGCGAGGAAGGAAGGGAGTCGTGTCTCCGGCTAACACTTCTCCTGAATATTGGCAACCGAGATACAAGAGTCGATCGTCTGGATCCCGAGTCCCCCATCAGGGCACAAAGGGTCCGTGGTTCTCCACAGCCAATAAAATAACCTGGGATGAGAGAAAAATGAAGGGGAGGGGAGAAGGAAGATAAATTATTCAGCCTCAAAGACCACTCAGACAGACTCTTCAGTCAGCCTAAATACATGAGACATCGACATCAACATCAATTTGTTGCGTACAATTACTGAAGACTTTTAGAATTTCAAAGCGACTTTCAATAGGCAGCACTGAAAACCCAGCAAGTGAGCAAAGATGTGGCTCAAAATATTCTACAGATGAAAGATAAAGTTTTATATATGGTATTTTACAACAGTATTGTACACTGTTACACTGGGTAACAGTATAAAACCTAAATGCCAAAAGATATACAAATATATCACCCAAATGGCCTTGTTTTGTAAGTTCTTATAAACTGTAAGCTCTCTTAGAAGATACTGGATTTTTCATGATCTGAGTAGAACAAATCATTATTTTGTATTTCTAAACACTCAAATTTTTGCAAGAAAGAAAAGGATTTAAAATTTCCAATCTTCACTGAACTTTTGGTTGGATTTTTAATTACTTTTATGCACTTCTGTTAAAGGCTGTATTTACCACTTTGCAGTACAGAAAATGATGGCATTGCAGTCCAGCCAAAACATGCAACACCGAAAATTCTTCCTAAAGAACTGTAAGTTCAAGGAATTTACTGTCAAAATATGGGATCACGTTTATAGATTTGAACTTTAATGTTTCCTTTGAACGTTGCTCTGAAATCCTCAGATAGCCTATTTGCTTATAATTAGCTACATTTTCATGTTTTTTGAAATTAGTGAGAAGTGTTTCCATGCACAGACACTCAGCATTTTTTATAAATATTTAAGCAAAACTTATTTTGATCAGCTCTGTAGATGTACTGGAAGAACATTCATCTTTATGAAATATATACCAGTTCTATCCCTTTTTGTTCTTGTTAAAATAAACTACCACTGTGAAAGACAGGACCAGAGAGAGAGAGCAATAAAAACATGTAATATATAATCACAAGAACATGAGAGGCTGTAGGAATAATGCCCCAATGTAACTTCCTGAGCTGCTGGTGTTCAGCACATAAAAATAAAACCCAAGTCATTTATCTACACAACATCTATATGTCAAGTGCAAAAACAAAGTAATTCATCTAATGAGCAATTTAGTATGTGTTATGTGGCTAGAACAAGTATCTATGAGCAATACATATATTAGGTAGTGTAAAAATAAACACACATATATAAATGAAAACAGAATTTTTAATTAAAAATAAAATGACATATATGTTATATAACTGTGAAAGAAAGGGTAACAAGTTCAGAGACTGTTTCTGACTAGACATTGGACTGCATTTTTGTGCTGTTAACATTTTTTTTAAATGCTAGTACAGCTCCAGTCTGAACATGCAGCGCCAAGCAGCCACACAACGCACAAGCACCAGGAATCAATAAGCAATTTTGTAGTTTACGATGAGAAAACCAGCTTGGGAATAGGCACTAATTTCTAGAAGTCACTGGTGATCCCTGATGGCAAGCTAAAGCCTGATCTAGACAATGCCCAGGTTCTGTGATTGAAAACCCAATCTCAATTCAGTCTAACTGGGGTAAAACTGACAACCCAGGACCACACAGAGTTACCGGAGTAACTTTACATCCACCAGCGAACTGAAGCACAGCCAGCTGTTCCATTTCACTGACAGCAATGAAAGTCTGCATTTAGACCACTGTGTAAGAGCAGCTGCAGAGGGGACAGGGCAGAGATGCTGAGGCCCTGTGAGCTCCCACAAAAGCTGGCGTTATCCCAGCTTGTTCACCTGTCCACAACTCTGCCTACTGAAAATGGGCTTTCAAAAGCCACAAGAAACCTTCTCCCATCCTTCCCCTACATGCTTCTCTTGCTTCTTTAACCACTTCGAGACCTAACCGTGCTGGGGTTTCTTTGCTGTTGTGACTCTCTACCTGCAGGCTTACTGGGATGTATGGATAAGCACACACACACAAGTTTTTTAGAGATTGTGAGGGTTCTTCCCTGTATTTTAAGGAGAGATCATAATTGCCCGAAAAAAGACTTCAGAATGCAGTTTTACAACAGCAGTAGATGAACAACGTATTTTAAAAATACCTTACATCTCTATACATATTCTATGGTCATGTAAAACATTTGCTGCCACTGTTCTCTCTCCTACCCACAACTTAAATTGTCAGTTCACTGAAGAACAAACTATCCGAGTTTATAATTACGGTATCTTCCAAGCTGAGAGCAGAAGGAAGCAGAAAACTGAGCAAAAAGCACACTCTGTAACTTGCAGTGGAAATACAAAGGCTGTGTTTAAATAATAGAGATTATTCCTAAGGCTTGACCCTGAATAAACATAGCCTTGGTCTTCCAGGTGGTAAGAAATTTAAAAGAATACATTGCCTCTAACAGCAGATAACAACATGGCATTTATTTAGTGATTCTTCCTTTCCTGTCTCTTGAAGGAAGAACACAAACTGTCAGCATTCCTCTTATTGTCTAGGCAGCAGAAATCCTCACCCATAAAATATGAACTAAGTACAATACACTGTTCTTTCTAGGTCTACAATAGCTAACAGAGGACAACATTTCTTAAAACATACACTCTTGTGTAAATATACCTGTATATATGCATGCCCATGTGCATATACTGTTTGAATGTTGTGAACATTCTAGTACTATTTTAATACTATTAATTTAATTATATATCATTTATATATATATACACACACATGCACACTTTGCACTGTTAAACTGCTTAAGTTTAGCACTAAGTTAAAGTGACAACTTTTCTACTTGTGATGCAAGGAAAAATTAGTATTTCAAGACAGCAATACTTTCAGATACTAATGAAATCTGACCTCAAATTTTTTTTGCTTACTGCAGGGGAGTTAT
Organism: Dicrurus megarhynchus; assembly: GCA_013399195.1. Taxonomy (NCBI): domain Eukaryota; kingdom Metazoa; phylum Chordata; class Aves; order Passeriformes; family Dicruridae; genus Dicrurus; species Dicrurus megarhynchus. The sequence goes on along the minus strand of VXAD01002262.1, from coordinate 420,831 downwards.
AAACTGCCATATATGTCCTATTATGACTAAAATAGGAGGTGTTTCCTTTCAGTCTCCACATTTAATATGATTATTTGTACTTACAACTTTACAGCAGTAACCCTTACAGAGTGAAAGTCACACCAGCTGCATCTTCTCTACAAAACCACCAATTTTCTATATCTAACATCCTCATCCCTACCAGCATCATTCTTAAAATCTTCAACAGAGGAAAAAGAAAATAGCAGAGAAAGACACCTTGGTAGGCTACTTGTTTAGGACAAAACATATTTTGCATCATTATCACATAACGAGAATATTCAAGAAAACAGTCTCACTATTCTGTATGGAGGTGTGAATCCTGATCAAATACACAACCATTACTCCGTAATACTTTCAAATTCCAAAATCCAGTTACTGCTGAAACTGAAGTGTTTACTCAGTGCTGCACAAGACAGACAAAATTTTGCTTTTTATGGAATGGATTTCTGATGCACATTTTTGCACCTGGCGTTACACGAGACAGAGTTTGATATAATGAAGGAAAATGAATAAGCTACTTTGAAAACAATTGCAGCCAGAGTAATAGCAGATTATTTTAGAATCTTCTCTTCCTCAAGAGCTTGGCTACAGTTCACAGTATCTGAGCTCCTGTGCTCAGACCAACAGAAATGAGAAACAAAGTGTGAGCAAAATATTCTCCCTCTTAAGAGACATTTTCAAAGTCAATCAGATGGAAATAGTTTCCTTTCTTGCTGGTCTGCACCAAGATGTTGCAAAATGCAGATTAATCTCAAAAATGTCTTAATGTTGCATATTTAATTGCCAGACAAAACCAAGAAGTCAATTTTTTTATACTCTGGCCTTATTCTTCCCCCACAGGAGATCTCTGGAGGAACAATCCAGCTAATATTGTAATATTAGGCCTTTATCTTGCCTACAGAAGTCGTCTGAGTATAAAAAAACACACAGAGTAAAAACATTATACATGCAGCTCTGTATTGTATATATTACTGTATCTTGTCAAAAGAGACAAATTGTTCAACTTCCAGACAGTGAATGTAACTGCAGCAAAAAACCCACAAGCGTTAAAACAGGTAAAATTGTCAAAATATTACACCAGTATCTCCAGAGAAATCTACTCCATCAATTCACCAGCTGAAAAACAAAACGCAGTACTTTTTATTTCAGCTTCTGCCAAGCAGCTACCCTCTCAAGTGTGCCAGAACTCAGGGCATTCAATAAACAGCAATTACGGTGCTTTTGGTTTTGAACCCCAGTAGATGGAGCCATGGATCTACTTTCTCAATAACCGCAAATATGAAAAAGCAACAGTCGGTGCCTTTTACATTTCTTGTTGCCTTTGAGGCAAAATTTAGGAACTGAAATTATTTGTGAATTTTACCATTATCATAATTACATGTACACACCAAAAGACAATACATGCTTATTCAACACTGTAGTGCGTAGGGGAGTGCAAACACTCCCTTTATAAATAAACCAACCTGCTACTACATCTCAACACTTCCTAAAGCTTTCCTAAAGAGGTTCTCCTTAAAGATGCACTTCCTAGAAATAACAAACATCATCTTTCACACAAAAACCAAAACTGAATTTGTTATCAAAGCTTAAACTGGGAGATGACATGACACATAGCTGAAAGACCTCAAACCTTAATGGAGCAAAATATCAATTAGCATGGATGATTTTTAGGTTCCACTCATAGTTTAAGGCTGATGATACATTTTCTTTATTGCTTTGAATCAGGAACTGTACAATCAAGAAACACACAGGACTAAGATGTGCATCTTACACTGTGAATATCCTGTCTCCATCCCTCACATGAGCACTACCATGCAGCAGGAGGGAAGGACCATCTCACAGACACAGTCTCTACAGACCAGCTGGCTCCAGCCTTACAAAGAAATTCAATTTCCCCCAGGATGCTACAAATACCTACAAAACTACATGAAAATAAATATTTTTAATTGATGGTGGGCCAACAGAAGTCCTAATGCAGCTGATGCACTCGTAAAAAGCAATCCTTTCATCCACTGGGTAACATCATAGTGTGGCTCCCATCCAAATTGTTAAGCTTCCATCATTTGGATTCCAGCACTGTGTTGTCCTCAGCATTTAAGCATTACTGCCTTCAATATAGTTCTAATTCTATTGCAATATTATTATATATTTGTCTCTCTAGTATGTTTGTGACTTGGTTTTACCTGAATAGCTCCCAGAGGTCCCTATGTGTGATGAAGCTTGTACATAAGGACAACATAAGAGTCCAAAAAAGCCATTAAAAATCAGTTTACATTTAAAACAAAAGCAATCAAATGAACACCAAATAAATACTCAGGGCTTTAGCTATTACCAAGGACAATGTAACTGAATTAATAGGATCTTACTGAGAACACCAGCAAAGCCAAATGTCCGAACAATAGAAGACACTAGCTAGGAATGGTGGGATTGTGATCCTGAAACAATCTGATTTTGCAAATTGAATGAGTGAAACTCCTAATACATAACAGCTCCATTTGCTTTTGTGAATAACACTCTTCCGTCTTCCTTCCTTGTGCATGTAACCCTTGCACTGCGGTACTGAGCTCCAGAGTGTATTTCGGTGGAAGAGCAGCCACAGTTGTAATTCTCATGGTGAAAATTTATAAGCTCCTTCCATGTCCACACCTGCTTGAAGGTCAGTTTTTCTGAACAGTTTTCATAAACAACAGAAGAGTACCTAACACAGGGCACTAGACCTTTAAAAGTTATGTATGTCTGTACATGCACACATGTACAACTCCACACCCTTTTTCCCCTCTGTACTGAAAACTGATTGGGCAAAAAAAGCTTTAATATATCTATATATATATGGGGGAAAAAAAAAAAAAAAACAAGAACACAAAATCCAAACACTGAGTTACCCTAAGGCAAGAGATGAGATTTCTTTCAGTTTCCTGAATTCTGCAGCCCAGGCCTATCTTTATTTTCAAATACTCCTGTACTCCTGTGCTTTCAGGAAATGACAGAGGAAACAAGCAGATAAATTTGCAATAAAGAAGTCTGAAGACACACACATACATCAAAAGCCCATCTCTCATTTTGACTGGTCTTGTACCAGTTGAAGACAGTAATTTCATATATCCATAACTGCTATTCCCAATGTTGTGATTAAATTAGAAGTGTAACAATCATTCAAAGACGACAACTGTAGGTAAGTTATCTATACATCCTCTTCTGATTGTAAATTAGCCAGAAAGCAGACATTAGCATAAGACAAGTTACACACAACCCATTCTATCAATCACCATCACTGTGTAAATTTATCCCACTTGTACCACATGAACTGTGGCTTTACTAAAGGAGAACCAGGGCAACTCAACTTTAGAAACCTAGAGGCCACAGTTCTCTCACATTTAAACCATCCTCTACTTCAAATGTCTCTGTATCACACCAAAAAAGCACTTCAGTATAATACACAAAATAACAGAAGTGAACCAATCTTACTGTTAGTCTTTACATACACCCAGCAACCAGTTGCTCTTCAGTAAGAGCTGGTATAATCTACTAGCAAAAAGTTAATTGTGTGAAGAAGAGAAACAATTAACTTTCACCCATTCAACAATCAGACATAAAAAAGGTCAAAAATGGGGTAAGGACCGTACCACAGTGAAGAAGCAGTCACGTTCATGTTTTTGTGTGTTGCTTTTTTAACAGACGAGAAACTGTATCTCTCACCTCTGACACTCATCTGGATTCTGGAGAAGTGTACACTGCATTTCTTCTAGCATCTGGTATTCACAATATTTAACAGTTTAATTAGAAACAGTTACAAGTATAAGTAATAACCTGGAAATGCAAGCATCAAAGAGTATAAGCTTGCTTTGTGATTTGAATGCCATGGCATCAACTACCCCAATTATCTTCCCCATATATGCTTGCATGCAACGAATTACTCACTTTTAACAAGTGAAGTGGACTTACACAGGTCCCCGAGTACACATGGAAATTATACCATGAAGGTAACAACAGAAATGGACTAATTTTGAGACATCTTGAGTGGACACAGAGATAGCAGTCTGGTGACTGGGAAGGATTCAATAGAATCAAATGCCACCCTTCTTCCCTCACATCTTTCTCTCCTCTCACCCCCATTCTTGATGCCCACAGCTGTGTTTTTACAATGCTTACAGATAGAAGAAAACCATGTTCTAATAATATTTTTAGGAAAATCATTATATTTGGATTTCACACTTAATACTAGTATTTAGTCATAAACACAGGATGTGTTTATAGATAGACAGCAATTTCACTTCTGGCTGTTTTTAGTTTAACTAAAAGGGAAAAGCAACCTACAAAGAATCAAGGGTATTTTTTTCCTTTATGCATGAAAAATAGGTGTAAGATGCCTACTAGAGCACTGACTGATGTGCACATTTAAAAACAGCAGACCTAGCATTTGCCTCAGCCCAGGACATAAAAAGAGGAAGATGCTTCTTGCCAGCCCATTTGCTCTGGAATTCGAGTGGAACAGATCACTGCTGCACAAGACAGTTGGTACTCTCACGAGGAAAATACCAGGAATAACACAGCCCTAGCTCTGGCTTGTTCAGTGCATAAAATTTGTTGGTGGAAGGAAGCAAAGTACCAATATTGGCTACAACTCCCACAGGCATTCAAAGCATCTAAGTTCTGCCTCACCCCCCCCAAAAAATAAAAACTAAAAAAAAAAACCAAAAACAACCAAAACCAACAAAAACCACACACCAAAAAACCCAAACAGCTTCCTGAAAATATTCTGCTGTCTCACAAGACCACAAGACATCATAAAGGTCTCTAAAGCATAATCCATTTGATTTACACAGTTAGTAGTCCATTCAAGTTCAGCTCTAATGTGCTCCTTCTAAAATCTGTGTCTCTTGCTCACTTCAAGCAAACCACCTCATAACTGTCTCAGCACTGTGCAGTCCCAGCAGAGCTGCAAGTCTTTGTTCAGTGCTCTCCCTTTATTCCTCTTACCTTCCTGAATCACAGCTCCAATGTCAGCAGCAATTTACTTTTTATGATAAAGCTTCCTGCACGTTTCCCAGTCTGGCTCCTTTTCAGTCTCAAGTGCTGCCTGCCTCTGCTGTGTATATGGCAACCACAGTGACAACAAGGGTTGGGGTCATTTATTATCTCTGTCACTGGTTCAATGTGTGACCTTAACGGCATTAAAAAGGACCAAATCCTCATCTGCTGTAAATTCAACAGGCTCCAATGAAGTGAATCATGCTGATTTAAACCATTTGGCCTTTCATCCTTACAAGCCTCAATCACCCCATCTGTAATTCTTTGTTAACTCTTGCAAAAGCAACACTTGGATGTGCATGATCCAATCACTCCCAGAACGCAGACTTGTAATTTCAGTAGATGGAAGCAGGGTTTTCTATTTTGTTTTGTTTTCAAGCTGACCAACTACAGAATCCCTTAATGGATTACAATAAAAATTAGTAAAACCCTAGCAAATTAATCATGCAGTTCTGAAGAGCCATACACCTGTGTTCCATTCCAGCTTCTCCCTACGCGTCTGCTTAGAGCTGTGTTAAAAAGAGAGTACTGAGACAGACCCATGGTTTACCTCACATCCTCACAGTCAAAAAAGCAGGGCACTAACAACTCTTTTAAGGGATCCACTGTGCCTATGTCCCATTGAAGTCAATAGGACAACTCACGTCTTGAGAGACGTGTGCGCTTTTGAGTAAAAGGATTTTAAAAATACAACATATCTGTGGCTAATGATATTCATGAAAGTAAACTGTGAAAACTTTGCCTAACACTAGGCAGTTTAATTTACAGATTGGTCTTTGATTAATAAAAAGGGTAATTGTAGTGTATCAATGTTGGAGCTGTTGACTGTATTGCCACAAAATAACATAACAGCTCTTTTCCAAATTCCTCTAAGCTCAACAGAAGAGAACAATTCCCAACTCACACCTTGAAAGAAATCCGGTGATGCAAAATGAACTGATAATATTCAGACTGAGGATTCAGATCAACTGAAACCTTCCAGGCAAGCTACTCACAGCTTACTAACTCTAATGAAAGGGAACCACACGATTCGTGTTCCCTGCAGTTTTTACCACACATAAGATGTGTGCCTCATGGGGATGAATAGTAAATACATTCATAATTACCATCCTCAATATTGTGTAATTCCATTATTTTAATTGCAAACTAACTGCTTTAATTTCTTCATATGTTAATGCACTCCACTGGACACTACTTAGAAGAAGAATATATTTTTAGGAACCAATCATACCACATTTAGAAATAAATCATGATACTTGTCATGTTCTACCTAAGACTTCCACGAACCTTAACCAAGATTCAGGCAAGACCCTTTTGTTATACTGAAATTATAATTATTTCTAGATTAAATTTATCACACTTGCTTCCAGCTGTCTTCTTGCTAATAAAACAATGAAAGAAGAACACTCAAGACAACTCAATATATTCATATACTCAAATTCTAATTGCAAGTTGTTAATAAAACATTAAAACACAGAGGCTCACTTTTCTGTAGCATTGAGTATAGCACACTGTATGATAACCAAGTGCCACAGCAGTAATTCCTGGGACCACATATACAAGTTTACACACACACAGTAAAGACCTGCATTTTGTTCAGAAAACTGACGGTTAGCAAAGTCTAAGCATAAAACTGATGCCCACAAAGCAAGCACAGAAAGAAGTAAAAGAAACCAACTTGAAAACTCAGAGATGCCTAAACAGAACAAAAACATCATGGAAGTTCCTAAGAATTCCAGAAAAAATGAACATCTAATTTAATTTGTTTCTCCGGATTCAGGAACCCAATTATCTGGAACTTCACAACTTGTAGTCACAACTCAACACAAACTTCCATTAATGTTAATATTCAACCCAAAGTTCAACACAGTACAGTCTGCAAAAAGATGGTACATCACAGCTTCCATTTATCCCAGGTACGGCATAAATATTCAGGTGTTAAGTGGAAGAGTAAAGGTCTTGGAAGCCATTAGCTGTGTTTCCCTTACTTAGCAGTGACCTGCTCTGTGACCAAGTGACCCATAAGAAGCTACCCCTCTCATCAGAATTACGTTACCAGGAATATTTTAACCTAATAGTTATTTGAACTTCATATTTAAATTTTAGAGTCCTTAGACACAAGAAAGAGTTTTTTTATTGTACGTTCCTGGATGTCTCTGGTGTGCTTTGTCACTGTTAACCAAAACCGAGCTGTACAGCTTCTAAAAGACTTGAATCAGAATCCATCATTATGCCCAAGTTGGTATCGTTTGCTCTCCTTTATCATCAAATATAACTCTCAAAACCGGTCTGATTTCCTGAAATATCAGGGACATCAGTGATGGCATTTTTACAAAAGTGGGTGCTTTATGCCAGTCCTGGAAGTCCAATCAAATAATTAACTTCTTAGCAGGGTGCAATCCATTTGTCTTCTGCCTCCTGGCTGGGATGACAGAAAGCAGAGATAACTACACCATGCCTAGAAGTTTGGTAGGAAGACAAATTGCTATTTTTTTTACAACATATTCCCTCACATCTAAGCAACACAAATCTGTAGTCGATATTTTGCCTCCAGGAATTTTAGCATATACAAAGGATCAACAAATAAATAGAAAGAGAAATTTGGTGAGGCCAGTAGCAATGGAAAAAGGATGGCAGAAATAACCTCTAATGTCAATTCAGAGTAAGCAATTTGGAGACCTGTCTCAAGGCAGCAACCCAACAGGAGAGATGCCTATAGAAATACACAACTGCTCAGAAACTCAAGCAAGAAATTCAACTCACCTCTCAATGTAGAGAGAAGACAAGTGCCTAGAAGAGAGAGTTAAAAAAAAAAGGATGATAGAAATGCAAAATATATTTTAGAAGTTATTAAGAGACTTAAAAATTGAAAAGAGAAGTTCGGTGATAAAACCATGTCTGAATGCATAAGAGTCCTAAAGTCATCCCAATTCATTTTTTAATTCTGTTGAAAGATACATCATGGATGAGTTTACTGACTTACTGCATTATGACATTCTCTCGGAGCCAGTCAAATTCAACTGGAACTTAGAAAAAAGCATCTTCTGAACAAGCATGCTACAAGGTTCAGTTTTTCTTGTGCTAACTCATAGACGTTAACTAATTCAATTCTGCCAAGCACTTAAGCACATGCTTGACTTTGGGAATAATCTCACCCCTATTCAGTAAAACACTTAAAAGCACACACTTCTTCTAAAACATGAGTGATCCCATTAACTTCAAATGGGACATAAGCACAATGCCGAGTGCTTTGCTGCATCAGTGCACAAAGACATAATTTAGCCCCCTTCACTGGATGAATTGGACATCCTGTGTCTTGCCATTAAATAATAAAAGACAAAAAAAAAAAAAAAAAAAAAAAAA